>SSNR01000394.1:6508-43272 GCA_006937965.1 Callopanchax toddi
ATAACACAAGTAAACACAAAATGCAGTTTTTAAATGATGGTTTTTATTATTTAGGGAGAAAAAAAATCCAACCCTCCATGGCCCTGTGTGGAAAAGTGATTGCCCCCCTTGTTAAAAAATAACTTAACTGTGGTTTATCACACCTGAGTTCAATTTCTGTAGCCACCCCCAGGCCTGATTACTGCCACACCTGTTTCAATCAAGAAATCACTTCAATAGGCGCTACCTGACACAGAGAAGTAGACCAAAAGCACCTCAAAACTAGACATCATGCCAAGATCCAAAGAAATTCAGGAACAAATGAGAACAAAAGTAATTGAGATCTATCAGTCTGGTAAAGGTTATAAAGCCATTTCTAAAGCTTTGGGACTCCAGCGAACCACAGTGAGAGCCATTATCCACAAATGGCAAAAACATGGAACAGTGGTGAACCTTCCCAGGAGTGGCCGGCCGACCAAATTTACCCCAAGAGCGCAGAGACAACTCATCCGAGAGGCCACAAAAGACCCCAGGACAACATCTAAAGAACTGCAGGCCTCACTTGCCTCAATTAAGGTCAGTGTTCACGACTCCACCATAAGAAAGAGACTGGGCAAAAACGGCCTGCATGGCAGATTTCCAAGGCGCAAACCACTTTTAAGCAAAAAGAACATTAAGGCTCGTCTCAATTTTGCTAAAAAAACATCTCAATGATTGCCAAGACTTTTGGGAAAATACCTTGTGGAGCGACGAGACAAAAGTTGAACTTTTGGAAGGTGCGTGTCCCGTTACATCTGGCGTAAAAGTAACACAGCATTTCAGAAAAAGAACATCATACCAACAGTAAAATATGGTGGTGGTAGTGTGATGGTCTGGGGATGTTTTGCTGCTTCAGGACCTGGAAGGCTTGCTGTGATAGATGGAACCATGAATTCTACTGTCTACCAAAACATCCTGAAGGAGAATGTCCTGAAGGCCATCTGTTGGTCAACTCAAGCTGAAGCGATCTTGGGTGCTGCAGCAGGACAATGACCCAAAACACACCAGCAAATCCACCTCTGAATGGCTGAAGAAAAACAAAATGAAGACTTTGGAGTGGCCTAGTCAAAGTCCTGACCTGAATCCTATTGAGATGTTGTGGCATGACCTTAAAAAGGCGCTTCATGCTAGAAAACCCTCAAATAAAGCTGAATTACAACAATTCTGCAAAGATGAGTGGGCCAAAATTCCTCCAGAGCGCTGTAAAAGACTCGTTGCAAGTTATCGCAAACACTTGATTGCAGTTATTGCTGCTAAGGGTGGCCCAACCAGTTATTAGGTTCAAGGGGCAATCACTTTTTCACACAGGGCCATGTAGGTTTGGATTTTTTTCTCCCTAAATAATAAAAACCATCATTTAAAAACTGCATTTTGTGTTTACTTGTGTTATAATAATAATAATAAATTTTATTTCAGGCGCCTTTCTGCCACTCAAGGTCACCGCACAATACAAGTTGACAATAAAACACAATAAAACTAACGAGTTAAAAACATCCAACATAGAAACACATAGTAAAAGAGTAAGACCATCAAGTTAAAAACAACCTGTAAAAAGACTACCAAAAATCTCACACTGAGTAGGCGACTTTAAATAGATGCGTTTTCAGCCTAGATTTAAAAAGTGAGAGAGAAGTGATGATTTTAAGGTCAGCCGGGAGAGAGTTCCAGAGTGATGGGGCAGATCTGCTGAAGGCTCGTTTTCCCATTGTAGTGAGTCTAGCTGGAGGAATGTGCAGGTTTATAGACACTGAGGAGCGGAGGGATCGAGAAGGTACAGAAACTCGGATGAGTTGGGAGATGTAGGAAGGAGTGAGGTCATGCAGAGCCTTGAATGTGAGAAGAAGCAGTTTCTAAATTATCCTAAATTTTATCGGCAGCCAATGAAGCTGCTGAAGAACAGGAGTAATGTGATCAGTAACAGGTGTTCTCGTGACCATACGAGCAGCAGCGTTCGGAACTAACTGAAGTTAACTAGTTGACGTTTGATGATCAGAAACATTTTGTGTGACAAACATGCAAAAGAATAAGAAATCAGGAAGGGGGCAAATAGTTTTTCACACCACTGTATTTTGACATTCAGATTTTTTTCTTGACTTTCAACTTTAATCTCGACACTGGGTCCTTGTTTTGTTCCCTTTTCTTCAGCATAGCGCTATACTCCTTAGAATTTCTTTGTCCACTAGAGGGAGCACTACAGTTGTCTCAATCTGGACATGAAGAGTTTAACCCTTGTGTTATGTTGAAAAAAAAAAATCACATGGATTATGTTGCGGGTCATTTTGGCCCGTACTGTGTAAATCTACTCAGAACAGTCAAAAAACTGTGATGAAACAACAACTTTATTTCCCATTAGTTAAACATTTAAAACACAGACATTTAATACAGTTTGAATTTCCAGAACTATTTAGTAAAAGTTTTTCCTTCCTTACAAAAACCTTTCTTTTGAACTTGCTCAGTATTCTAAGATTTTCAATCTTCACTTTTGTCAGTGTTGTCCACATGATGGACAGAATGTAACTGAGTGCTTTCTGCAGATGGGTATCTTGCATTTCTTACAGAAAGTGCTTGTTTTAATGTCATCTTGTGAGGGACAGACCTGGTATCTTTTGCGTTTCTTTACACCTGTTTCCACTGGATCCATTGCAGATTGGTTGGATGGTGAAAACTTGATCTTTTCAATGACAGCTGCTGCTGGGGATCGAGCTGGTCTGACTCGTCTTTGGATATTGGGAATGACAAGACTTTTGCCCAGTTCTTCCAGGAAAAGCCAATGTTGGTACAATTTCCCACCATTCCAATGTTGGTTGATTTCAGTCCACAGGACATAGGCATTGTAGGCAGACACATCCACAATGTTGTAGAAAATTACATAGGGCCAAGGAGCTGTCTTGCGCTGGCAGCTGTATGTTGCAGTAACTTTGTCAAGATTGTCTTCTCCTCCTTTGGTGCAGTTGTAGTCCAGGATCATTTGTGGGTTTTTGTCTTCTCTTGAACTCAAAGATGCATCTGTGTGCATTGCGCTCATGACAAGAACATTCTTGTTTTTCTTTGGGCAGTATATGAAACAACTGTTGCTTTCTCATTGAACACAAATTCTGAGGAATGCTGAGATCTTCCCTGCTTTTTCAGAATGTCACTGGGAAGTTCTGGCTCATTTCTTCTGATTGTTCCCAACATAGTCAACTTTCTCTTCTGAAGTTCATCTCCAAGCCAGTAGGATGTAAAGAAGTTGTCACAGATGATGTTATGCCCTTGCAGCCCTTCACTCATCTTCACTGTCCTTTATCCAACAGATTGAAAGTGTTGGAGTCTAACAATTCCTTCTGACAGAGTAAAGATGAAGTGGAGTCTGATTCTGCTCTTTCTGATGGGTGAGTTGATCCAAAGCCCATGGAGGAGATCTGAATGACTTTTATTTAACATGCATTTTTTTCTCTTTTGACTCTTTAACTGAAATTGTCCTTAGGTGTGAGTGGGTGTGTGGTTGTTTGTCTCGTTCGTCTCTGTGTGGCCCTGCGATGGACTGGCGACCCGTCCAGGGTGTCCCCCGCCTCTCGCCCCTTGACCGCTGGAGATAGGCACCAGCTGCCCCGCGACCCTCTGTGGAGGAATAAGCGGCTACAGAAAATGGATGGATGGATGGACTCTTTAACTGTTTCCAGGTCAGAGTTGTTTGATCACCTGTCAGCTCTATCAGTATCACTATGTTGAAGAGAGTAAAACCTGGTCTGAAGCTCAGCAGTACTGCAGAGAGAACTACACTGACCTGGTCACAGTGTCTAACATGACAGACATGAAGAGACTCATCAGTGAATCATCAGGGAACATGACTGAAGCTTGGATTGGTCTGAAAGACCAAACAGACGTCAACAGGACACGGTACTGGTCTCTGTATGGAGTGGAGTTCAATGACAGTCAGACAAACTGGGGACCTGGAGAACCAATTGTTATAGGAACAGGAATTGAGAACTGTGGGATCATATGGACTGATCTCACATGGGGAGATCACTCATGTCAGACGTATCCACTTAAGTTCATCTGTGATGGTGAGTTTATAAAAATCCAGAATGTTAACTTTATTACAGTTTAGATAACATATTTAACACACATCTTAAATTAACAGTTAGTTTAAAAAACAACCAACCAAACAAAAATATAATCTTCCATTGACCATTACAGTAAAATCAGAATCAGTTAAACTCTGTTATTTCATTGGTTGCTGCTGATGTCACTGCTAGCTATGCTAATTTAATGTTCAGCTAAACAGACCTGAACTGTGATGTGAGTTTATCTGTTTCCTCCACAGAGAGAAACTCTTCACAGAAATTCTACCTGATTCAAGACCAGAAGCTCTGGCTGGAAGCTCAGAGTTACTGCAGAGAGACTCACACAGACCTGGTCAGTGGACTGAACCAGTTACAGGATCCACAGCTGAAGAGTCTACTCAGTTCTTTAGGTTATACATACATGTACATGGGTCTGTTCAGAGACACCTGGAGGTGGTCAGATGGAAGCAGTTTCTCTTCTAGAAACTGGAATCTACAGTTTAACAGTAACCAATACAACACTGGTCAATGTGCCAAGGCTGTGTTTACTGATGGAGGCAGATGGATGAATGATGACTGTAATAAACAAAAACCCTTCATCTGTTACGAAGGTGAGTTTTGGTTAAATATCTGATAACTTCTCTTCACTTCTGGCTGTCGAGGAGTGCGGAGACTTTTTCTTCTCCCTCCCTAACCTGTCTGCCCTGCTGCTCTTTGTCCCGTCAAATCTGCATTCCCCTCTGGATTTTATCAACATGGATCAGATCTGGTGGTCTCTAAACATATTTAAAAAAAAAGTTTTCGAACGGTGAAGGGAGCGCCGTCTCTCACTGGAAAACCTGCAGAATCGGATTTGTGATAACTGGGTTGCTGATTGTAATGTGTAACTCGGGCTTGTCAGATAAATTGGGGAGCTGTCGGGTGTAATTGGGAGATAACCTGCGCTCCATTAGTGTGCCTGACTGTGAACTCTAAGACTGATGCGCTGAACGAGCTGAATCGTAGGATTATCTGCAGTTTTGGGACTCGTACGCAAGATGGTTAACAACTTGGAATATGCTCAGCTCGGCTTGGACGGGTATGACCCATTATTCGTCTGTTTTGGACATCTTGAAGACCACTAGGACAGAAGGTAGAAAGCAAATTATTTTCTGCCTGCACTAAACAAATTTGTTATCTGGACTCTGGCTCCCACAACTGACCTTGAGGCTGCAACATCCCAATCTCCCGAGAAGTGGAATGCAGGCCGCGGCTACACTCCCCCTCCCTTCTTGTCTTTATGAGACTGTGACTTCTGGGTCAGATCACTGTGCTCACTTATAACACCAAAACAAGAGACTATGGCCTGCACTGGAAGGTCATGGAATCACTCACTTGCAGACACAACAAGATACTGATACGCACACATCTACCATCCACCTTCAACGCCCTCCTCGTTCCTCAACACTCCTCACTCTCCGGAGTGTCCTCGCTGAGGCTCCGCTGTAGCGGTGGCTTCGTGGGGGGGGGGCTTGGAGCTCCCACCCGCCCTATCTAAATCATGTGTCAACGTTGTGACTGTCTGAGTCTGTTTGCTTTGAATGTAGTGAGGCTGTGTGTGAATGTTGGTGGTGGTCAGAAGGGCCGATGGCGCAGAATGGCAGCCTCGCTTCTGTCAGACTGCCCCAGGGCAGCTGTGGCTACAGACGTCTGTCGTAGTTTACCACCACCGGTGAGAATGACTGTGTGAATGAATAATGCAACTCTGTAAAGCGTCTTTGAGTGACCTGAAAAGCGCTATATAAAACTGATGCATTATTATTATTATTATTGAGGCAGTTTTTGCTTGCTTGAAGTCCCTGAAACTCCCTTAAAGTGCCCATGACATCGGTTTCCATGTTTTCTGACTTATCTATCATGTTGCAACGTTGAGTTCTCACCTTAAACCTGCCAGAAAGAGCAAAAAACAGCGTCCATCTGTCTCCTAGTACAGCCAGTGAGAAGCTCTTCCAGATTTCAGACCCAGGTTTCAAACAGTTTTTTTCACTCCAGCCCGCTATGAGGTCATAGTGATCCGGACTTGCTTATATGGTAAATTCTCCTCCCACATGCACGTTCACGACACCTGGAGCGAGGCAGTGCCGCCGCCATTGCCCATAGACCGTGTAGTGTTTAGTTTCAGTTTCGTTTCTCTTTCACGTGACAACACTGCCCCCTACTGCAGCAGAAGTGTCAGGCTGCCAAATAAGGAGAAACCCAGCAGAACCGGAAGGCGGCGCTTTCTTCTGATCTCTGAGTTGCTCGTTAGGAAATAATTACAGCGTATTTTGAGTTATAATGGTGCAACGCTAATCTAGAGGCATCAAAGATTACACCTGTTTAATATAAAGTGATTTAAATAAGGAGTCACAGGCACTTTAAGGAGGGCAGAGAAATGAAACAAGTTTTTTTATCCTTACCCAACTTCCCTCTTGTTTACCATCTTTCTCCCTCTGCATCAAAAGGGTGCGCCCTCGGCCGGCGTCAGCGTTCTGCCTGTTCCTGTAATGTGTCCTACATGTTCTGTGTGTCTAATCTTGGTCAGGTTGTACTGAAATGTGTCTCGTTGTACCAGGATGCTGGTTCAATGACAAATAAAGATTCTATATTTACCTTTAGCTCAAAAAGCTCAACAAAACTTAATTTATTGATGTTTTTGTATTTAAAGTGTTAAGGATTTCTTTCAGTGGTAAAAACATTTATTTAAAATAAATTTAACTTCAACAATGATTTCATTTTCATTACATCACTTTTTTGAAATGTAAATATTCAGTTTGACTAAAGTTACAATATTTAAAGGTCCCATATGATGCAAAATTCACTTTCTAAAAATCTTTAAACCTTCATCTTTAAACAGACTGTGTATGAGACCCACTGTTTTCACCTTCTAATTCAAATTTTTTGGAAAATGTGTTTTGAGCTAATGCTAAAACAGGTGGTTTCTAAATCTTTCCCCTGCTGATGTCAAGAAGGGAAAAGACCACTTCTCTCTAGAGGACAGAGCCAATCACGAGCCCCTTTGGCTACCTGAGCCCACCCCACCCTTTAAAAACCACAGAAGCGCGCATCCTCACAAACGTTAGCAAATAGTCATGTCGAAGCTACGAGCAAAGCACAGCAGTTGCTTTGTAGATGGTTGCATCAACAAGCAAAAAAGTATTTTGTCCACTCTCTTCATCTGAGACTCTGAAGACCTACTGCCATCTTGCAAATGTGCGTGAAAAAGAGACATGGGCAGGGCTTGAGTCCCCAACTGCCCCGCCCATTTAAAATGAAACTTTTGCTCAAGGAGGTTCGAAGAGGGGGTGGAAAAACAGCAGCTGCACTGGTGTTTGTGTGTGGATCCGTGTGCTTGATTGTCTGCAGGTCCCAGGAGGTGCCAATGGCAGATTTGTGGCACCTGGTCAGCATATATAAGATCTACCTTTGCCCTGGGGAGGACTGGACAGAGAAGCCTTAAGCCAGGCATACACTGTGTGACTTTGGCGCCGATTTCCCGCCCTGCGACTATTTTTGTACTCATGCTGAGTTTCAGTATATCGTGCGTTGGTGTTCATGTAGTATACAGGGGGTAGCGAGAAGCGATTTTATACCTCACCAGGAGCTCCCAATCAGCTCGCTGGAAAATCAAACGTGTTTGATATTCTCATAGCTCCTCATGGCTCGTCCTCGAGGAGGACCCATAATCTTTCACACTGCGCACACGCCACCCTGAAAGTAGAAGAAGAAGAATGAGGAGAAGGAGAAGACTAATGTTTCTTCACTTTTGGAGTTTCTTCTTCTTCGTCTGCTTTTCCGTTTCTTCTTCTTCTCTGAATTTCTGCATTCAAAGGCCTGACGTGTCGTGTAGCACGTACAGTGTGAGCAGTCAGCTCGCATCATAGCATCAGGTCGTATAGTGTGAGAACATGACTCGTAAGCTGTGGCCGATTGAACCCTGTGATGTAATCGTACAGTTTGCGCACAATTTCGGAGCCACGACTAAAAATATCGCACAGTGTATGCCCTCGGCTTTACAGAGAGGGACTAGAAGGAGAGCTTCTCATCCCAGAGGACAAACTAAACTTTTGTTAACATAAAGTATATTTTTTACCCATTTACCCTCGTGTTTTCCTTTTATGTTAGGGCTTTGAGCCAGGCTGTAACAATATAAAGTGCAAAATATGGGACCTTTAAAGCTTCTTAGAATCCTTCCTGTAGCTGTTATTTTACAGTAATGATTTAAAAGAAACTTCTGGATTAATGGTTTGTGTTTTTTAATTTTCCTAACAGATAAAATGATTCTGATTA
The DNA here is from genome assembly GCA_006937965.1 of Callopanchax toddi. Taxonomy (NCBI): domain Eukaryota; kingdom Metazoa; phylum Chordata; class Actinopteri; order Cyprinodontiformes; family Nothobranchiidae; genus Callopanchax; species Callopanchax toddi. The sequence goes on from SSNR01000394.1 coordinate 14,881, forward strand.
ATGACAGTGTAACCTGGGACGAGGCCTTGCGTTACTGCAGAGATCACTACCATGACCTGGTCACCATCACCAGCCTTGATGAACAGAGATGGGTCCAGGAGAAAGTCAAGAACGCCTCGACTCCTTTTGTCTGGATGGGACTGTACTACCACATCTGCACTCCTCAGAACTGGTCCTGGGTCTGTGATGAGGCAGTCAGCTATGAGACCTGGGCCTCAGATGGACCAGAGGATGATGGTAACTTGTGTGGAGCCATAGAGACAGGAGGACAACATCGGTGGTTCAAGAGAAATGATTCTGAGAAATTAAACTTTATTTGTTCTAAGTGTAAGTAGAACTCACTGTGGTAACTAGGGATGGGTACCTTTCACATTTGAAGTGATATTGTACAAATTCTTGGTACCTAGGAATCCATACCGGTACTTAACGGTACCAATTTTCAATACTTTTGAGTGTGTAATAATTAATTAAATCTCTTTTTAATATAAGTATATCTATTTCTCAATATATAACAATATGTAACAAATGTCATGATAAATTACATACAAATGTTTGTATGTTATTATTGTAGTGTTGTATAAAATTCTTCAATATGAAAACCTTTTACCACGATTTCTAAATGATGCAAAAATTAAAATCTACCTCCATGTCCGCCTATTCCTCATCTTTACCCTCTGAAATAACTATGATGAGGAGATCATGTGTTATAAACGTTAGGCCATAATGATAAAAAAAACTAGTGCTGTCACATTTAACGCGTTAATTAATTTGGAAGACATAACGCGTTAAAAAAAATTAACGAAATTAACGCAACTTGTGTTTGAAGCAAGGCGGAGCGCTTGTCAGCATCAGATTTCCTGCAGCTCCTTGACGCAGCCCGTGTCCTCCCTCCAGCCCAATCCACCCGCTCCTCAGATCTCATCAGCTCACTCTCTTCACCTGTCTCTACCCGGTAGCGGAACTCAACTCTCCGTTCCTTCCACCGTGAAAACCGAAAGTAATCGGCGGTGAAACTGGACGGTCTCACGCCTTTAAGGTTTATTCCTGCTCCTTCTCCGCCGTACGGTCCAGTTCGGTTCAGTTCAGCAGGGAGCAGGTGTTACGGGTCCAGTCCCGGTCTGACACAGAGGTCCGAGCGGACGGAGGTTTCAGTTCGGCTTGGTACGAACCCAGACCCTACCTCTATCTGAAAAGTAAAACCAGTACCAGACCAAGGTGATCCCATTCCCACACTAGTCTTTAAACATTAGAGACCTGAGTGACCCGGACCCCTCATTGAAAACGAGGCAGACCGTGGGTCAGTTTGAACACTGCAAAAAATGATTCTCTCATAGTGTTTCCACATGTTGGAAATCTTTTGTTATTATTTTAAAACAATACCCTTCTGAAATTGTACATAAAATAAACAAATAGATTCATAAAGTACTGTCTTTAGGGTCTGTCCAGTTTTAGTGAGGAATTTTTGTTTTTCAACTGTTTTGAACTGAAATGCAATTTAAATGCATTTTTCATCAATTATAAAAGCTTTAAAAATGATTAAAAAAAATATTTTGGCATATTTCTTGGATGAACATTGTAAACTGCATGTAATTTCATTTTTCTGAAAAGAAGTGATTAAATGCGATTAATCGCAATTAATTTCTTTCAAATTTGCGATTAATTAGTTAATTTATTTTAATTGACTGACAGCACTAAACACATGTCACTATTTAATGAATTAAACCACTTATCAGGACTAAAGCTCTTTGCCTCGCCATTAGCTCATCGGAGGTTTGAATGAGCAAATGTAGCGTAGCATTTTTAGTAAAACTAAAGAAACAAACAAAGCAAATGACTCGCCATGGAGTTGATTAAGGACACAATGTGGAATCAATTGGCAGGGTTGTCACAAGCTGTCAATACTTTGAATAAATATCCATTTGATGATTTCAGTGGCGCCATGCAACAGACTTAATAAAGTTCATCCCCTCCACAATAAAATGATGCTCGGAGGAGTTCATTTGATTGACAGAAAAAAAGAGTCCCACAGATCCACACAATAACATTTTTGTCTCTAGAAGTCTCATCTCACTTTAGTCATCAAAGAGTCGCATTTAGCTCATCTACGTCTCTTTAACGTCTCAGAAAATCACTATCTCACAAGTTCTTATTAATATTGAAGTACTTTCTCAAAAAGTACATCAGCTACACTTATAATATTACGGGTCAAGTTGTTTTGTTTTTCTGTATGTTTTCTTTATCTTTGCACTCAAACACAAGTAAAATCCTCAAAATTAAAGGTAATTAACTTCTGTAATCTTGGTAAGAGTTTGATCTGGTTACTTCATATGTGTTCATAATTCGTATGTGTTGGGGTGGTGTGATTAGGTTTTGGGTATAATGTTGTTGTATAAGAGTTTTTTTGGGGGTAAACACATAACTGATTTCACTGCTTGTGAACAAAAAGCTAAAGCATTCACTGGTCTACCTGTTTTTGACTGATTACACCTTACAGTTTGAGGTTTTAGACAACACTGGTGTAAAATCTAAAGGTAAAATTCAACCTCCACTGATCATCCACACCAAGCATTAGAGAAGGTTATGTTTATTAATCTGTCAAAAACACTCAGTGGTTCTGTTTAACTTCTGCTCATTGAAACTAAACGAGGCAGTATGAGATTGGTCCTTTATAAAGACACTAAACTGGATTGAATGAGTCGTTTTTGCTAGTTTCTCATCTACTTTGTCTTTAATAAACAGTGATCAGATCAGTGATTTTTTTCCATGTGAAAACAGTTCAAACTGAAAGTCAGACTCTACAGTTAAACGTGGCAGCAGTCCATGGGCGTCGCAACCATTATGTCAGGAGGGGACGTGTCCCCCCCACTTTGTAAAATCAGGCATTTGGACCCCCCCACATTTACCGAGTCCGTCTTGCGCTCTTTCGGTTGTTCTCAAAGAAATCCATTCCACTTGATTCATTAGAAATTACTCAGACCGCTGAAATCCACTCCACGTTTTCCTGGTTACCCTGCACCCTGACACGCTGCTCTCCTTCTGGACCCGACCTCACCTCGCGCTGCAGCTGAAAGCAAACCGAACCGGGAAGGAGGTCGACCAGAAACCGGAGTGTTACTCTGGAGGGGCCAGGGTTAGGAGGCACAGGAATAAGACCTGAATGACCAGAGGAGGTAAAGCCCCCACAGACCTATGGCCTCTAATAAAAAGGTAAATGCGCCTCAATCAAGTTTCATTCTGGATCTACAGGAAGCAGAAAAAAGTACAGGAAACACAATACAATATATATATATATATATATATATATATATATATATATATATATATATATATATATATATATATATATATATATATATATACCAAAATATCAGAGACAGAACAATAAAGACAGGAAAACAAGGGAAGAAAATATATAAATACAAGTAAAAAGTTAGTGAAAAATAAAATAACAATAATGAATGTAATTCACTGCTTTTTATAAAAGGACTGTACCAGTAAATTAATAAGTAAATAAAATAAGTACATTCTTTATTTGAGGGTCAACATTTAAAAACTTAAACACAACCGTTGATTATTTTACAAAAAATAAAAGAGTACTGAAGATCATCAGTACTATAGAGATCCCTCTAACCTGTTATTTGTCCTGATCAAATCTGTTGTTCTTAGTAATAATTTACGTTCCAGTCAGATAAACACAAAGCTACACTTGATTTCTTACTAAAAGAAACTCACTTTAAACACCTCTAATTTAACTGTTAACAGTAAAATATCTTATTTTAAATGGATCAAATGAAAATACAATCCCAGCTGTCAGTACACTGAACAACAGATATTAAACTAGTACTGTTTTCATTTCAGATTGGTAGAACTTCAGTCTTATGAACAACCAGGTTCTTGATATTTGTTTTCAAATAATTGATGTCACTTATTTAATTCCTCCTAAGCTGTTCAGCCTGAAACAGTCCATTTAAAGTGACATCATGACTAGTAACAGTTAAATTAGAACCAGTTAAAATGAGTTTCTTCTGGTCAGAATTCATTTTCAGCTCCACCATGTTTACTCCAGACAGGAAGAATAGATTAGTAGAGGTTGTGCTGCAAACCCAATACACATGAATGGGAAATGTGACTAAATGTGTCCTAAGAATAACACTGAAGCTATCTGAAGTATTCACTGTGGATAATAGAATAGTATTATGTGTATCTGAAATATGACATTTTACTTGGAACAGCTGATTTTTAGCTAGCTGCATACATATTCAGTCTTCTTAAAGTCACCACCTTGTGTTTTTTAAGGATTTGGTTTCAGTTCAGTTGTTGGATAGAATCTCTACTAGAAACAAAATACCTGTGGATATCAGCATTTTGTATTTGACTAGTAATACTATTTGGACTAGGATAAATTACTTTATTGTTATGTAAATAGGAATAGCAAAGAGGTGGGGGTTTTAATTAAATGTTAAAAAAAATGTCCATTAAATTTAAGTTCAGTCCTGCTGGTATTCTCATTATTAACAAGAATAAAAGAAACACACATTCAACATGTGATTAGAAGTTAGAAATACTGTTGAATCAGTTCTTCAGTAGTCAGTACTTTTTGTAGTAGTACTAGTACCAGTTCTTTACTTCAGTAGTTCAGGAGCAACCAGACTGTGCTACTTTGATAGAAATAAAAAAAAAGTCCTGTCACTTCAGTGGAAGATGCTGCAGTCAGTCAGTCACATCATTCTAAACCAACCAGTCCTAACAGGACTGAACTTTACCTGGTTACCAGTAGAGAACTGGTAGAGCTCTGATTAGTTAAGGGTTGAACAGCTGGTTGTCTAATGAGTTCCTTCCAGAACTGGAGACATGTCAGACCATTATCATGTCTTTGAACTACTGTGGAGTTTGTCACTGTATTCACATCTTTAGTTCTGACATGAAACCACTGCTGGTCATTTTACTTCATAAGTTTTTTTCAGTTTTTTCTCTAAGATTTGAATAATCCAGCTGATGGTGTCATAGAGAACACAGCTGCTTAAAATGAAGACTTCCTGTTGAATCTGACTCTGAAATAGTTACTGAGTTCAGTTTTTATTACTGTAGGTAAAATAGGTCTTTAACAATTTGTTAAATGCGCCACAATGCAGAAAATGGCGTCTACGACAAAGATTTTTTCTTTGGGGAAGTGTCCCCCCCACATTTTTTATGCTTCTGACGCCCCTGCAGCAGTCAATGTGTTTGTTTACTTATCTGTTAATAAAGTTACCCAGATCAAACAGACAGCTGACCTCTGACCCCTCTGAGCAGCTAGTCACAGAAGTCAGACCGAGTTAAACCTCCTGAGTTCAGCGTGATTCACTCTGAGGATCCAGGATGGAGTTCTGGTTCTGACCCGGGACCAGCCTGAGCCTAAACTGAAGGTGAGACTTTTATGTAGTTTTGACTGACTGGTGATCAGATTTAAGCGTCATAAATGGCTGATTTAATCTGCCAGGGGTAACTGGACCATCGTGGACCAGAGCAGCTTTATTCATTTTGCTCCTTCCTGCTTGTAACCTCAACCGTCATCACTGGAAGCTCAAAATATTCACAACTAATATTAGTACTTTAGTAATAGTACTATACAGACTGCTACTAATAAACTAATTCTAACAACAACTGGATATATGTTCTATAGTCAGGTGAGCACATATCTAGTCCGCCATATGCATGCCCATCCCAGATATCATGTGCGCTCCTCATCCCTCTGCATGAATGCACCTTTGCAGACTAGTGCTGTCATGCAGAGCTATGTTTGGGGACTCTCTTTGTTGTGACACCTAAGTGTGCGCTGCTAATTAGCTTCCCCATTTAAACTTTTGGGTTAATGCTGTTATGTCCTCTGACGTTGTTTAAAATTTGGGCTGTGTTCGAATTGAGGGGTAGGATGCTTCTGAGGACGTGGACTTGCTGGTCTACCTAGGTTGGGTCCTTGCTCGACCACTAAGACCGGAAATAAACGGCTCTGAATTCATACGGTCTAGCCTCATACTTATCCCCGCCCCTCAGTCCAGTCGCTTAGCAACCGTGACAGCGCCCACAGACAGGCTAAAGCTAATAAAATGGATCTAAAGAAACACTTGAAGCTCTTTTATGGTGACTTATTTCCTCAATTTTGATTTAAAACAGTCAAGCTAGCTTACATTGATTTCTTGTCTTAAATTACATGAAAAATAAAACATTCAACCTCTTTTGTGGAGATTTTTATTATTAAACTTTATATAAAGATAAGCAAAAAATTCCTAAACACAAGCTTTTTATAATCTTTTGAGATACTGACATTTAAAACTGGACTGCTCTCTGGGTTTTTCTGCTACTGCTGCAAAATTGATGAACCAGTAGAATCCAACGGCTGGCACACAAAGCATCCTGGGATAGCCTTGGCCAGCGAGGATACACCAGACCCATCCTCGAAATTGGGGTGGAGCGAGGACGCATTTGAGGATGCATGAATGAGTATCCTTCGAATTCGGACAGCACTCGTCGCGGCGCTGTGACGTCATCGGTCTCGAAATGCGCCCTCATAAGCATCCTACCCCTGAATTCGAACACAGCCAAGGAGTCATTCTGGTTCTGGCAGCGTTTGAGTGTTGTTGAATAGTGACTCCTCCTTCTCACGCATTCAAGCCACCTAGAATGCAGCAGCCAGACTCCTGACTATATCCAGTAGACATACCCACATCTGAATTTACAGTCCCTTCACTGGCTCCCTGTAGAATTTAAAGTACTTGTGCTCACTACAGAGCTCTGAACGACCAGCTCTATCTCCACACACCGTCTCATGTAACCTCCGATCCACATCTCAAAACCTGCTGGCTGTTCCTCAAACCAAACTAAAGGGGACCGGACCTTTTAGATTCTGGCTCCCAGACTGTAGAACAGCCTGCCCCTGAAACTCCATCTCTCAGACACTGTGGAGGTTTAAAAAATCACCTGAAAACCCACCTTTTCAGCCAGGCTTTCCCTCACTGAACATGTAGATAGATAGGATTTTACTAATACTTTTGTCTTTGCTATTATTTTTTACTGACGTGTTTTATTGGTTTAAATGTTTGCCCTGATTTTACCCGTGTTGTACGGCGCTTTGCGATGCATATCTGTGAACGTTGCTCTATAAATAAACTTTACTTGCAGGTACTTGCTTTACTATAGTAATTAGAATTTAAACACTAGAAAAAACTGTGTGAATGTTCTAAATACATCACACATCAGCTGAATTTTGCATTGATTCAGACACAGAACATCAACACTCAGACAGTACTTCTGTTGGTGTAAAGTATTTGTTTTCACTTAAACTTGGTTTTTACATTTATTATTATTTTTAGTTAAATTGAGTTGTCTTTAACCATTTTTTGTAGAAAAACGTTAAACCATTTTGAGTCAAGGTTTTCTGCCTTGACTCCATTAAAACCCTAAACTGACTACCTCAGCCTACTTCAGTGGTCAGCCATATTGGGAAGGGGCACACTGGCCAGCGAAACCATTAGTAGGAATGGATTTATTAATGCCCCCTGCTGTTGGGCGTCCTGTCCTGCTGACTCATAGGAGAGAATAAAGTCACCAAACAGAAAAAAGAATTCTGTCTGTTTTTAAGGACATTAGACGCAATAGGATGTATTATCATGACATGATGTTTAGATACAATTAAATAGCAATGACCTAAACATTTTTTATATGTTTTTAATAAACTAACATGAGATGACTGCATTTGACAAAATAAAAAGAACAGTAGCCTACACAAAGCAGAGTTATTAACACATTTGTCTCATTTAATCAAACAGCACAGTTTCTAGTGCTGAATAATTCAGGATTTTTTAATGGTAGTGTTTACTTTTAAGGTGAAGAAAATCTAAACCAACCTTTCTCTGTGCGAGGTTTTGGCCTCCTAAATTTAATAACTGGTGGTAACACTCCTATTCAGAGAGACACTGCTGCTCATTAGTGACAGATTTACAGCTAATCTAAAACAACTTGACCAAAAACGCCAAACTGATGCATTAGAATGCTCTATTACCTGTTTGTAAATCTCTACAATTTAGCATGAGACTGTTTAATTTACACTGTTTATGCTACCGCTGCAGCATACAGTAGCTTAGTAATACAGATGACGTTTGGTTGAAATCAACTAAACAAATGGTCTCACAAAAAATTGTAGAGGTTTGCAAAACAGGTAATACAAAACCGTACACATCAATATTTATTGTTTCAGCAAATATTTAATCAATATTGGAAATTAGCTGCTAATTTGTCTCCAATCTGCAGCAGTGTCTCTCCTGATCTGACTAGCCATTAGTATTGATTCAGTCAGAGAACTCCTCTCACCTTGAGTGATGTCACCAGTGGGCGTGGTTCTTACTGTAGATACACAACAGATAGAACCATAGAGCAATATCCTTTTGAGGAGATTATTTTCAGTGACACGTTGCAAAAACTTCAAAGTGTAAAAACATTAGCTAGTTCTCTAAATACAGTCACTTTAATTAAAAAAACAATTAGAATAGAATATAATCCTCTTAGCTCTTTTTCTCTTGTTTGGACTGACAGAAAACTGGATGAAGTAAAAGTAGCTGAAACAATCACACTGTCTCAGTTCTCCATTAGACTGCCTTATTGTCTAAACATGAGTGAAATGAGCTGTTTCTTCTAACCTGTGCATGGTATCACCTGAAGGTCTACTAACCTGCATCAGGTGTGAAGGTCTTTGCAGCTCCAGCATTCTGTGCAGAAGGAATGTTTTCATCTGTGTGATGAAACCACAGCTCTGACAAGTCAAACCTCTGAGCATGGCGGCGTCAGCTGGCTATGATGGGTTACCAACTCAGCTCAGTTACTAGCTCAGTTGGGAGAGTGGCCGGTCTGGTAACCGGAGGGTCACCGGTTCGATCCCCAGCTCTGGCTGGGTTAGATTGTCGTTGTGTCCTTGGGCAAGACACTTCACCCACCTTGCCTGTGTGAATGTGAGTGCAACTGTGTGTGAATGTTGGTGGTGGTCAGAAGGGCCGATGGCGCAGAATGGCAGCCTCGCTTCTGTCAGTCTGCCCCAGGGCAGCTGTGACTACAGACGTCTGTCGTAGTTTACCACCACCGGTGAGAACGACTGTGTGAATGAATAATGCAACTCTGTAAAGCATCTTTGAGTGACCTAGAAAAGCGCTATATAAAACTGATGCATCATTATTATTACTAACTCCCACAGTCACCTCATTAGCTCCTCCCACTGGTCATTTAACAAAAGGAGTCAGTTGAGATGAGTTGTTGAACCATTTTGACCTACAGTAATGGTTTTTCTTCTCTTCTGCAAAGCAACATGGACGCCCTGACATCTCACCTGACACAGGTGAGTCTAAGATGAGAGAAGCATCGCCCCCTCTGACCCGTTTCCATGGTTACACAGTGTCTGTCATTCTCTTCATACAGTCTTCTTCATTGTCCATCCACCACTTGTCTGATGAAGAGGAGGAAGTGGGCGGAGCTCAAGATGTGGAGTTAAAGTTTGTGACGCTGGAGAGTGAGGAAGAGGCGGAGCCTAGATTTGACCTCAGAGCATTAGTGCTGAGGTATTGTCATGGTAACAGGAGAGGTTGCATGCTGCTGTGCTTGTGTGGAGTCGTCTTGTTCGCTGCAGGTAAAACCCTCAAACTGTCAATCAGTTACCTAAAGTGATCAATGTGTGATTATTGTGTTTGTCTCTGTAAGCGTTCCTATTGGCCTTCGCTGTGTTGAGTGGGCGGTACCACTGCTCCCAGGTGGGGGAGCTAGAGGAGGAAGACAAGCAGCCAGGAGGTGGGGCTAACACACATGCAGGGGCGGGGCTTTACCTGGGAGAGCTGAGAGAGATGATGAGGAAGCTACTGCAGGATGAAGATATCCACAACACTGTCAGGTACCAGAAAGTACTTTAACTTAAAGCGGCACTCTGGATTATTTTTCTCTGTATCAAAGTTTTCTAAATGTTCTAAATGATATTTCAGGTCTAAACTATGATCTATGGGTTGAGTTCCACAACATCTGTCATTCTGATGAAGACCCTCCTTCCTCCTAGAGACCCCTTTCCATTATTTCTTGCCGCCGACATTTTTCAGCCAATGAAAATCAAATGTCTGCATTCTCTCAACATGCACGCGCATCGACCAAACCTGTACCAGTAGGGGGCGCTGTCGTACAGGACGCTCCGTGTGTTTCTCTGTTTTCCGTCTCAGACTCACAGCTCATTTCTACTAAAAACCTACCCATTCTCCAGCTAAAGACAGATTTATTTTTATTTTTAAACCTTTCACCTCACAGAATGGCAAGGCTTGACAGGATTACGCATTTATTTTGGTCAGAAAGTTCATCCAGGGCCGAGTCAAGTTCAGCTTCAGAGTCCAGCAGCAGCTCTCTGCTAACAGAGCTAATATCAGAAGCAGCAGGGACAGAGAGGGCTCATCAGACCCTCGTAGTATTGTTGGAATAAGATTGTGAACTGTGAGTGATTAAACCCTACACATTGAGCGGTACAGTTCATGCCCGCAACGTATATGCTCCGCGTGCACGCGACCGGACGCGCGTGTCGAGACGTTTTGAGGAGGAGCCTTTGGACGCTAGATTCAAAAACAGCTTTCCTGATGAAATCCTCCAGAATGCGGCTTTAAGGAAAGTCCGTTATGAGATACTTTTTCACATTTAAGAAATTAAAAAATTTCCTTCACTCGTTGAAATCTATGTACTGTAATCACCTCCTCCAGCTTTAATGTAAATGCAGCATCAAACAGTTGTTTATGACTGAGCGATGTGATTGGCTGAGTTAGACTCTGGTGTGTTTGCCGTCAGCCGGATCAGCAAAGCGGCTCATCCTCCAGGCTCCTCAGAGGGAACGGCTCTGGCCTCAGAGATTCTGCGTCGCTTCAGGAAGCTACCGATGGACCACACCTGGACGGAGTCTCTGTACGCCACCCTGCAATTCCCCAACAGGTGGGAGTCACAGATACTGAAAGTCTACCTTCATAAACATTGGTTCGTTTACACACATGAAAAACTGATAGATGTAAACACCAAAAGTACAAAAACTTGAATACAGAAAAATTTTGTACCAGGGTTAGCTGAAAAAGTTGGTGTTTAGATTATGTACATATGAAACTTTTTAGTGCATTCATCGTTTTTAAACCTATTTTTTAGCTCATAGTTTTGCAGAAAAGTCACATTTATGCTCAGGGTCTGCAGTGCATCCAGGAGTCAGGTCCAGCAGAATAAACGATGACGTAGTGGTAGTGTAATGGTTTCCAGAGTAACATTCGCACTAATTGCTTTGACATTTTGGAGACTGAAGAAACTGCAGAAGGCACATTGGTCACTGCTGGTTCAGACTAGCCATTAGCTCATCAGAACAGTTAGAGATAAACTCTAGTTTTCCAAACTGAGGCCATTCAGGAAGCTATCCACAACTGGTAACAGTAATTATTTATTACTTCTACACAGAAACACACTTCTAAATGTCTAAAACACGCAGATCCACGACCATGTTTTGATTTCATGAATTCAAAACATTTTTCCTACTGGTCGTAAACGCTTCATAAGTAAGATTCACTCATGTACTTAGAGGGCTGCTGGTCCTTTTAAGTAATTCCATCATTAAATAGAGTTTTGTCCAATCAGACCCAAGTTTTCATCATCAGCTTCACCTTTTTGTCCAAATATGGTCACTTCCTTTTCCTGAGAGATGCTGATCAAAAGCTGAATTCAAACAGTTTAAATGTTTTCTGGTTTTGGTACACGGAACTGTTTACTATTAAAATCATTCATTCAATCATTTGAAGGGTTACTGGTAGTAAACCAATATAAATAATAATTTTGTTTATTCTTTGAACTTTTTAGGGAATAAAAGAGTGTGTCAATGAATGAACAAATCTACAAAATGGCAGAACATTTATTTGGCTTAACTTGAGTAAAGAAAACCTTTAGGATGCCTGCAGGAGATCTTGTTGAATAAAGATAACTCGGCATAAATGCTGCATAGTGCAGTTGGTGCACTGTTGCCTCACAGTGAGAAGGTCACAGGTTTAAATCCCAGCGGTGGCCTTTCTGCGTGTAGTTAGCATGTTCTCTCTATTGGTTTATCATTGGTTTCCTTCTGGTGCTCCAGTTCTGCCCCCAAACCACAACATGCCTGATAGTTTAGCTACTGTAAGTCACTTTGTTCTAAATGAATAAACATAAAGCCACAAACTGTTGTGAACCTGAGGTTATACATTAACTACTGATAGTATTTACTCCAGTTTAACCCTTTCTACTCTGCAGGAACTATTCTGTGTCTGTTATCAGAAAAACCGGAATAAGCTCCAAACACAACTTTTAAAAAGATCTCACCGCAGACCAACAAAATACTCAGATGATGAACACAATGTTCTGATATACCTTTGATAAAGTTATACTCCCTAGATAGAAATGCAACATTATGACTGCCAACAGGATAAATTACAAAGGGTCAGATAAGGACAAAGATCTAGTATCAGGATGTAAGCCAGGAGCTGTAGCTCGTAACACAAACATACAGTACACATGAAAACTTTAGCTGAAACGTTTTTACACCCTGGACACATTTTGTCCAGTCTTCCAGTTTGTTTATGTTTGTTTATTTATTTATTTGGCTGGTGCTTTTATCCAAAGCGATTTACATTATTACACACACCTATCAGGCATGTTGTGACCTGTGGGGGAAGCCGGAGTACCCAGAGGTAAATGCACGCATGCATGGGGAGAACAAGCAACGCAGAAAGGCCGCAGCCGGGATTCAAACCTGCAGCGGTGCTAACAACTGCACCACCATGCAGCCCCACTATGCCCCAGGTGGTGCTCACTGGTTTGTTTGTTTGTTTGTTCATCACAGGGCTCAGAAGAGCTCCCTGCAGCTTGTGGACTCTGAAGGTCTGATTTCTGAACAGATTTCTCTGAACCCGTCGGATTATTGTCCTTACAGCGCTGCAGGAAACTACACGGTGAGCAAGAGTGACTGTGTTTGTCATCATGTAAACACACTCTCAGTTACCTTTACCCATCTGCCTGCAGGGGGGCGTGGTCTATGCTAATTATGGCCGCCCGGAGGATTTTAGTTGGCTGAAGAGTGTGGGTGTATCTGCAGCTGGCTGTGTGGTGGTGATGCGTGTCGGGGGTGGAGTCAGCTTTGCTGAGAAGGTCTGGTTGGCTGAGAGGAACGGAGCAGGTGGAGTTTTGATCTACCCTGACCCCGCTGACCTGCCACAGGACCCTCGTCGCCTGGGACTGAACTCACACACGGCTGTGTTAGAACACGTAATGCACACGTGTGCACATGATCAAACCTGAGACACACCTGAGCTCCAGACCAATCAACATCTCCTTCTGCAGGTTCACCTGGGGTCAGGTGACCCCTTTACACCTGGCTTTCCCTCCTTCAATCACTCCAAGTTCCCGCCCATCCCGTCATCCGGCCTCCCACTGATCCCAGCCCTGCCAATCACCGCTACTGTGGCTGCCAAGCTGTTGAGGTGAGCCCCGCCCCCTCAGCCGCTCAGGTGTGACTGTCACCTGACCTCCCCCCTCTGTGTCTCAGCCAGCTGTCTGGTCCAGCCTGCCCTCCATCTTGGAGGGGTCGGCTGCCGTACGTTCGCTGCCTGCTCGGTCCAGACCTCAGCTCTGGACGCAGAGTCCAGATAACAGTCCACAACGTGATGATGCCCATCCTGCTCAACAACATCTTTTCCTCATTGGTGGGCCGAGTTGAGCCAGGTACACTCTAGCATCACAACACAGACAGGTGAGTGTTTCAGCAGAGGTTATAACCCACTGACCTCCCTTCCAGACCAGTATATCATACTGGGAGCTCAGAGGGACTCATTGGGTCCAGGAGCTGTGAAGTCTGGAGTTGGAACAGCAATTCTATTAGAGCTGGCTCGAACCTTCTCAGCCATGGTGAAGAATGGTAAGAGTAACCTGGACACAGGTGTGCATCCTGTGAAACTGAGAAGTTGATTCCACTGATTTCTCCTACAAACTTTTGTGCTTTTTAAGGTTTCAGCCCCAGACGAAGTTTGTTGTTTGTCAGCTGGGATGCAGGAGATTTTGGGAATGTTGGAGCAACTGAATGGCTTGAGGTTATTTGCAATAATTAAATAATATATTTGAAATCTGAAAAATTTCAAACCATGACTGACTTGTGATTATCAGGGTTACCTGGCCATGCTCCATCTGAAGGCTGTGGCCTACTTTAGCCTGGACCAGGCTGTCATGGGTAACACGGAGCTCTGAGCCAACCTGCACTGTTTTTACTCTTCTAGCCAATCACAGAGTGACAGAGAAAAAACACCTACGTTTGTCTGTCTGTCTATAAATCATCAGGTGACGATGTCCTGTCAGCCTACACCAGTCCACTACTGGTTGACCTGCTGGATGCTGCCATTAAACAGGTAAACACTGCACTGGCCTTTAAAAAATACATCTGGATCCACATGGATCAGCACTTGGAACACTATAGTTTCATCTGTATTTGCCCTGCTACCAGTTACTGAAAAGTACATATGTTAAGTTTGATTCACAAATGCATTTCAAAGGAACTCAGTTCAAATTCATCACAACCAGGAATTATTAAAAATATTCAGCCTATAAACTTTATTTCATAAGTTCAGTTGTGTTCTGGTGTTGCAGGTGGAGCATCCCAAACATGCAGGTCAGACCATCTACAGCCAAGCAGAGGGAGAGGGAGGCAGCTGGAGGATGTGAGTACACACACACACACACACACACACACACACACACACACACACACACACACACACACCAAATAGCACAGAGACGTGATGTTTTTGATTGAGCTGCTGTTTGTCCTCAGTATGAGGCCTCTGTACCTGAATAGTGGAGCCTACAGTTTCACAGCTTTTGCAGGAGTTCCAGCCATGGAGCTGAGGTTTACTGAGGTAGGATTTATTTCATTTAACTATTATTAAATCATACACACGATAAGTCCATCTAATCTCACAGTGGGTGTGAGTCATATGCTGCTATATACAAACATTACTGCTAATGTTGCATTGTGTTATACAGTATATTAATGTGTAACATCACTATGACATGTCACAAAACATTTTTTTAATCATTATTTCATGTCATTTGTCTGCTTTCAGGAGAGAGCATACCCTTTTATCAACACCCCATTGGACAGTGTCATTCGTCTGCAGGAAGTCCTGGGGGGTCGTTTGGGGGTCATTGGGCGGAGCGTTGGAGAGCTGGTGGGGGAAATGGCGCTCAGATTGGTGCATGATCACATCCTACCTCTACGCATCACTTCTTATGCACAGACAGTGCTGCAGTTCAGTGCGAAGCTCAACAAACACTCGGCTGAGCTGCAGGTAACTCGACAACTTTCTTTACCCCGTGTTCAGGGTGTGTGACGTTACAGCTAACTCTTTCTGTCTTACGTTTGTCTTCAGTCGAGGGGTATTTCTCCTCAGTGGCTGTTCAGTGCCAGAGGAGATTACAGTCGAGCTGCTGAGATGTTGCAGAGAGGCATTGACTACAGTGACCTGCATGACCCTGTCACCGCACGCCTCTACAACACTCGTATCATGAAGGTACAAATCCTATGAACTGTTAAAGCATTATTACAAGACTACAGTAGTACTATGAATGTACAGTATGGGTGTTATTTAGGGACAACCTGTTTTTAATGAATACACAAGTTTTACAAGCTAATCACTACAACACTTATATTATAAAAACATGGGCTCATTAGTAATGAAGCCCTAGAATCAAGAAGATAGAAGTACAAAAAAAGAGTAAAACTTCACTTCAACACTCAAATCAGGCAGGTACTAGTACAACAAACTCTTCAAACATTACAGTAGCCTCAGGATGATGGTAGTGCTAATTAGCCCAACATGTTGATCGCAACTGACCGGTCTATCTCGATCGACGTGTTGGGCATTGCTGGTAGGTTGTGTGACAGTCCTCCATCCTGAGCAATGAGACATAGCTGCCGCAGTCGCGCCTTGAAAGCTTTGCTAGACTCAAAGCAACAGAGCACACAGAAAAGGATCCAGATTCATGTCGGCGGCGGCGCGGAATCTATCCAGGGGAGCAGGGGGTGCTGAGAAAAAAAATGAAGATCAGCTGGGCGTGGAAATCGGGGTGGGGGTGCGTGGGGCAGGCGGCTGAAACAGGAAGGGCAGTTTAAAACAGATTAAAACAAGTCACTCAGGTCCTGGTCCGAACTGGCCCAACGTTACCACAAGTCCACTAGGGAAATGTATGCCCAGTGGCCAGTCCAGTCTGGTCCACATCCACACCCAGGGGCATGGTGCCGTCGGTGTGAGCTGCTCGGTGCGAGCCTCTGTCCAGGGGGAGGGGGCGCGCCTGGGAGCACAGACCGCAGCATCTATCACAGAGTAAGGGCCCCATCGGTCGATCCAGATGTACCTCTTTTCCTGGGACGCAGGTCCGCACACAATAGAACCTCCGTCATTTCTGGGGATGCAGCGCTATTTCTGCACTCTTGCTGCATCTCCTTTTGTTTTCTTGAGGCTTCCCAAAATAGTCTAAAATCCACTTTTGCGTCATTTGTGGTAAACACATCTATGAGGTCAACAGGAAGTGCGGTGCTGCAGCCCCCATGCACCCCTACTTCCCACAGTAATGCAGTGGAGGAGGTGTGATCAGGGTGCCGATGGTGGATTGCCTTGAACCACTCATTATAAAAGTAGGTCGCAAGGTGAAAAAGTGTAGGCACCCCTGGGTTAGGTGGAGTAGTCATGGCATTTACCCATGATTCTGTTGGTGGACAGTTGGAGTAAAGTACGTTATTAGGCTGAATAAGGATTACAGAGCTTGGCTAGCTTGTGGAATTCTGGAGGTAAAGAAGTCTAACTAAGGCAGTGGTGTTCAAAATCGGTCCTCAACGGCCGGTATCCAGCATATTGGACTGGACACCACTGAACTAAGATCTAGCACAATCTGAAATGTAATTAGTTCTAAGTTGTTGTTTTAAATCAGCTAGAATGCCTCCTAACCTTGAGAAGATGTGTCCATTTGCTGTCGTACTCATGTATATGTGAACAATGTTGTGAACACTGTACCTGATTGACGTCAGAATGATGTATGAAGAAGCAGTCCCTCCAGGAAGTTGCGGGGATTTTTTGTGATTGTTGCGATCTAAAATGACTGATTTCGCGGCACATATTTCTAAAAGTTTCGGTCAAAGTTGCGATTTTTTTCCAATCATTTTTTAAATTTCTTTAAGGTTTTATTTAGTTTATATGCACACACAGTTAACCTCTTTACACACACACACTGTATTCCCTGTTTCATCATAAAATAAAGACCACAAGATGCCATAATCTCCATGACAGAACAGCTGACAGCCTGTCTCAGCGTCATTCAGAGGTTACAGCGTGAGCGGCTTTACTTTCACATTCAGAGATTCACCTCAAAGGTTCACTGGTTCAGCAGAACGAGTTTAGAAAAGACAAGCGGTTCCTCGTGTACACTGAATACAAACGTCACGTGGTTAATCGCGTGTTTAAAAAATGAACAGCGTTCAAAGGAATTCACGTTAACGCTGACGGTCCGATTTATTTAAAATAGTTTTCACAGAATAGCAAAACTGCCGACTCAGCACACAGTTTAGGACACAGATCAGTTCTTTTTAAATCTAGTTTCTCACATTGTCCAAATACGGACATTAAACAGAACTCACCTCGTCTCTTTTATCACTCCTATCAGACCCCAGACCCCGTCTGCTCCTCTTTTCAGCTAATCTCCTTCATGTTTTGTGGTCAAAAAGTTTTTGTCAAGCGACGATTTTCATGTATAATCCACCATGACGACGTGTTTGGTTCAGAACAGCTTTCCACCACTCGTGTCATACTTTAGGAAACTGATTTGCTCGTATTTTAGCCGTAAAATCTGATGGAAACCGACCGGAGTTTAGCAGCTCTGAGCTCAAAAACCGGAAGTAAACACAGCTGGATGCAACGGGATTGGTCAAAGAAGATGACGAAATCCGACAAAAACAAAGATGATTGGTCAAATTTGCGGAAAAGTTGCGGTGATTGGTGAAAATTGCAAGGCTGCAACAAAGTTGAGGTAAATGGTTGAATTTGCGTTAATAGTTGCGATCGCAACATCGCAACTTCCTGGAGGGTCTGAAGAAGGGATTATTTCCAATACATTTCTTGGTAGCTGCCAATCGTCAAATCCTGCGTCTTTTGCCAATTTCACCCATAACAGAGACGGTTGACATGTAGGCCAAACTGGTCACAGTGACAGGAATTTGACAGAGCTATGAAGTAGGATTTTATTCAAAATCCGAGCAAAATATCAATTGTCTGTGGTGAGGGAAGAATTGCTTTGCCAACAATGTTCACAGTGGTGTCAAAGTACTATTAATAAAAGGAGGAATTAGTTCTTTGATACAGTATTTTGAAAATCTTCTAATACACTCTAAAAAGTAAAACCATCATTTACTTAATTTTTTTGGTGTAACATTTTACACTCAAGAATTTTGAGTAGATTGCAAACAATTATATTAAGTAAAAGCCAACTTTATCAATATAATTGTCTCCAATCTACTCAAAATTCTTGAGTGTAAAAATGTTACACCCAAAAACCTTAAGTAAATGATGGTTTTACTTTTTAGAGTGTAGGGTATTATGGATCATTTAGTACCTGTACAAATAGAATGAGCACATTGTTTGTACTGCCAGCAGTAAATCAGACATATTTCTGTTGGGTGTTGAACTCTTTCAAGGTCCAAGGAAGAGATATTAGTGTAGTATAATGGAACGTTACACTAGTATATACAGTTATTGTTTATATGCTGTAACAGAAAGGCTGGGAAGATTGAGGTATAGGGACTACAGTGATGTGGTTCCTGTTCTAGAATGTCATGGTGAAGAAAGAGAGCCAAGCTGTAAGGAAAAGTTCTCGTTATACCAGCCCATGTACACTCCACCCCTCTCCTTTGGTCATGATCCGTGGATAGTGACAGCAAGAATCAGATTGTTAAAACCAGTAGATGAAACAAACATCTTAAAGTTACAAAGGAACCCGTTCAGGAGGTTTGGGTATTTAGAAAGAACGGATGGAATCAACTTGAACTTTTCTTGTCATTCTTTCAGGTGGAATACTACTTCCTGTCTCAGTATGTGTCTGCAATGGAGACGCCATTTCGTCATGTGATCCATGGCCGTGGCAACCACACTCTAAGTGCTCTCGCTAAACACCTGGCTCTTCTGACCTCTGACCCCGTTCGGTTTGAGGAGAGCCGTTTCAGACGACAGCTGGCTCTGTTCACCTGGACGCTGCAGGGAGCCGCTAATGCACTGAATGGGGATGTGTGGAGCATACACAACACACACACCTACACACACTGACAAACACACACAAGCTGTTAAACATAACTTACACACACACTTAAACAGGACTTGTGTATCTGATCATAACAAAGCACATGCACATTCTTAGCTGACTATCATGAGGGGAGTAAACGCTGCAGGATGAACTGGTGCCCTCCGAAACCAGGATGAGACACAAAAAACAAACAGCAGAATCAGAACTGGACTATTCTCTGATGCAATGAACCGTGTATTTAATATTTGTCTTTTAGATAGTAGACAATAGGGCTGCACATCTCTCTGTGATAAACGATTCGATATGCATCTAGATACACAGCTTACGATTCGATTCAAAAATGATATCCTTTTATTACAGATCGATTCGGTTCAAATGTAATCGAATCGATTCGATACAGTGTAAAAACAAAACGATTTGATTCTACAGTTAATATTCTCTTGTAGATATTTTATAAAATAAAGAAACCAATTCTGTTAAAGTGTAAAGTGACAGTACATTTTCTGTTTAAATATGTAAACGATGTAAACGAACACATATCCCAATGCATTGTGGCTTTATGACCCTGGTAAAAGAACAAAACTGAGCAACAAAATCACATGTCAATGTATTTATTTTTAGACATGGACCAAAAAAGTAGCTGAATTGTTGGATGGGAACTAGAAATAACAAAGTGCAAAATCTCAGCCTGAGAATAGTGCTTTGAACACTAGAGGTAGGTAACATAGGTGTAACATTTCAATGTAAACAAGTTACACATCTATAAATAAACCGGGTAATGTACTGTAACAACAACCTTATGATTACTCCTGGTAGTCATCTCAAATTGTAGCCTCAGGCCTGAGAAGCCAGAGTGGAAGAACAAAGCAGCGACCAGATTCTTATCTCAACAATCCTTAACACAGAGACAAGAGATTTATGTTAAAAAAGATTAGGGAGAATATAAAATAAATCAAAATGCTGCTTTTTGACCTGAGAAAGGTAATCCTATATCCAAAGTGCTGTCCTACATATTATGTCCTCTCCTCATTTGCAGTTAAACCTGATTGACAAGTCAATCTTTCATCTCACACACACAGTAAAGTAGTTCACTTACTGTACAGTATGCCTGTGCATTTTCCCTGTTATTTTATTCATCACTGCTCTCTGTTTGTTTGGAGGGCAGATTTTTCTTAAGGACAATCAGCTGATCCACATGCTCATGTTTGAGTAGGCTGCGTTTTGTGGAAGCAATGTCTCCTGCAGTACTGAACACCCGTTCAGATGCCACACTGGTGGCCGGGATGCAGAGGTATCTTTTAGCGAGAGATGACAAGTCCTGCTGCTGTTTCCACCACTGTAGTGGTTTTTTTTTTTTTGCAAAGGCAATGGATCATGCTCTCTGTACCTCTTGACTTGTTCATTGGCCTTGTCTCTTACAGATGTAGCTGCCATCCTCACTTCAAAGTCTTTTCCCAAGAGTTGGTCCAACGCTGACATTTTTTTCTTTTTGACAGGAGGGTCATAATCTGAAATGGAAAACAATTACCATATATTACTGACTTTGTTTGCCATGCCTTACTGGTGTTTTTCTTTGTACCTGACTTTATCAAATCATGTATCTTCCTCTGATATTCTGAATGAATTACACTCATGCACATATACGTAAAAGTTGTCATCATCATTAATAAACCATTTCTTTGCATGTCAATTCTCATTATATGTTGTTTTAGTAGTGTAATAGTTTATAGCTGCAGCATAAGTTTAAGCTAGTGTCAACTCTTTCTTGACCACATGTTATAAAATGCACAAACCTTCTGGCTCATGTTGGGTCTGGGGTGCATCAGTGCTGATGTCCAGATCTCCAAGTGCAGGTTCAGTTTGCAGTGGGCCTCTCTGGACTGGATCCGCTGTTGCCTACAAGTAAAATATAAAAGACAGTTAGTGTAGTGTACAAAACCAAACAAACAGTAACAGCAGTCACAATAAATCTAATGAAAACTGCAAATGACCGTAGACCAGGGGTCCCCAACCTGATCGACCGGTCGACCGCTGAAGGATGACTGGTAGATCGCGTGACAGTTCTCCCCCCCCCCCCCCGGGGAACGAGTTACAATGACAGTAGTCGTGCCACAAAACCTACGTTAAAATGTCACACAGTGGGGAAATCGGTGCATTTTTTTCTTTAATTTTCTTTGCATGTTTTTGTTTACTTAGTTTTGCTTTCGCATGATTTTTTGATTTGCATTTTTCCCCATCTGTGAACCCCCGACACACGGGTCTGTGTGAAGTGGGGTGATTGGTTGACGAGGCGCAGGTGAAGCGCATGAACTGATTGAGCACCTGTTTTAAAAGAAGCTGGAATGGGAGGACAAGGTGCCCACAAGCAGAGGAGACAGACTGAAAAAACAGGACAGAGAGAACAAGGAGGGCACACGCTGGAGTGAAATGCGCAAGTTTGAGTATGGCGTGGATGGCCGGTGAGGAGGCACGGTGCGCGCGTCTGTCCCTCGGGGAGCGCTGAAGAGAATGTGGAGCCACACGTCTCAGAAGCGTTGTCCCAGGAGGGGACCAGAGGGAGAGACGAGGTGCACATTGTAACCGGGAGAGGACCCGCGCAGTCAGGCTGGTAACGTTGCTAGGCAACGTGACGTGTCCGGGAAGTGACGGCCGTCTCGGAGCGTGGCTGAGGACCGGGTGCGCATCGGCAGACGCCAGAGGAGCACTCCGGTGGAACTGTGCAGTGCCAAGGCGGACCGATGGCGTGGTGGCTCCCATGGCCCTCTCTGGAAGTCAACAGTTGACTCCTAGACTGGTTCTCTATTCTGGGACTTTATTTTAGCTAGCTTTTATTTAACTTGCCTTTTTTTAACCTAGTTTTATGACTACACTCTTTAGAGATTTTATTTGGAGGTTGGAATAAATTGCCATCAATTCCAGCATGATACCTGTGTGTCTGTGCTTTCGGGCTCTTGTTTAAGGAATGGTGTCTTCGTTCAGAACAAGCCCCCCACCCCGGATGAGTGGGTAGATCGCGTGGACCTGCCCATTATACAAGTAGCTCCTGTGGCGACAAAGGTTGGGCACCCCTGCCGTAGACTAATAGAATGCACTGTAATTAGTGGGTTGCATATAAAAAGGAATAAAGTAGAAATTATATAAATTTAGCCAAAAGTAGAGATTTTGACTGTACCGCCCGACAGCGATTACACATTTTGATGTCATCAAGCTGTGCCTACACATACCTTGTACCAGAAATGCAAGGAGGATAAATACTGATGTTCAGCGTTTGTCTTTACACTAGATATTGCAAGTTTAAAATGTGTTTTTCATTTAACGAAAAAGAAACCTATTGAATTTTAAGCATTTTTCATTCAAATATGTGCAGGTTTATTTTTGTGTAATATTACATTTATAAATAAGCAACCAGGAAAGCAAACATTTTTTAATATTATTTTCATAATATTTAGCTTTTATTAATTTAAAATGTCTTCATCTTTACGTTTTGAAAAGTTTTGTGTTGCAATATTTTGAAAAAAAAATCTAATATTTTTTAAATGCATTTTGCACAATAATTTTGTGCATTTTGTGTTGAGTACATGATGTTGTGTTGGGGAGTGTACCTTGTTATGCAGGGATGTAGCTTCTGCTGTTATGCTTGTGAATGTCCGCTCAGCATCATGGTCCATCAGGAAGGGCAGAGACTTGAAGCGAGGGTCCAGAGCTGCTGCAGTGAAGAAGAGATCATCCAGGCCAGTGTAGCGTTTCTTCATGTCATTTCTGAAGGCTTGTTTCATCTCTCTGATTCCCGCTGAGTCTTCATCTGCTGCTTCAAAGTTCTTAATAAGCTTCACTCTGATAGGGGAAATCACTGAGAGTGTGGGCCGCTTGTCTTCACAAGTTTGACTGGTGCCATCAGCTTGACAATGTCTTCAATATCGCAGAAGTCTTTGTCCTTAAGAGTGTTAACCTCTTCTCCTCTGCTGAGATCCCTGGACATGAGTGCAGCAGGAATGGCAGGCTGTTGTTCCAGTACACGTTCAAGCATATTCTGGGTACTGTTCCATCTGGTGGACACGTCTTGGATGAGTTTGTGGATAGGCAAGGCCAGTTGTTTCTGTGTGTCTTGTAAAATTTCTGCTGCCCTGACACTGCGATGAAAAAAGCCAACCACTCTCCTCACCCTTCCCAGCAACCTTGCTACTGTGTCCACTTTGAAGGCTTTCTGTGTGGCCAGATTTATAGTGTGTGCAAAGCACATGAGGTGAGGGCTCATCTCTGCTTCCACGCCAGCTAAGACCATGTTTGTGGCATTGTCAGTCACCAGGGCTGGCTCTTTATCAAGAAGGTTCCAGTCAGCACATGCCTGTTTCAGAAGAGCACCTACAGTACATTCTTCCCAGTGTGGGATCCTTTGAATGCCCCGGTCTGTAAGACATGAACATTTAAATTCCAATCCGGAGCGATGTGGTGTGCCGTGATAAGACTCGGTCGCACAGGACGTCCAAGCGTTGGTTGTTATTGCCATTCATTCTGCATTTGCCAGTTCTTTTTCAACTTGGCTCTTAACTTGGGCATATAATGCTGGCATACACGTGTTGGTCATATGATTTTGGGACGCCATCTTATATCTGGGTTCTAATGTATGAATCAAATCCTGAAATCCTTCCCACTCGACTATATTGTAATGACATAACACCTTGGCAATAAAACGCGTTATTGACACCGTGATTTCCTTAGCGCGTGCTGAATTGTGGCCAAGTTGCTGAAAAAAGTAAAAAATGTCTTTCCCAGTTTTGGGCTGTGTGCCACTGCTTCCTGCATGCTCCGGCTTGCTGAACTCACCATACTCTTGACCGTGTTTCCTCTTTGCATGTCGGTCCAGATTTGTAGTGCTGCCAGTATAAGTTAGCGATGCTCTACACAGTTTACAAATAGCATGGCTTCTGTCGAGCTTCCCGTCCTTCTTATAAAATCCGAAAACGGTCCACACTTTGGATTTCTGTTTCCCCGGTGCGTTGAAAATATGTCTCGGTGTATTATCACCTCCATCGTTCAGGCTGACGCTGTCGTTCTTTTTCTCCATTTTCCTTGTTGTTTATCACTCATGCTACTAGCTACAGCTACTAGGCAGCTAACGAAGTTTCGAGGGCAGCTTAAGATCTTGTGTTGTTTTAGAGATGCTGGTGAACAGATCTATGGAACAGATGCCGCCAACCAATTCCAAGTCTCGCGATACCCGATCCATGACTCTACAACCGATTCATCTAGGAATTCATGGATAATCCCTATTGATTGAGGAGGCTGCTACCAGTGCAGCCATATCTCTCACTTGTTGAAATGAATATCCGGTCACATCGGTTTATCTTTCACAACCCTACCGGCCACCCAATCTGCCACAATGGTCAGTCGGTCAGTCAAGCCCAGATCCCCCCGTATGCAGTGGTCCCCTGCGAGAGGCCTGTAACCCCACTGTGAATTACCTGTGTTCCAGGGGCACTCATCCCAGCCAACTGAGCGATGCTCTGAGACCTGTGCAGCCTGACCTGTATCACCAGAAACCTCCAAATCTCCCACAGACACGATATACAGATACTTTACCGTCCCCATGATATAGTCAAGCATCTGGGAGCATTAAATACTATATTGTAAGAAATCCCAAAAATGTAGACTTTATTGACACAATGTTTCTCCATATAACTGATGAAAATATTCACTTCTTCCTCCTCAGCTGTTGACTGAGAGTCCACACAATGCTTGACATGGAGTGCTAGGATATGCAGGGACATGCTTTCTTTGCACACTTGACAAACAGCCTTTGGCATGGTTTGGAATTCAGGTGCATCAGATGGAAGGGGAGTAAGATCTAAATCATGCTGCAGGGGAACTATATACAAGACGGTCTTTCCTGCACCTGAAACACTGCAGACCAGTCTTCCTGTGTACCCATCTGAATCAGAAGGAATTGCTGCAAGTTTCTTTCTCCCTTGACCACCTACTTACACAGATGAGAGTTTTTAAAATACAGTTCAGTGTCATCTAAAAAAGAAAAATATAGTTGACACCTGTGGCTTTGTGCAACAACCATCCTTCCGCTCCATCCATTTTGGGATATTCTTCAGTGATAGTTTTAGTAATCTAAAGCAGAAAAAATGTGTAACCCACACACAGTTATAACACTTTAATCAGTACTTGCATATATTAAGTAATGCTATTATATCAATCATCATTTGAGACGTTGGTTACGTACCGTGACCCCAGATTCTATGAGTATAGGCGCAGCCCTTTAATGGCTATCGCTTTGGGAATCCCCTCGCGCCAGTGCGCGCCACTGAAGCCTTTAGTCCACGCCCACCCATTGTGGGCCTCACCCTATAAAACACCCCCAAAAAGGGTGAACGGCTCCCAAATAACAAGACGATTTTTCTTAAGTCATTCAGGAACCAGTGAGGCCCAGGTATTAAAGGGCTGCGCCTATACTCATAGAATCTGGGGTTACAGTACGTAACCAACGTTCTATTTCGTATAGGCTTCGCCCTTTAATGGCTATCGCTTTGGGTAAAGGGCGAAGCAGGATATAGTCAACGCCTCACTGGGTCCGGTCGAAAAAACCCACAGGAGGCCTAATATCCCATCCAATAATGACATAAGCCAGTCTCCCAGCATGCGTAATTACGCATCAGGAAAAGACAAAAAATTAAGTTAGAATGTACAAAGGGACATCTAACTCAATAGGAGACTGGCGGCTCGGAAGGCGTGACAGGAATAAATACACCTCCATTCGTTAGATAGGATGGAGCAGAAGATCACAGCGTCACTCCGACAGAGCACTCAGAACTGAATGAGTCATGGAGGAGCTGGACACGTCACGCAGATAAAAACGAACAAATGAACATGGTGAGGTCCAAGAGGCGGCCGTGCAGATATCCTGCACTGACAGTCAGCTCCATGCAGAGCTGCAGAGGACGAAATTCCTCTGGTGGAGTGCGCTCTGTCCCTCCGGAGGGTCTAGACCCGAGGAGGTGTAGGCTTGAGAAATAGCTTTGCACAGCCAGTGTGAAAGCCGCTGGGTAGACCCAGAGAACGTTCTCTAAAGTGCACAAATAAACGCTGAGAACGACGCAGAGCAGCTGTGCGCGTGATGTATAGCAAGAAAGCGCGCGCACAGGGCAGAGAAGATGAGATCTGGCATCCTCCTCCGAATTATGCGGAGGAGGGAAAAAACCCATCCAGTGTTATGACTCTGGATCTGTAAGAACTGGTGATGCTCTTAGGTGTAAAAACCAGATTGGGGTGTAAGGCAGCCGAACTGCCGTCTCCCCGTATCTGAAGGCAGGACGGAGCCACAGACGGTGCAGACAGATTGCTGCAGGGCGTCAAGGCCAACAGCAGGGCTGTCTAAGTGACAGAAATTTCAGTTCTGTCTGATCCAAAGGCTCAAACGGAGCTGTAGTCAGTGCACGTAAAACAGCATTAGATCCCACTGAGGGACTAATGAACGCGTCACCGGCCGGCGTCTGCATACACCTTTCAGAAAAACGCTTCATCAGCGGGTGACTGAACACCGTTCTGTCACCAAAACCCTCATGACAGGAGGAGATCGCTGCAGCGTATGTTTTGACTGTACTGAAGGCCAGGTTTCTGTCCATCAGTAGCTGAAGGAAAGACAATATGTGAGCTAGGGGTCAGGAAATGGGGTCCACACCCTTCTCCGCACACCAGCGCTGAAAAGCTGTCCATTTGGATGCGTAAAGCGCCACAGTGGAATCAGCGCACGCACCCTGAATGGTGCGCACCACTTCCTGGGAGAGGCCCAGCCTCTCTAACCGTTCCCGTTCAGCGGCCAGACCCAGAGGTGCTGGCCTATTATCGGATAGCTCCTGATCGAACCCTCCGCTTGGGAGAGAGCGTCCTCTCGCCACAGCAGCTGCCACGGGCGGCCTGACAGCAGCTGTTGCAGGCACGGAAACCATGAAGCGCTCGTGCGCTCTGGAGCTATCAGAATCACTGACAGTGGTTCCTCCCGTATCCGAGCCAGGAGGCGGGGGATCCGGGGAAAAGCATAAAGCTTCGTTCGTGGTCATTGATGGTGAGCAAAGGCATCCACTCCCAGAGGTGGATCGTCCCGTGGGCTCAGCGAGAACCAAAGGTCGCATTGTGCGTTCTCGTGGGCAGCGAATAAATCCACGTCCGCTTTGCCAAATCTGGCCCAAATCTGACGGATCAGTTCGGGGTGCAGACACCAATCCATGTCCCGGGGGCCTCCCCTCGACATGATGTCCCCTCCTCTGTTCAGCACGCCGGGGATGTACACCGCTCTGATGGAGAGCAGGTGTGTGTGAGCCCAGAGCAGCAGCAGCCTGGCGACGTTCAACAGCTGGACTGAACGTACTCCTCCCTGGCGGTTTATGTATGCTGCTGTAACCATGTTGTCCGTATGGACCAGAACATGCTGGTCCTGCAACAGAGGCAGAAAATGTTGAACCACCTTCAGCACTGTGAGGAGTTCCAGAACATTTATGTGCAGGGACGTGTGGGGCGGCTACCGCCCCCCCACTACCTCAGGCATGTGCCCCCCAAACCCGAAAAGGAGGCGTCGGTGAACACCGACACAGGAAAAAACGGGGACTTGCCGAGAGGAACCCCTGCTGATAACACCGGGGGGGGGTCCGTCAGCGTCTCAGATCCAGTCCCACTGAAGGAGGGAATGAGATCAATCTGCGCTTGTGACGCACAGGGTCCAGGTGCAGGTGAGAAAAACCACCTCTGCAGACGTCTCATGTGAAGAAGCCCCAGAGGAACCACATGTGCTGCTGACATCGTTCTTAGCATTTGCATAATCGAAAAAGCGGTCACTATTTTGTGAGGAGTGACGCGCCGGAGCAAAGCTGTCAGATCCTTCACCCTCGGCTGAGACAGTCGTGCTCTCATGAGGGGCGAATCCAGCTCCACTCCCAAATAGACGATCGTCTGAGATGGGAGGGGCGAGCTTTATTTTATTTATTATTATTATTTTTTTTTTTTTTTTTTTTTTTA
>SSNR01000394.1:43282-55739 GCA_006937965.1 Callopanchax toddi
TTTTTTTTTTTTTTTTTTTTTTTAATGGAGAAAGACAGCTGTCCTGCGATGGACTGGCGACCTGTCCAGGGTGTCCCCCGCCTCTCGCCCCTTGACCGCTGGAGATAGGCACCAGCTGTCCCGCGACCCTCTGTGGAGGAATAAGCGGCTACAGAAAATGGATGGATGGAAGACAGCTGTGACAGGTGAGAAACGAGGGACTGTGTTCGCGTCTCCACCTCCTCTCTCGAACGGTCTGCAAAAACAGATCGTCCAGGTAGAAGAGGGTTCTCATCCCAGATGTGCGCAGCGGCTGCAGGGCCGTC
The DNA here is from genome assembly GCA_006937965.1 of Callopanchax toddi. Lineage (NCBI taxonomy): Eukaryota > Metazoa > Chordata > Actinopteri > Cyprinodontiformes > Nothobranchiidae > Callopanchax > Callopanchax toddi. Next base: position 43,588 of record SSNR01000394.1, read on the forward strand.
TCCACACATTTACGTGCACGGAGCCAGGGAGTAACCGAACGGAAAGCGGTTGTATTGAAAACTGCTGGGTCCCTTGGAATGAGAAAGGCAGAAACTGTCTGTGCTTGGGAATGATCGGGAAGTGAAAATATGCATCCTTCAGGTCTATGGAGGTGAACCAGACGTCCTGGTGAACACACTCCAGCACCATCCAGGACTCCAGCATCATCAGCATGTGAAAAGGTCTCACCAAGATTGATGAAAAACGGGAGGGATCCAGAATAGGTCTCATCCCTCCTGATTCCTTGGGGACTAGGAAAAAGCAGAAGTCAAACCTGCATTTTCCTTCCCGAGTGGAACCCTGGAAATAACGTCCTTCATCAGGAGTTTCTGCAGCTCTGACTGGAGAGCGAGATTCTGATCCGGAGATGACAGAACCGTCTCCAAGATCCCGCTGAAGGGGGCGGGGTTAACGCGAACTGCAGCGTGTAACCCCTGCTGATTATTCAATCCATCCACCTGCTCATCGGGCACGCGCTCTTCCATTCTGAAAAACGTGCTGAGAGCGGGCGTGCGTGTGATGGCGTTGACGTCATCATGCGCATCAACCAGGTTGAAGCCCCGCCCGCCGTCCCCGTCAGGGAGTAACCCTCAGGAAGACCCATGGGGGGATTGAGCCGAAAGGGCGGAGGGTCCGCCTCATTTACACTCATTGCGGGGCGACGGGACGGTGACCGATGCGCGGCAGAGACCTCACAGAAACTTCGTTTCCGGGTCATTTTGAGTGGCTTGTGCCGTCTAGTCGCGCCTTCTCCCATAGAAGATGGAGAGGTAGGGACGATCACAGTGTCCACGCGAGAGCATGACCGTGCTCTCGTGGGCTCATGTGTTCGCTGTGCTGAGAAAATCAGCGACAGAGGAACACCTGTCCCACGGACTTTAGACTGAGTGAAAACATGATCTGTAGAGGAATCTCTAACAGATAAATGCTCACTCTGAGTGGAGGATGTTTGACTGAGTGAAAACATGATCTGTAGAGGAATCTCTAGCAGATAAATGCTCACTCTGAGTGGAGGATGTTTGACTGAAAACATGATCTGTAGAGGAAGCTCTAACAGATAAATGCTCACTCTGAGTGGAGGATGTGTGCGAGATGAACACAGCAGAATCTTCCGATTTTGCCATAGGATGAGAGCGTTTTGTGGGATGTAAATGTTTGATTTCAAAAACATCAACACAATAAAAGCAGTTGTACACACACACACACACCGCCAGTCAACTTTTGTACGGCTCCTGTCGGGGACCAGACGTGCCAAGCCTGAGCCGGTCGCCGCCCGCCAACACTGGGAAGAGCCTCGGCGGCTGGGTGAAGGAGGCCGCCGGAGGAGGAGCGCCTGCGGCCGCAGCAGAAGCTGAAGACTGCCGTAGTTGCTGGCGCTGGTCTCTGCGACCCCGCCAGCGGCCCATTGGACGAGAGGAACGGTCGTCAGCGCGTGGCTGTGCCACATGCCGCTTGACTTTCTCCAGCTCCTCCACTGACTTCTGCAGCTGGTCCAGTGTGAGCTAGAAATGAGGCCCGAAAAGCCCGTCCGGGCTAATCGGACCCTCAAGCAGCTCCTTTTTTAGCTCCTCTGGGATGGAGGATGAACGCTCACTCTCCGATCCGTTTGGAGATGGCGAAGGCGAGGAGCGCTGCGTGTTCGTTCCAGCCGCCACCTGGAACGAACACTGATGGGACCGAGCTCTCAACTTGGCGGGTTCGGCCGACGCCCAGCTCGGGTACGCCGAAAAACCGCAGGAAAGAGGCCAAAACCGGATCCTTCCGGCTGGACTGTAAGCCCGCGAACCTCCCCGCTAGGTCGTCAGAGAGAGGGAGGGGACGAGCTGAGGGAACAGCGAAGTCCTTGAACTTTGCCGCCGTCTGGATGATGTTCAGCAGCGCTTGAACCAGAGCATCGATAGCCGGGAGGCTAGTAGCCGCCGACCGTACGACACCAGAGAGGGTCGGGTCATCACCCTGCGGGGCTAAGCCCGGGTCCAACCCTGCCGGCTGGGAGGGGGGAACAGGGCTGCCCGCCAAAGGGGAGGGGGTGAGCTGTTGGAGCAGCCAAATTCACCCGCTCAACACCCTCCGGATGATGGTCGGGAGTCGGGAGTGCTCGGACCAGCAGGCAGTGGCCGGAGAAAAACCCCCGACGGTGGCAGGGTCGACCCCAGCCCTCCCGGCCAGGAGGGGTGGGGGCAAAATGCCTGAGAAGTCCTCGTCATGAGCGGACTCGTCCAGTCCAGCTCGTGCTTGTGGAAGAAGTCGGTCGTCTCTTCCTGCAGGTGTTCCGTGACCGGCGAAAAACTCCTCGGTCACCAGGTTGAAAAATTTACTTACCGTCGTCTCTGTCCTCAGCAGGCAGGAGGTCACGGAAAGGGCAGGAGGCCAGAGGAGTCCTAGCCAAACCGCCTGCTCGGCACCGCGTGCTGCTGGACTTGACGGCAGAACTCATGATGATATGTGATTGCTCAAAGGACAAGTGCTCAGTAGCTACGCTGAAGAAAAATGGGGAGCCGTTCACCCTTTTTGGGGGTGTTTTATAGGGTGAGGCCCACAATGGGTGGGCGTGGACTAAAGGCTTCAGTGGCGCGCACTGGCGCGAGGGGATTCCCAAAGCGATAGCCATTAAAGGGCGAAGCCTATACGAAATAGAACAAAAGGATTTAAAAAATGCATATACTTTAAAGATAAATGCTGTTCAATTTAATTAAGACTAAATTATAATACCATTGAATGATTCATATCCTCTGCCAAGGTTAGGAGCCTCTTTCCCAGCCCTGCTTGAATCAGCTGCAGCTCCTCAGTAGCAGAAGGTGTGTTGGTACAGCCCTTATTCACTACATATACACACATTGAATGGCTTACACGATTTTGGCCTCAATTGAGAACTTTGTAAGGGAGAAAAGCGATTTTTTTCCCTCTCTTTTTTGTAAAAAATCCTGGAAATGACCTATTTGGGAAAAACAAATGTAACTTTTAATTTAAAAAAATACAAGTAACAATGGCAATTGTAAACTTGACAATAACTAACCTTGTCATTTCTTCCTACACTGTCGGTTTTGGGGTCTGAGCTTGCTGATCCCGGTTATCATTAGACTGCCGGGCGTGCATTATGTTGCACTGGGGTCTGAGGCTGCTGAAGGTTCTGGGCTAACCTGTTTATAAGGTCTTGTGCTGCAGCTAAAACACTGGCCTCTAACTCCTAAGGAGACACAGGCACAGGCATCAATAACCGGTAATCGAAAGTTAGCTTGCTAACACGAATTTGCTAACATGAGCTTTTCTCCCAAAATCTTATCAAATATAATTAAAACTATCCTTCAATACAAAAAAGTTCTGTAAAATAGCAGCGGGAGTTGGGTTTACTTACTTTAGAAGGTCCACCTGAGCTGGGAGCTGCCATTACGCCACAGCAACCAGAGAAAGCCAGTGGATCGGGCTCAGTACGAGGAGCACCGAGAAGGTCCGACTGCTTTAATGGATGTAAATGATATACAGACTGAAGCCATGCTCTTCAAGCACACGCCCTGTGCAAAAACAGTGACACCAAACTGAAACTGAAAAAAACCTGAAACTGAAAAAAGTGAAGTGAAACTGAAAAATGAATAGAATCTCTGAAAAATAAAGTGAAATGCTGAAAAATGAAGTGAAACTGAAAATAAAGTGTCAATGTAAAAAAACATTATTTTTGTGGGTTTGTTTCAGTGTATTTTTCGCTTTCAAATTTTTTTCTTTCAGTATCAGTGTTTTGTTTTTCAGTTTCAAAATTGTATTTTTCAGTAAATTTTTTTTTCAGTTTCAGTTTAAGCTGTCATCGTTTTAGCCCCATAGCATCCGGGACCGGATAGCTTCCCATCGGACATCTGTATGCAGGGTCCGAAATTAAATTTTTGAGTAATCAGGCCAAGTTGGCCAGTAGATGATAAAATCTACCGGCTAAACATATTTTTTACCGGCCAAAATTCTAAATGGTTTAGATCTACCCAAAGCACGTATTCTATAATATGATATTATGTTGGATCCAAACAGAAAGGAATGACAACTTAATTAAATAATCATTAATAAAAACTACTTTTTACTTATTTCAGATTTTTTATTTTATTAGAAATGTTTTTAATGAACTCTCTTAATGAAAGCTAGTCAGACTCCTTGTTTTCTCTCTCCATAAAATCTGCCCTCCTGCGTCTGACAGTCTTACAGCCTCATTTTTGGAGTCCCTTCATCGTCTTATTTCCTAGGACCAATGAGTTGTTACGGGTCTTTTAGCGTACTGGAGGAAAACAGAGCAGCTCATCTGCGCAGATTTTGGTGTTGTGCTAAAATCTGCTCCCCTGAAATACTATGTTCACCTGTGTAGGGAGCGGATAAAATGCTCAGCGATTCTGTCAGTTTTTAAAAGAAAACAAAAAAAGAAAAAAATGTTAATTTAAAATTAGTATTAATTTATTTACTGGGAACTAAATAAAGTATCAACTTTGACATGACTACATGTTGTAGAAATCTTTTAGAAGTGCTGTGAAGCTCGCGGTTCGACATGGGGGAACAGAAAAATTCAGGGGAACAGACTTCTGCACAACACCTGTTGTGCCCTGTAGCCAGCGTCAACATCAACATCTCCACCACTACCTCCAGTTCACCACTTTTCATTAAATCTTCTGGCTGCAACTGGTCCTGGTGGTTTCTCTTCCAGTTCGATTAGTTTTCTTTTTGAAGACTGGCTGACTCCAGCTCTAAACCGCCACATATCGCTGCTAGTTTTAACACGAAGCTAACTGCTGCTGCCTTGATGAACAGTGAATAGATAGGCAGAAATGCCGGGTGTGACTCTCGCGTTTCGCATACGTCGCGTGCAGGCAGGAGAGGAGCGTCACAGAAATCCATCGAAGAGGACTGATAAACAGAACTAAGTTGGTGCAAAAATGTACTCGCCATGTGGCGGATGACGCTCCAAATTTTACTCGCCAAGTGGAGCAATTTGGTCGCATTTGGCGAGTGTTAATTTTGGACCCTGTCTGTATGGTTTCCTGCCACAGTGACTGTTGCATGTGTCACACTCTGTTAGGTAATTTTCCACCATTTCTTTCATATAGGGGTGCCACCATTGCTGAATCACATCCCTCAGCGCGCGTGTCCTCCCCACATGAGTGGGCCCGAGGGCCTGCTGTATGAGGAGACCACAGAACTTTGCAGGAGCCACCAACCAGCCAAAATGCGACCTCCACAGCCCCTCAGATGTCACTGCTCCTCTCTGTTTCCACTGACTCTGCTCATATGCCCCCGCATGTTCCTGCATCTGCCCGACGTGCTCCAGCGACAGCTCTGGATGGGTGTCTGTTGTAACCACGAGCATTTGTTTGTCATAACCGCCGGCCCTCTTTGCTGCCTCACCTGCTGCACTGTTACCGATAGATACAGGAGTGTTGACCTTTTGATGACCTTTGCATTTGACTACGGAGACTTCCAGAGGCACCAGTGCAGCTTCTAACAGGGCTTTTAATGCACCAGCGCGTTTGATTTGTGTCTTTGTGGCTGTCAGAAACCCTCTAAGATCCCTCTGGGAAACAGAGTTACAGTTACAGAGTTAATACCAGTAGCCATGTTGTTTTGTGATGCAACATAAGTGATGTGTGAGTGTGTCTGATATCTTAATTTTCCTAGCTGGTGAAAAGGTGAAAGCTGCAGAGCTAAGAAATGCTACTACACCATGAGCAGTGTTGACCTTAAGAGGATGACACATTACAATGTGAGCAGTAGTCCTTGCTAGCGCAGCCAGGTGGCGTCCGCAGGTGGCCTGTCCGAGTTCAATGTTGTCCAGTTTAGCGCTGTAATACATCAGTACATTCCTGACACCCCTCTTTTTCTGAAACAGGACTCTGTTGACGACGCCCCCTGTCTCAGAAACATCCAGGAAGAAATCAGAGCCGTAGTCAGGGGTGCAGAGGGCAGCAGCCTGGGAGAGCGCCTGTTTAGTCCTCGTGAATGCCTCCTCCGGCGTCCAGGTGAGCACTGCAGGCAGGTCGCAGTTCCCAGCTGCAGCCACAATGTCCCGGAGAGGCTGCGTCAGGGAAACATAATCAGGCACATGGTGACGGCTGTAATTAGTCAGGCCCAGGAAGGACAGCATGTGTTGAACGGTGACAGGCTTTGGTGACCTCCACTCAATCTTCAGTCCACACGTTCCATTACCCTCCTCCTGTGCTCACTCTCCTCTCTCCCAGTGAAGCCGCTTTCCGTTCCACTCGGACCTCCTCAGATACACCTCCACTAGCTCAATAAACAATGTTTTACTTGCCGTTGTCCAGCTGTATGTGTTCGCTCCAGGGTCAGACCTAAACTGAACACTATGACACATCCATCCAGCTGTATATTCATCCATCCATCCATCCACCTGTATAGAAAATAATGTTATCTATGCGTATTTAAATTATTACACATATACGTATTCTCTGTGCACAATCTGCTCCCTATTAGTCAGTTTGCGGCTGAAATAGATTATTGAGAAAAAATTGTTCTGGTTTTTTTTTTTTTTTAATTCTGCCAAAAGTCAACGTTGTTTTGACGTGGTTCTGGTCCAACTTTCTGTCCTGAAAGAATAAACTTGTTTACTGATGTTCATCCAGTGCAATTGAAAAGCGCTTTCAACAGATGATATCACAACTTCACTTCGCAAAGGCTGATGGGAATTCAGGTTGGTCATTTTAAAACCTTTCCCTCATTGGATTCAACGGCGTTTGCTGCCAGTACAACTCGATTCACCTTTAAAAAAAAACACTAAAAGCCTTGAAATTCTAAAAACACCTCTCGATGACGGAATAATGAAAATGGAGGAGGTGGTTCTGATCGAGAAGGACGTACCTGGAGCCTTACTCACAAGCGATCCATCTGAATATCGCCTCCCTGAACTGAAGCGATGGCTCGAATGCCACCGACAGAGTAAGAACGTGACATTAAGAGAGGCAATCGAAAAAGTTTGTGGATGTATCTCACTATAGATAAAAGTTAATCCCGGAGTGGACGGTGGTAAAAGGTATGAATTGAAAAAGATGGGAATAACCACCCAAACAACAGCTGTCGGAGCTAACGGGGCTAGCACAGCTAACAGTGTCCCTCACAATGGCTGGGCAACGTTACCGTCTGTGGACATCCCAGAAATGTTTAATTATGGCTCCATTTACCATCATTTGATCGAGTCCATAGCTCAGCTTAGACCAGAAATTATAGTGACAGCAGTGGTGGAGATGCAGACAAAGAAAATGGATATACATCACCGTGAAGCCACTTAGGAAGGGGAAAAGCTGATGGAGAGTGAGTTCATCAACGACATGCAGGACAATGGAAATGAAGAAAACTACTTTTTGCGAGCACACGTCCAGCATTCCATGAAAAACAATTTTCCATTGAATGTACTGGTGGTTTTAAGTAATGTCAGTGGATTCGTGTCTAGAGCCCCTTATACCTCTAAGTCATCAGCCCTGGGCAGATGTGTGCATGTTGCAGCACTGCTTCTGAAACTTGTGGAGCATGTCGAAAAAAATGGACATCATGTGACTACACCCTCCACTTCAAAACCACGTCTTTGGAAAAAAGGGGAAAAAACGTTCCAAAAACCCCAAACCTCTGCATGAAGCAGAATATAAGTCTAAGAAATTAGCCGATGGTCGTGTTTATAAATGGGACCCCCGACCAAAGGAACACAAGAGTAGTTTAACCAACCGACCGATTAATGATTTCATTATAGATCTTCAAAAGGTTAGTGCTTCTACACAAGAGGAGTCTATGTGGGAGACGTCACTCAGGATTTTGTATGAGGATTACAAACTTGATGTTGAGCAAAAGAAAACTTTGCTGAGAAATGTGCAGCAGTTAGAGGAGTCACTTATTCCAAACGATGTTACAGCAAAACCAATGTCAGATCATGGTGCTTTTGAATTTCTTGGAACACAACAAAGCATGTCACCTCTGTGGTTTCGTGGGAGGCAGTACAGAGTAACTGCTTCAAAATGCAAGGACATTTGTTTCTTAGGAGACAAAATATTAGAACACAAAGGCAGCGATTCAAAATGGAAATATTTTCATTGGCTTTTGAATAATGTTTGGTCACCGAAAAATTTGCAGACATGTGATATGCAGTATGGTCTCTCAGAGGAGCAAAATGCCAGAGAGGCCACTGGAAACAGTGTCAAAGAAACAGGACTGTGGGTGAATGGAACGTTTCCTTTTCTGGCTGCCAGTCCAGATGGTCTTGCTACAGATTCTCATGGTAACACTGTCGGAGTGGAGATTAAGTGTCTGAAAATATTAAGGGACAGGTCAGCACAGCCTGCTTCTGCCTCCACACAGGACTTTCAGGAACCATCTGGTGGTGAGGAGGTGAGCTGATGGCCCTTAGGAAACCTTTACACCTGATACTATAGAGTAGGACTGGAACATATAGAAAAAAATTACTGATCGATAATTAATGTATTATGTCAAACAATGTTTTAAGTTTTTATTTGGTACAGCTGGGCTTTTCCTCAATAACCTCTATATTTAATTTAGAAATCAAACTAATTATTAATTTTGATTTACTTTAATCAAAAAAATTGTTCCCATTAAAGCGGCTCTCTGGAGCATTTTTCTCTGTATCAAAGTTTTCTAAATGTTTTAAATGATATTTCAGGTCTAAACTATGATCTATGGGTTGAGTTCCACAACATCTGTCATTCTGATGAAGACCCTCCTTCCTCCTAGAGACCCCTTTCCATTATTTCTTGCCGCCGACATTTTTCAGCCAATGAAATTCAAATGTCTGCATTCTCTCAACATGCACGCGCATCAACCAAACCTGTACCAGTAGGGGGCGCTGTCGTACAGGACGCTCCGTGTGTTTCTCTGCCGTCTCAGCCGTTCACTGAGGACTCACAGCTCATTTCTACTAAAAACCTACCCATTTCCCAGCAAAAGATGGATTTATTTTTATTTTTAAACCTTTCACCTCACAGAATGGCAAGGCTTGACAGGATTACGCGTTTATTTTGGTCAGAAAGTTCATCCAGGGCCGAGTCAAGTTCAGCTTCAGAGTCCAGCAGCAGCTCTCTGCTAACAGAGCTAATATCAGAAGCAGCAGGGACAGAGAGGGCTCATCAGACCCTCGTAGTGTTGTTGGAATAAGATTGTGAACTGTGAGTGATTAAACCCTACACACTGAGCTGTACAGTTCATGTCCGAAGTATATGCGCCGCGTGCATGCGCGCACACGCGACCGGACGCGCGTGTCGAGATGTTTTGAGGAGGAGCCTTTGGACGCTATATTCAAAAACTGCTCTCTTGATGAAATCCTCTGGAGTGCTGCTTTAAGTAATCAACACACCTGAGTGACATCAATAAGTACTGACCGACAAAGAATATAGTCATTTTGATATAACTTTTATAAATAAATAAATCTAAAAACTCAATTAATACAAGTTGTTGGACCTGGCTATTGTGCAGACAAACTGGACCTGATTTATTGATCTCTTCACATTACTTTATGGAACTTTTGTGTAAGCTTTTAAAAGTTTACACCAGATAGCACTACAGCTCATGTACACAACTTTTTTTGTCTGCTTTTCAGGTCATTGTTGGACCTGATGCCATCCCCGGGTACGAGCACGTGATCCTGCTGGCACGCACCCTGGTTGACTTCTGTGCCAAAGGCTATGTGAGCAACAGCGAGGCGGAGGAGATCGTAAGGCTTCGTCAGAACCTCCCTGCTGTCGATAAGTGGTCTGTAGGATATCCCTCATGCTACAAGCCCGTCCGGACAAAAGGGAGGTTCAAAAAGGCCAAAACGTATGCTCCTGGCTGCATGGCTCAGTCGAAACTGAGTGTTTTCATTTATTCTACCTAAATTTACTTTTTCCCTTTTATAACTCTAATTTGAACCCTTTGGTAGAAACGCCACTTGCTGTGTTTGGAGGGGGAAGAATGCTGAGTTGCACCCCGAACACCATATCCCCTGTGAGGCATGGGGGTGGAAACATGATGCTTTGGGACTGCTTTTCTGCAAAGTGGACAGGTTGACTGATCCATAAAGGAAAGGATGAAATGGGCCATGTACTGTGAGATTTTGGGCAAAGACCTCCTTCCATCAGTGAGTGCATTGAGGATGAAACATGGCTGCTGGATCTTCCAGCATGATCTCAGTGTCTCTGACTATCCATGAGTTTTATTATTCTAGTCTACTACAGTCTGAACATTTTTCAGTTTTTGGAGACCCCGTCCACATTGTGTGATGTCACCAGTGGGTGTGGCCCAATATCCTTTTGATATTTTAGACTTCTTTAGTTATTTATTAAACTTTTCAAGATCTGTTTAACATGTGGGATTTTTTTAAACCATGAAAAAAAGCTCATTTTATTTTAACAAGTCTGAGATGAAACATAATCTGGAAAATTAAATTTTTGAGACAATGAGTGTATGACTAATGAGAAGACAGAACATATAATGTTTGCTATAGCAGGGATGTTAAAAAAATTGTTCCATATTCCAGTCACCATATTTGCATTTTACATAACTTGCAACTCTTTATAACTCTGTACCACAGAACAGTGTCTTTTAAAAGGCATCATAAATGCTCCCTGTGTAAATATCGGCATTCTAAATGACCCTACAGTGTTCAGCCGTTTACACTGTTGACTAGATTTGAAATTCACTGTTGCTGCATCCAAAATAATTTATTTTGTTTACGGCTGCATTTAGATATTTCTCCAAAAATAATCCACATGGTTTACCACTTTAAATTATGATAGAAATATTCAAGTTAAAAACATTTTTCTGCTAAATATGAGGTTGATGTTGTGTTAGACAGTAAGAACAGAACAAAGGGCTCATTTTGACCTTTGACCCTACACTGGAAGGAAAACCAGAGCTATTAATATTCTGTGGAGCTCTTTTATTGCTGGTCATCATTTGCAAATGTAAATCAGGAGATGCTAAATTCATGACTAAAGTCTTATCAGTCTTTTATTGTGTCTAAAGAGCAATGCCATCTTGATTTCTATTAAAACTAATATAGATTTTTACCAGCTTCAAAGTCGTCTGCTGAACAAAGTAGAGTTTTCATTGAACAACGACAGTGTTTAAAAAAATAAACAGTGCAGTCAGTAATACTTGCATGGGGAAAGTTGAAGAAAAGAAGTTTGCACTTCCACCTTTTGCATTCATTTATCAACAGTACAATGAATGTTTGGGACTCAACAGATGGATCACAATGATCAACTAGATGAAACTATTCTAACTCACTGACATCCAGTCTATGGCTTCTCTTGAAATAAAAACACTCAGACTAACGAACTTAAAAAACCCTTAAAAAACCCAGTCTGGACTCCTCTCAACCAAATAACTACAGGCCCATTTCCAAACTGAGCTATATCTCTAAACTCTTAAAAAGAGTTGTGGCTGACCAGCTGGTCCCTTTTCTGGACCAACACAACATTTTTGATCAATTCCAATCTGGTTTCCGTAAAAAACATTCAACAGAAACAGCTTTACTCAAAGTATCCAGTGACATCATGATGGCAGCAGACTCCGGGGAGTTTACAGTCTTAGTTTTGTTGGACCTTTCTGTTGATCACAGCACCTTAATGAACAGACTCCGTGACTTGGTGGGATCTCTGGAACAGTTTTAGACTGGTTCCGATCGTACCTCTCAAACAGAAGTTTCAGTGTCCATATAAACAACATCATGTCAGATACTACAGATCTGTTATGTGGGGTACTCCAAGGCTCTGTTCTGGGTCCACTCCTGTTTTTACTATATATCCATCCTCTTGGACAGATCATTAGTAGATGTCACAATGTCTCCTACCACCTTTAGGCAGATGACATTCAGCTGTACTGCTCCTTCAAGGACTCAGAGTTCTACAAACTGTCTGAACTACTGGAGTGTCTGTCAGCTATTACTAACTGGTTAGAAAAGAACTTCCTTCAGTTAAACCCTGAAAAGACTGAATGCCTGATTGTTGCCCCTGATAGGATGGTCCCTGTGATCAGTCAACATATTGGACATTTAAAGCAGCACTCTGGATTATTTCATCAGGAGAGCAGTTTTTGAATCTAGCGTCCAAAGGCTCCTCCTCAAAACATCTCGACACGCGCGTCCGGTCGC
>SSNR01000394.1:55749-79921 GCA_006937965.1 Callopanchax toddi
AACTTCCTTCAGTTAAACCCTGAAAAGACTGAATGTCTGATTGTTGCCCCTGATAGGATGGTCCCTCTGATCAGTCAACATATTGGACATTTAAGTTCTGCTGTAAAGTCAAACCTGAGGAATCTGGGTGTTATTTTCGACCAATCAATGTCTCTTGAAGGTCACTCAAAACAGCTGGTCAGAAACTGTTTTTATCATCTGAGAAATATTTCCAAACTGAGAAAGTTGGTGTCAAAACCTGAACTGGAAATGGTTCTTCATGCTTTGATCTCCTCCCGTCTAGATTACTGTAACACACTTTTCACATGTTTGAACCAAAAAGCCCTTTATGGCCTTCAGCTGGTCCAGAACTCTGCAGCGAGGCTCCTCACTGGAGCAAACAGGAAAGATCACATCACTCCTATTCTGAGGTCTCTGCACTGGTTACCTGTTAAATGTAGAGTTCATTTTAAAATCCTGACTCTAACTTTCAGGGCCCTACATGGTCAAGCTCCTCTTTACGTTACTGAACTGATAAAGCCGTACGCTCCAACCCGAGCTCTCAGGTCCACAGACCAGAATCTCCTAACAGTTCCAAGGACCAGATTTAAAAGTCGAGGTGATCGCTCCTTCCAGTCTGTTGCACCTCGACTTTGGAATGACCTTCCTTTAGTTTGACGCTGTATAGACAGTCTGGACTCCTTTAAAAAGCAGTTGAAGACCCAATTATTTAAAACTGCTTTTAAATACCGTATTTGCCCGAATATACAGTAGGATGACCCGATTATAAGACGACCCCCCTTTTCAAGACTAATCTTCAGAAAAAAAAGACTAAATTCACTTTTTAAAGAAACTTTATTGAAATTTTGAGAAAATAATTTAAATAATAAGGATTCCAGACTGCTGCTTTAATATTTGCTTATTAACAGGGGTGCACACAACTAGTCCACCAGTCCACCGTACTGATCTCTCTGCCTGAACGCACCTTTGCTGAAAGGAGCTTTCACGGTCAGACTGTGCAGCTCCGCGATCATCAGACACTGATGAACTTTGGTGCTGTGATGGAGTTTTCTTATAGGGGAAGCTTGTTACACACACACACTGCTGCGCAAAAATGCACAGACACACAAACCCGCTGCTTACGCACAGACACACACACACTGCTGTGCCATGATCGCAGACACACAAACCCGCTGCGTGTGTGTGTGTGTGGGGGTGTGTGCATAGAAAGATACGTGAAATGGATGAGGTTCTGAGGGAGAATGCGTGTGTAAATGAGCGAGCGACGTGAGCCCTCACCTGTACAGTCTGCTGCTGAAAGCACCTGCTGGGTCTGGAAATGGACCTGGCTGCCTCTGGATTGGCCGTCTGGCATCTAAATCCTCAGTGGACCTGGAACTTTGAGCTGGACTGGACCTCCGGAACCACTCACGATCTGAGCTGCTTCCTGCCGCTTTGACCGAAAAACATGCGCCCTCCGCTGGAAAAACTAGGGCGCGACAATAAGACGACCGCGCCTTTTCAAATGATTTTCAATGAAAAAAAACTCGTCTTATATGCGAGCAAATACGGTAACTTTTATGTTCTCTTGTTGTTTAACGATTTTGATTTGTAATGATATTTTGTTTGTTTTATTGATTTTATTTGTTTTCTTTTGATCATGTTTGGTTCTGTTTTTTGTGAAGCACTTTGTGATTGTTTTTCTGTGAAAGGTGTTATATAAATAAACTTTACTTACTAACTATTGTTCTTTGTCATTTCCAGCTCTGTGGTTACGTTCTCTGTCCTGTTGGCAGGAATTCTCTCAGACAACATGCTGCTTATTTTCAATGCAAATTCTTGCACTAGCTCATATAAAACATGTTCTGTGTGGCTGTCCTTCATGTTTCTGGTTTTTAAGTTTCACACATTTATTTGATTTCAAGCTCTTGCTACCATGTATTTAATATTTTCTCATAACATAAAAAATAATCATCCACCTGACAAATCTAAAACAGATTTTTAAATTGTTTTGTTGATTTGGTTTTTCCATCTTTATAAGAATTAGGACTCTTGACCATAGCTCTTATAGTATCATACTGTCTATATCAGGTCTTGGTGTGTATTAGAAATAAAACACAAATATGAGATGGACAGAATTTTCTATTTACCTGCAAAAGCAGACAATACAGAACTGATGAATAAGAAAATGTGACTCCTGTTTTGGTTACTTGAGGTTTTTTTTATTTTTATTAGAGACTGGTACAGTACCTCCTCCTATTTGAATATTCAAACTCTGACTGAGAGGTGACAATAAAAGGTCTAATTGTCAGACATCAGCCTGTTATTGGGACCAGTTTTCAACAGAACAATAAGAAGAGACGTCACATTCATGAACCAGAAGAGCATTAAGGGGTAAGTTCATCTGAAATTTACTCACTTTTTTCATTGGATGACATTTTTACTTGTTACATTAATCTTTTTTTTTTCTTAAAAATAATGTACACATTTAGTCATAATGCATTTTATTTTTCGGTATTTTGGATGAAGTTGTACTGAGCTGCTCTGAGATCAGTTAAGGTTCATCTCTTAGTTTTCTGTCTGTTCTGTTTAGTAAGTCAGGGGTGTCCAAGCTTTTCAACATGAGGGCCAAAATCACAAATCGTCAAGTCCTCGAGGGCCACAAAAGTTAGAATATTTCTTAAAAGAAACAAGCAAAAGATATTTTGTTCTGCTCAAAAATTCATTAGAAATGCAAAATTTTAATAAACAGTCTTTGTCAATACGACACAGGGATCTCGTATGTTTGACTCAATAATAAAAAGCATCAAATTCACTGGATCTGATTGGTCGACTGATTATAGGTTTCTAGAAACTACATTTTGTTTTATCCTCAACAAGACCAGGATCTGGGTCTTTCTTTAGTCATGTTGCTGGATTTAGTCAGGCTTTATGAACAGAGCTCATAAGTCTGCATTTTGGTAAAAGTCAGTGAGGGTTTGTGGTTCTTTTTACCAAGAAATAAAGTAGGAATCTCAATATCTCTTGAACTGTCTCAAAAATGTTTGAATATTTTGACTGAATGGAAAATTTTGTATTTAAAAGATTAGAATTTACTTGGATTTTTTTGTTTTTTGGGTCTCATGTTAGTACAAATCTAAAAAAAATTGTCATAAAGCATCTCTGCATAAAAATCCTGCAGGAAAACTAAATTATATAATTTTTAAAATGCAGCTGAGGGCCACACAAAATCACTGAGGGCCACCGGGCCGCACTTTAGTCATGCCTGTTTTAATTTAAATACAGGTCATTTACCATTTACTTACCTAAAATGTGATATACAAGAAATAATAGCATTCATTCTGACTCTGAAAGGTTGAATCAGTCTTAAAATCAAATTATTTCTCTCCTAGAATTAGTTCTACTCATCACATCACACTAGGACATCATCCTATTAAACCCCAAAATGGCTAAAGCTGGACTTTTTCTGACAGACTATTAGTGTAATTTTTGCAGCACCTAATGCTTTTCAGAATGCTCCCTCAGTACTCAGGTCATAAAACATTAAATAATATCATTTCTAGATTGTAGCTAAAGTTGTAGCCTCGTTAAACTGTAGCTGAAGGTTCCTGCTCTGAGTCCTCACTACTGCTGTCCACAGCTGGTCCAGGGTGCTGACGCGGCTCCCTTCTCCATCTTTGTAAGGAAAAATGCAAAAGCCATCCATAATAATCCATCTGTTCAGATTTAGTAATGGAGTAACTGTTCTTAATCTCAAAGAAGTTTACTTGATTAAATAAAATATAAAACAAGGATTTCAATATTAATATCATGTATTTTTGTATGTAGTTGACAATATTCTAACATTAATATCCTTTGTTACAACTAGTGGTGGGCTGTTAACGGTGTTAATGGCTGCCTTTACAACAGACTCTTTATCGTGTGACAAAAAAAAAAAAAAAAAAGACATCGTTAATCTAAATTGTGTTCCTGGGTCTGTACCAGTTATCACCAAATGGCGGACCCCGATCCTGATCTGGTTCTTTCCGGAGTCCGGACCCGCAGCGAAAGGACTTGGCCCACCGTGATCCTGCACCTGGACACCAGGGGACCGGGTCCGAACGCGTCGGTTTCACTTGGACCAGGAGGCGCGTGCGGGAGCCGTGCAGGTGTCCTTTTAGAGCTAAGCCGGCACCTTCCTCGGCATACGCTCCCTCCTCCTGAACTGGACCGTATGAGGTTTGGAACCCACGGCAGCTACTTGAGTTTACACAGAACTCTGACCACGCTCCTCATCAACAGGTCTGGACCGGCTGTCTGGGTTCCAGGCGTTTCCTGGTGAACCGACAGCCTCAGCGGTGCACGCGCCTCTCAGTCATAAAGTGAATGGGGCAGCGCGCGCTGCTCAAACACGTTTTTCTCAGCATAACTGACAGCTTCAACAAATCAAACAATATCAACACTAAAACACATTGATCTGTCAATGACTTTATCAGAGGGTTGACTTCAGTTTTCAGAGACTCATATTAATGTTTAAATCCCCCAAAGTGGTTTTATTTAACAAAAACATGATGAAACAGCCCTATAGGATCATGTGAAATAAACAGTAGAGAAATAAAGACATTTTAAGGCAGATTTAATCCATTACAGATAAACTGGATGCTACAATCACTTTTTGACAGCAAAAAAAAAAATCAGTTTGAAGTTATTTGATGTGGTAAAAAGACAGTTGATGCTTTAATCAGGTGACCTGTAAACTAAATGTAATCCTTTACTGTCAGGAGATGAGAAGGTTTCTACAGTAAAACTATTAAAACAGAGTGAGCCTCAGAAAACAGCTGTAGAGTTAAAGGAAACAGACCTCTGATTACAGATCAATGTGTTTTAGTGTTAAAATGTTTCATCCTGATAACTTGATCAACCATCAGAGGTTGTTAAAATGAGCTCAGAGCTCATCTGGTCTGGAGGTTCTGGTTTGTGACTCAGGTCTGGGTTTCTGAGGGAAGTTCTGACAGGTTTAATATTTCTTGTTAGGTTAGTAACAGCTGATCCAAAACAGTGGATCAGCTGTTACTAACCTTAAACTCTAGACTTGAAGTATCACGACTCTTCAGCCTCATGAACACACATGCCGGTATTATGAAGCCTTTGGCAGAATTCAAATGAGCCATTTTAATCTAGGTTAATTTCAAGATTATGGTGAGATTAATCTAGATTTTAAAAAATTAATCTATGCCCACCACTAGTTACAACTTAAAACTTTGGTTTTATGAAGTTAGTTCTTTTTAGGTCTCCCATTCTGTAACACCTTCCTTTCCTTTTCTCCTGTCGATTTTGGTCAATTTTGCCTTAAGGTGCGGCGACGCGTGCACTCTTGCGCGTGTGTGCGGGCTGGTGGAGCGGGGGTCATGTCTGCAGCACTTTGACAGAACCTGACACACAGAGAGGAGGGGCGGTCTTTGTGGCCCAGCTTTGCTGCAAATTGTTTATTTATCAAGCACATCCTGATCGTTGGCAATCACTGAGTGGGCCAGATTAGCAGGCAGGTGACCGGAAAATCTCCCAGTTCCCCAATTGCCAGTTCATCACTGGCTATGGCTGTTGAAACTTTACTGGATGTAGGATTTTCTAGGCATCTCCGCTAAATACTTTCTAGCTTTGTTGAGGGGTGTTACGACCTCCTTTCTGTCTAGGAGTAGAGAAGGAGGCCAAGACAAAACAGTGAGTTCAAAGCAAAGTATATATTTATTTTTATACGGAATAAAACAGGAGGAGGAACTGTTCAACTCAAAGAACTTGACCAATGGGAATAAATAACATAAAATCACTCCTATTCAAGTTGTCAATAAATTACTAATAAATAAGCTAAAACCAGGATGTTTAGTAATTTTAAAAAGGTAAAACAGAATAAATTCAGGAGAGGTTAAAAACTAGATACTGTGAGACAAAGTTACAAGTGGAATCCCACGCCAACAAACCACTCTGTCAGTCTAGTTAAAATACTTTAAACTGCTGTCTACTGGGATCACAAACACCCAGGGGACAGCAGACCAAACAACTGGCTGCAGCGGCTTTTATGCAGTCCTTGATTGCAGATTGGACCCAGCTGCGCAGTTCTCCGGCGTGCTGATGGCTGGAGCGAGTGGGAGGAGGAAGGTCGGCGCTGTCCAAGGTGCTGGACCATAACAAGGGGAAGCAGGGCTTCAGCCTCTGCGTTAAATAAATTAATGCCGTTAGAGGGGGCTTTGCATTAATGAGTTGAAAACGCATTAACTAAATTTTAGACAACTGTGAGACAACCACCTTATTAGTATTAGTTTTTATTGTCACAATATATTTATAGCTATTTTATGTTAGAACGTTGTCAAGAGGCATGAAAGAAAAGTTTTAAGCTAATTGGTTTTTCAAATGACTCATAGCAGCTTTAAATGTGTCCTTCATCCAACAGAGACAAAGAGTTGGAGTCAAATAATTCCATCTGTCAGAGTAAAGATGCAGTGGAGTCTGATTCTGCTTTTTCTGATGGGTGAGTTGATCTAAAGCACAACTACAGTTACTAGTTACAGTTACACTAAGGAGTCACAGGAGATCAGACACTTCTTTGGTAGGAAAGAAGATTAAAAAAGACATTTATTGTGTAACCCCTACTTATAGAGGGATGACCAAAAATCAAATGTTACCAAGATTACACCAGCATTCTAGGATCTAAAAGGAGGATATCAAGCAGATGAGTAGTGCAATGAACACAGGTTTAATTCACTTCAACCTCAACCATAAACAAAAATTGGTAATGCACCATCAACATACAAAAATAAAATAAATTGTCCACCCTTATAACCTTTATGAAAAGAATCAGTTCAAATTCCAGGGTAGTTTCTCATTTTTTCATATAATCGTATTTTAACAGTTCCCTTTTTCTTTCCAAACACTTGTTTCTTGTTTTTTCCTTCTTGTCGGTTCAGTCAGGTAAGTCATATATCACAGTCAGTCATTAAAGTCAGTAGGGGCCCCTTTTTGTCTTTTATAAGCTTATCTGGAATCCAAAGGATAAATCCAAGTTGCCGGCTCCAGCACATCCAGGTTGTCCAACGAGCTTCTGGATCACAGTGATGGCGGCCAGATCCTCCTCTTCTGGAAACTTCACTCTCAGTGGTCTCTTGGGAAATCACCAATTAAAAAAAACCAACCTGCATATATATACACACAATATTAACTCTAGTTAATCAATACAACATATCTAGCAGGTTATTAGAATCAGCAAAGCTTTGCAATGATTTCAATCATTTTTTCAACAGTTACTTGTGCATTTATATTTTTTTACAAAATATAAACTGTAACCAGAATTAAACTTAACAATAAAGGCAGAAACATATTCTTAAATGATAACATGTCACATTCAGTAAGTCTTTAGTTACAGAACCACATGTCTCCGATTGGTTTTTTTCTTCTGTTCTCATTAGCATCAGCTAACATCATTTTACTCATGCTAACAGCATTTCACTTAAGCTAACAAAAAGTGATAAACACTTAACTCACCGGAGAAAACGCTCAACAACAAAAAAACAAAATCCAGCTTGATCAGCTCTTCAACAATGACGTGTTTGACAACACAAAAAACAAAAACTTCTTTTAAGAAACAGCTTATTCTGTTGCTCTGTAGCTAGCTCCAGACACGTAGCTCCAACGTGGTCTGCTGTGTTTTTTCTCTCTCTCCACTCCCTCGTGCTCACACTAGCACCGTAGTGTGGATGTGCACTGCCCTCTATTGGACATTTTGAGAATCAGTCTGTCTATACTGGCACAAAAACTGAGATAAATGAATAGTAAATTTTATAGGGGCTACATCTGCTATTAGTACTGTACTACTAATATTTTTTTCCTGTTTCCAGGTCAGAGTTGTTTGATCACCTGTCAGCTCTATCAGTATCACTATGTTGAAGAGAGTAAAACCTGGTCTGAAGCTCAGCAGTACTGCAGAGAGAAATACACTGACCTGGTCACTGTGTCTAACATGACAGACATGAAGAGACTCGTCAGTGAATCATCAGGGAACAAGAAGGAAGCTTGGATTGGTCTGAAAGACCAAACAGACGTCAACAGGACGTGGTACTGGTCTCTGTCTGGACTGGAGTTCAATGACAGTCAGACAAACTGGAGACCTGGAGAACCGACTGATACAGGAAAGGGAAATGAGAACTGTGGGATTTTGTTTAAGGATCTAAAATGGGGCGATCACGGTTGTGGGAATAATTCTAAATATTTCCTCTGCTATGACGGTGAGTATATTGAAACACCAAATATTGATTATTAAATAAAACCGGATGGTTTTACACATTAAATACAAACTCTAAAAGATTATGAAAAATTACAAAAATATCAACTCTGAATAAACGTTACAGTAAACATTCAGTTTGAAAATCTGTCAAAATCTGTACTGGTCTCTGTTTGGAGTGGAGTTCAAAGAAAGACTTGGATTACATTTACAGTGCAGGTCTTAATGCTCAGTTCAAACTTTTTGCTGGACGTTTCAGATTTAGGATTTGAAATCGACTTGGGATGGACTTGAACGATCCCACATTTTCACATTATTTATTTTCAAGGAAAATAAATCTTGTCTTATATTTGTGTCAATACGATATTTATGTACAGAATAGGTATTCACTGGGCCGCTTGTGGACCAGACACGGCCCCCGAGCCTCCTATTGCTAAATAAAAGCTCCTGATTTACAGTAAAATGAGTTCACCTAAATACCATCTCACAACGTCACACATTAACGTTGTTGTCTCATCTCGTCACGCTGACGAAAACCCTCAGATGTCCGGTCTCATTTACATCATCAAAGAATCACATTTAATTCATCTGCGTCTTGTTAACATCTTGAAAAAAGATGCGTTAACGCTTTAATTTCATTATTGTCTCGTCAACAAAAACAACACTGCATCACTTCAAAATGAATGAATATCTCTTCAGTTATAACAGACCTGGATTGTGATGTGAGTTTTTCTGTTTCCTCCACAGAGAGAAACTCTTCACAGAAACTCCATCTGATCACCCAACATAAAACCTGGCTGAAAGCTCAGAGTTACTGCAGAGAGACTCACACAGACCTGGTCAGTGGACTGAACCAGTTACAGGATCCACAGCTGAAGAGTCTACTCAGTTCTTTATCAAATGATAGACAAATCTTCATGGGTCTGTTCAGAGACACCTGGAGGTGGTCAGATGGAAGCAGTTTCTCTTTCAGACACTGGAATCTACAGTTTAACAATGATCAATACAACACTGATCAGTGTGCCATGGTTGATGTTAAAGGCAGATGGAAGCCACAAAGCTGTACTGAGAGAAAACCCTTCGTCTGTTATGAAGGTGAGTTTTTGTTAAAGATCGGTGAAGATAAACATAATTATAGTAAACTGCAGATGAGGTCAGTCCATAACTATCAACCAATTAGTTTGTATTTTTAAAGTATTTATTAGGTTTGTTTTGAACATCGATAGATCTGGTTAAAATAGATTTCACCTCACAGCCACTCTATATACATTAAACTGTTTGGGAACAAAGATAAAAAATGTGTAAGGGTTTATAACAATCTTTCTTGTATTCCTGAATCAAGGGATGACTTTAATGAGGAAGGTCTATAACTATTTATTTATTTACTGTCTGACAGATAACGTGATCCTGATCCAGGAGAAGCTGAACTGGGAGGAGGCCTTATACTACTGCAGAGATCACCACCATGACCTGGTCACCATCACCAGCCTTGATGAGCAGAGATGGGTCCAGGAGAAAGTCAAGAGGTCCTCGACTCCTCTAGTCTGGACGGGACTGCGCTACACCTGCACTCTGGACTTCTGGTTCTGGGTCAGTGACGAGGTGGTCACCTATAAGAACTGGGTCTCAGGTGGACCAGAGGACGACTGTGACATGTCTGGAGCCATGGAGACAGGAGGACAACATCAGTGGGTCAAGAGAAACGACGCTGAGGAGCTGAATTTTTTGTGTTCTGATGTCTAAAGTCAATCTGCTCTCTTTTCTTTTGGTGTTTTATTGGTTGGATGGGGTGTTAGTTTTGTATTGTTTACTAAAAATATTGTACTTTGGGAATGATGAATGACTCAGTGGAGTGAGATTTTATTTTTGACTGCATATATAACTTATTAATACCGTTATAAGGAAGTTGATCTGTTTACTGAATATATGATATTCTTCACACTATAGTTGTTTTGATCCTTTGAACTGATACTTGTTGGTCAGACTTCATAAAATTATATCTGTGTTGTGTTTAGTTCATAAGGTGTTCTGATTTATGTCGTTTTGTTAACTTCCTGTTTGTCTCGCCCTGTGAGTGTGGTTTTTATTTAGTTTATTGTTACGTTCTGTGTTTTGTTTTTGTGTTCTGGCTCACTCCTCCACAGCTGTGTCCCGTTAGGTGTCTCTGTGTCTGATTGGATTCACTGCTCCCTTGTTAATCCTTCACAGGTGCTCCTCGTTCCCCTCATCACTAGCCCTGTGTATTTAAGCTCTCTGTTATCGTCTTTCCTCTGTTCACCTCGTGTTCCCCCCACCCCCACCATGCCCTGTTTACCATGTTGTTTGATACCCATTG
Organism: Callopanchax toddi; assembly: GCA_006937965.1. Taxonomy (NCBI): domain Eukaryota; kingdom Metazoa; phylum Chordata; class Actinopteri; order Cyprinodontiformes; family Nothobranchiidae; genus Callopanchax; species Callopanchax toddi. The sequence goes on from SSNR01000394.1 coordinate 66,315, forward strand.
TTCTGCCTGTGCCTCCATTTTCCTGTGTTCCTCAAGTGAGGTTTTATTATCTTGCAGTTTTTGTTTGTCTTTACTAAACCATTTTAGTTGACTTCCTGCCTATGTGCACCTTGGGTCCAACGCAGCAACCAAACCATTACATCCCTGATTGCTTTCAGAAATCACTTTGATTATCCTTCAACTTGTAAGATGTATTTTGGCCTGGTTTCAGTCCATTTCTCCTCCATATGCAGTTGTCTTAATTGATCTTATCTGTCATTCATTGTCAATGTCTTGACCCTAAATATTTGGGTTAAGCTGTCAAAATCATAATGCTGAAATAAACAAAGTTACTGATAAATATTACTGGCAGGTACTCATTTCATAAATTTCAAGATGGAGACCATATAGTCAAAGCAAGCAAAACCCACACTCTTTAGAATAGATAACATTTAAGTGTTTTGTAGGGGTGTAATGAGATCTCGCAATATTAAAACATCAATATTTCTCATTAAGGTAACTGCTCTGAGGAGTCCTCATGGTCAGATCATCCAATGGGTAATATCGAGTTTAACCTTTGGAGTGAATTGCTCTGAAAGTGAAACATTAAGAAAATTATTTTTAACCATAAAGTAAAACTTTAAACCAGCCGCTAATGCTAATATTGTGTAAACACTGCTCAAAATACCTGCCACCTGGGTATGGAAACTTGTAAATTGTGAAAGAATTTTAACTTGTGGCCACAATGGGGTTTATGCACGGTCACTTCCTGGTTGCGATAGAGGCTGCCGCTCCCTTCCGGTTCAACGCTGTTCCCACACAAACTGGACAAAATGGATTTTTTTTACCCGTTTTCTTCAAGACCTGCCGCGCATCACGGTAAACGATGTCCACCGGATTTTTGAAAAACACACAGACATCTGTGAGCAAGCGGGTGAAGGACTTTAAGCTGTATATAACCAGCTTTATTCATGAAATTGAAGGTAAGCTAACAGCGTTAGCTCGTAGCTTCCATCATCAAAAAACAGTGAAACAAATCTATATAGCCGTGATCGTGGGCTCCAACTGCTTCACAACTTTCAACTTTCTCTGGTCTAGCTGTACGTTATCAAACACCAAGTCTTCATTCACCAAAAGAATAGTTGTTCCAGTGAAATAACACACGAACGGCGCCGCGCCTCCTCCATTAGCCTCATCCACTCGGCTCTTTGACTACTGTGCTGCAAAGTGTGGACTGCAGACACGGTGTGGTTAGAAATGATCACGTTTTCTCTTCTTAAGTTCACAATCCTTCCTTTTTGTAGTTATTTATTCAGTGGAAATGTGTGGAAACGGACTGATGAATTATATTCAGCTGATGCGGTACACAACGGAACACAGCAGTGTTCAGCTGTCGAGGCTTCCCGTCCGCTGATACTTATATGATGGCTTCATTTCTTAGTACTATAATATATATATCATACTATACTATACTATTACTCGTTTTGATTATAAACAATATCTTTAGCTGGAAATGCACTCTAACTCTAGAAATCTTCACGTTTCAAATGGAACCGGAAATGGTCCCGCGAGGTAATTTTAAACCGGAAGTTCTACTAAGTACTCTGTGCATAAAGCCTATTGCACTTTCCCTTGTTGCTAAAAAAAAAAAAAGATAAAAAAAAAAACTGTTTCAAATCTAATCAAAATTGGACGGACAGGCAGCCAATGGAGAGTACAAAACAGAAGTGATGTGCTCGCGTCTGGAGGTGTCAGTCAAATGACAGCAGAGGTATTTAGGACCAGCTGGAGCCTGATGAGGGTTGACTGAGACCTGGAGCTGGGGAAAAAATTATTAAAACGATGATTCGGGCGATTATTTTATCAAATAGTCGACTATTCTAATGGATAATTAGACGATTATTCTAACGATTATTTTTCTGTTGCACGATTAATAAAACCATAAAATTTCAAATAAATACCCCCCTCCCAAAAGTAAATTACTTAAATGTACAACTGTTTCCCAAAGCCAAACATCTTCTCCTAAAAACAAAATAAAAGCAGTGTTATACAAAATGGAAGAGCTGTCCGTATTTACTCTTTTACAGTACAATAACTCTAGTTTAAAGGTTTGGAAAAAAAATACTAAGTTGTAGTACTAAACACAACACTGAGGTGCACAGTGTGGACATTCCCGAGTGTTTAACACGGTAGCTATTTTAGCCACACTCTCTTCTAATAAATATTGGAAGCTTATTTTAGGATTATAATGAAAAGTGATAAACTGTCATTTAACCCTGATAATAGCTAATATTTATTGAAGGTATCTTTAGGTTCTTTGAAAAGAGTACAGTGAATTGAAATACCTTATTAATAACGTGAAGCTGAGACCAGATAAAGATTGAACAATCATTTTATTTGAAAAACCTAAGAACACAGACAGATAAGACAGTTTGAAAGTTTGATGTAAACACAATTAATATTCTTAAACATGTTGAGGATGTTAAAGATGGTTTTAATTGAGTTTTAACGGACCGTAGCATATGTTTTAATGACTAGAAGTTTAATTTAGTTAACCTAGTTGTGACTTTAAGAGTCAATTTTAGGGCTATTTTGAGTTGCTATTGAATTTGGATGGCTTAATTTAGTGTGGAAGACTTAAGCTTTATCAAAGCAAGGCCTCTCAATCAGAAAGGGTTTTCTTGCTGAGTTGCAGAGGTCTCGTGGGTCCAGCAGTGTGAGGGGCCTCTGGCAGAGGTGGTGTAGGTCTAGGCAGAGCTACAACAGTTCTAAAACAATGTAGGGAAGCTAAAATAGGAGAGATTTGATCTCTTAAATTTTTATCAGAACTCCAGCTGCAATGTTTTGTAGTAGCTGAAGCCTTTTTTGTATTGACTTCATGGTAAAATACCTCCATATCCAAAAGAATTAAAGAAAATATGACAATCCTAAGGCAATCCAACTATCTCCTCAGGTATTGCTTTAGTTTTAAAACAAACCACTTTAAAATAAAGTTGTTTTGAGTCAGGTGTGCATCAAGTTCTAATTTGTCTTATTTTTATTACAGATGAGTCAGGAGGCCAGAAAGAGGTGGAGATTGAACAGGGCCGTTGCTAGCCATTTGGGTGCCCTAAGCGCAAATGATTTGTGGTGCCCCCCCTTTCCCGGCCACACACACACACACACACACACACACACACACACACACACACACACACACACACACACACACACACCAGATATATGTTGGTGAAGGTTCTCCAGGTCATGATAATCCAAAAAAGGGTTTTAAATAAAGGCAACTGGACTTATTTGAATTCCAACAATACTAGACTAATATTAACAGGAATGTTCTACAGAAAATATTATAAAGACACTCAACGCTCTAAAACAGAGCTCACCAACCTTTTACAAGCTAAGACCTGTTTAACTGAGGCAGTGGTGGTTCTAGACCACATTAGAGGGGCCAGGCTGGAGACAACTGCTTTTTTAGAGGGGCACAATCTAAAACACTTAGCAAGGAGCCACAGGGGGGGCAAGCTTGTTGTCAGGCGGGCACTGCCCCCCCCCCCCCCCCAGAACTGCCCCTGACTTGAGGGATGAGATCTACCATTTAAAATTGTCATAAAACTGTAAATTAAATTGTGAAAAATCTTACCATTTTTATTAACAAAAATAATTTTTAACAACATTCAGATTATTTGCTTGCTGTCAGAGGATAACTGAAATATGACATCACTCAAAATCTACAAAAAGGCAAAATGTATCAGACAGCTGTAAATAAAGCTGATCAATTTCACTGAAATCAAAGGGCACAAAATGTCAGTAAAACAGGAACCAGGTCATGCTAGAGAGCAGGCTGCTGATCTCCGTGCGTATCAGGAAGCTCTGGCCTTAAATATAGTTGCCGGTTCAAGTTCAAGCGGCGCGGCTTTTACGGCTTTAATACAGCGATTTTCCAAGAAGCGTCAGCTGCATAGCGCGTTCCATGAATGGACCCAAAAGACCGGTGATTCTGTGATGTGATGCACCCATCTTCTCTCTGTGCCCCTCGGGCGCAGCGCACCGGACGGCAAGTTCTCTGGTGTGCTGCCTCCTTCAGCTTGGCGCAGCTGCCACTAAGCAACAAACACACTTTGGATGCGGAGCGCCGTTTCCACTGCCTGCTATCTGAAAGCACCAACACTCATTAATATTCATGATTCCTTTGAAACAGAGATCGACAGGTTGGTGGGCCCTCTTTACACTTAGTTATTTTAAACATTTCCTTAATATGATTACTATCAATAAAATTTTTCACAAGCCAGAAATTTTTTGGTGCCTCCCTGGGCAAGTGGTGCCCTACGCGCAGTGCGTGATGTGCGTAGGCGGAGCTACAGTGCTGAGATTGAAGATGCCAGAGTATCAGATTTAGGGACTCTGGAAACAGGCCCAGGTCAATCAAAACTTTAGTTTTGGTCAACTGAGTACCCTTTTACAAACTTTGGACTTCAGAGAAGATCATTCCAACAAAAATGGTTTGGAGTATTCGATCAATAAAAATTCAGCATTCTGCTATAGCTGCAGTGTCTTTGGTAAACAGGCACAGCGACCAAAAAAAGACAGCATCACTAGCTTGGTTGATTTTTCCAACTGGAAAAGAGCACTGGACAGCTTCAGAGAGCATGAAACATGTGCAGGACATAAGGCTTCAGTGCTTGCTTGGAAGGGTTATAAGGCCACTTTGACAAATGGCAATGTGGTGGACAGGATAAATGTGGCCAGCATTGACCAGATCACTGAACGAAGAGAGTACCTCTGTCGTGTTGTGGCTGCCACATCATTTTTAGCTAAAACAGGGCATGTCTTTCCGGGGCCATGATGAAACGAAGTCTTCAAGCAACCGGGGGAATTTCTTGGAGCTTATGACTCTTCTGGAGGAATTCAACCCCTTTCTAAAAAAAACTACACTGCACCCTCTCATTCCACCTATCTTTTTCCTAGTTCACAATGACATGTTACATGTCACATGTTGTGCTGATGAGGTTACAGCTGGGATCATTAATGAAATGAAACATTCAAAAATGTATGCAGTGATGGCTGATGAAGCTCGTGATGGCCATGTTGAGCAGCTTGCTGTTTGTGTGCATTATGTGCAGAGTTGGGCAAGTTACTTTAAAATTGTAATGTTTTATATTACTAGTTACAGCATCAAAAATGTAATATGTTTTGTATTACATATTACGATCTCAAAAGTAACTGAGTTACACTACTTTGAGTTACTTTTGGCAAAATATCTTAACAGTATCCTGAAATACTATAACTAATCATTCTACATTTTACACAAGAATGAAAAACCACAAAATACTATTTTACTCACTATTTTATTAAACTTCAAGTCACCAGAAAATGTGCTGTCATAGTCAACAATAACAGAACACAGGCACAATTGCCTTACAAACATTTGTATAACCAAATTAAAAGGTATAATCTCGAGTAAAGTCATAAAAGTCCTGAGAGTAGTCACACTCATAAGAATATAACATAATAATCAAGTATCACATTTCTAGGCAAATAAATAAATCAGAATAAGCAAACAAAAATACTAGTAAAAAAAAGGTTACCATAAATGTTTTCAGTTTAGCAGCTTTTTGGCACAGTACAGGATATTTCTCCACAGTCCATCTCACAGAAATATTTATTAAATCGCATCAAAAGAAGCCGCTGAAAGCGCTCATTACCAAGACGGTTGCGTTTGGGTGTTAGAATGAGACCTCCTCCTCAGACTCCACTTGTTGCAGCTGATATTCTCTGAATGCCTTTACAAAATTACTCCCATTGTCTGTCACACAAGCCGTCACTTTATCATGGGTTAGTCCATATTGGGGAAAAAATGTCCTCTAGCTCTGATGCAATTGCATCATATGTACAGTGGAGGAAATAATTATTTGACCCCTTGCTGATTTTGTAAGTTTGTCCAATGACAAAGAAATGAAAAGTCTCAGAACAGTATCATTTTAATGGTAGGTTTATTTTAACAGTGGCAGATAGCACATCAAAAGGAAAATCGAAAAAATAACTTTAAAGAAAAGATAGAAACTCATTTGCATTTCATTGAGTGAAATAAGTATTTGAACCCTCTAACAAAAAAATACGTAATACTTAGTGGAAAAACCCTTGTTTGCAAGCACAGAGGTCAAACGTTTCTTGTAATTGATGACCAAGTTTGCGCACATGTTAGGAGGAATTTTGGTCCACTCCTCTTTGCAGATCATCTCCAAATCCTTAAGGTCTCGAGGCTGTCTCTGTGCAACTCTGACCTTCAGCTCCCTCCATAGGTTTTCTATAGGATTAAGGTCCGGAGACTGACTAGGCCACTCCATGACCTTAATGTGCTTCTTCTTGAGCCACGCCTTTGTTGCCTTTGCTGTACACTGAAAAAAGAAAATGGGGGGTCTAACGTAAAAAAATTGATGTAATCGGTCACATGTAATTTATTCACGTTCTTTCAAAGTTAATTAAGTTTGTTCAAAGTAAACTAAGAAGATTAACTTGGATAAACCTAATTAAATTACTTGTGACCGATTACATCAATTTTTTGAAGATGGACCTCTGTTTTTTTAGGTTAGACCAATGTTTACTTTTTTCAGTGTATGTTTTGGGTCATTGTCGTGCTGGAACACCCATCCATGACCCATTTTCAGTTTCCTGGCAGAGGGAAGGAGGTTGTCGCTCAGGATTTGACGATACATGGCTCCGTCCATTTTCCCGTTAATGCGGGGAAGTTGTCCTGTGCCCTTAGCAGAAAAACACCCCCAAAGCAAAATGTTTCCACCTCCATGCTTGACGGTGGGGACGGTGTTTTGTAGGGATGAGCCGGATATCCGTTTCAGACGAGTATCGGTACGGATAATACATATTTTCCGAATACGAGCATCATCCGAGTGAAACACGTTATTATCTGTGCTCGGGCTGAAGGAAAATCCTGATTGGGTAACTGTCTGACTGTCCTCTGTTCGCGCTCTCTGCCCGGCAATCACACAGAGCGCCTAAGGAGACGCGCACCTGGACCAGGGCCATATGGAAAGCCAAAACCGCCTCAGTACGCCACAGGGCCAGGTGTAGTGGGCGCCGCGCGTATCTGAGCAGACGCGCGGTGCCCATGAGAAGATACTGCAGCCCGCGACAAGCTCGGGACCTGCAGGGCCTCCTGAAATGGACCGAACTAGTGTGTGGTTCGGAGTTGGTTCGGCTTGGAGGAGGAGGAGGAGGAGGAGGAGGGGGGACAGGCGATCGCTGCGGCTCTGCGTCAACCAGACTGGCTCTGGTGAACCCGAGCGTTTCCTGGTGGACTAGCGTTGGTCCAGACTTTTTAAAACTCATACTTTGATCCGACCGGTCCATAAAACCAGATCTGGGGGCCCAGTGTCCCCAGATCAGCGGGCATCACACAGGATCTTTCATTCTGCGTGATGCGCATTTGGGAAAAAAAAAAAAGGTTGATGTAAAAACCCGTCAGCTTAACTCGATTTTTTTTTTCTCCAGTCACTCCTCCTCTCTTTGGCTGAGAGACGAAGGTCCCGTTATCTGATCACGCGTCCGTCCTGTAAACTCTGCGGGGCTCGCGCCTCTCATTATAATAAAGTGAACGGGAGCGCGCGTCACAGCTGTGTTTCCCAGCATAAACTGACAGCTTAAAATGCAACAAATCAAACATCAACACTAAAAACACATGGATCTGTCAGTGACTTTATCAGAGGGTTACAGTTTTCAGAGAATAATATTAAATACTACTGTAAATACCCCAAAAGTAGTTTTACTAAAACATGATGACAGAGTCCTGCATGCTGTAAAATAAACAGTAGAGAGATAAAGTCATTTTGAGGCAGATTTAATCCATTACAGATAAACTGGATGCTACAATCACTTTTTGACAGGTGAAAAAATCAGTTTGAAGTTGATGTAAAAATACAGTTGATGCTTTAATCAGGTCACCTGTAAACTAAATCTAATCCTGTATTGTCAGGTGGACAGATGAGAGTTTACAGTAAAACTATTAAAATAGGGTGAGCCTTAGTAAACAGCTGCAGTCCTGACAGATAAATTTGCTTTAGTGTTAAAAATGTTTGATTGGACCAAATTCAACCTGCTAATTTTATCAAACATCAATGAGTTCAGATTTCAAATGGTCTGGTGAGTGTTGGGTGGGTTTGTGCAAATCGCCCTGTGGTGATTTTTTCCAATGATAAAGTGTACCTTGGCTCCAAAAAGGTTGAAAAACCCAGCCTTTAATATTGTGATCAAAAACATTGAATCTCAATTCTGAGGCTGCTCTGTAAATAGTTTTCAAGTAAACAATACATATAGCTAATTCTGATCAATCCATATCAATTTCAGACTTAAAATAATGTACCCATGTAAGCCACGCCCACTTCGGGGTAAACCACACCCACTTCCGGGGCAAGCTCCACCCGCTTCCTGTTTAGGCGCCGCCCACTCCGAGTACAGATACGGATACAGATAATTTAGATGGTTGAACAGATACAGATAATGTTGTACTCGCTCATCCCTAGTGTTTTGGGGGTCATAGGCAGCATTTTTTTTCCTCCAAACACAGCGAGTTGAGTTAATGCTAAAGAGCTCAATTTTGGTCTCATCAGACCACAGCACCTTCTCCCAGTCACTCTCTGAATCATTCAGGTGTTCATTGGTAAACTTCAGACGGGCCTGCACATGTGCCTTCTTAAGCAGGGGGACCTTGGAGCTCTGCAGGATTTTAATCCATTGCGGTGTAATGTGTTTCCAATGGTTTTCTTGGTGACTGTGGTCCCAGCTAATTTGAGGTCATTAACTAACTCCTCCCGTGTAGTTCTAGGATGATTTCTCACCTTTCTCAGAATCATTGACACCCCACGAGGTGAGATCTTGCGTGGAGCCCCAGACCGAGGTCGATCGATGATCATTTTGTGCGCCTTCCATTTTCGAACAATTGCAGCAACAGTTGTCACCTTCTCTCCCAGCTTCTTGCTAATGGTTTTGTAGCCCATTCCAGCCTTGTGCAGGTCTACAGTTTTGTCTCTGACATCCTTGGACAGCTCTTTGGTCTTTCCCATGTTGGAGAGTTTGGAGTCTGCTTGATTGATTCTGTGGACAGGTGTCCTTTATACAGGTGACTAGTTAAGACAGGTGTCTTTAATGAGGGCGACTAATTGAGTAGAAGTGTCTAACCACTCTGTGGGAGCCAGAACTGTTCATGGTTGGTAGGGGTTCAAATACTTATTTCACTCAATGAAATGCAAATGAGTTTTTTATTAAGTTATTTTTTCGATTTTCCTTTTGATGTGCTATCTGCCACTGTTAAAATAAACCTACCATTAAAATGATACTGTTCTGAGACTTTTCATTTCTTTGTCATTGGACAAATTTACAAAATCAGCAAGGGGTCAAATAATTATTTCCTCCACTGTATGTCGACCCTTGAATCTTCTACAGGCTATTGCAGCCTTCCTTCGCTCCAAGGTCTCTGCATCAATCCAGTGTACAGTCACTCCTAAAAAGCTTTTATTATTGGCAGTCCATATATCAGCTGTTGTTGATACATACTCCTGGGCTTCAATTGTTTTCTTCAGCTCCTTTTCCATAGCATCATATGCCTTATCCAGTTCCTTGGCAAATGTTTTCCTGTCTGGCAGCGTGTCCTGAAAAGTAACAAAATGCAATTATTCTCCTGATAACACATTATATAAACTCAAAAGACTGTTTAAATGTACATTTTTTACTGTAAAAAAAGAAGTCTCCTCATGTTCCACACATGATACTTCCGGAACTCCATGGTTTAATCTGGTGTTCAGGAGCTGCTTTTAATCTCCATTGTACTTTTTGTATAGTGACAATAAAAGGCATTCTAAATTCTCCAATGTGTAAATTTTGCAAAGCTGACACTATCAGACCAAGTCATGATTCATCTGACCCCCACATACAGAAACTGACGCTCTCTAAACCTGCTGTCAGAACATCAAAAATATGGACCAGGCAGGCTGTGAAACTTCATTTCTGTTTCAACTCAACAGACTGGGACAAGTTCAGAGCCCTCTGATAAACTGGATGACTACACAGATGCTGTGACCTCATATCAAGTTCTGTGAGGACGGTTGTGACAAGGCACGTGCACCAGGGTGAGCTACAATAATAAACCATAGTTCACAGCAAAACTCAGACTGCTTAGAATGAGAAAGAGGCTGCTTTCAGGAATGGGACAGAGCCCCTACAAAGAGGCCAAAAACAGGCTCAACAAGAAGGTGAGAAATGCAAATCTCTGTACTCTGAGAAACTCCAGACAATTCTCAGCTAATTACCAACTACAAGCCTAAAGCTCCCCAATCTGCTGATGATCTGCAGTTAGCCAACAGTTTGAATAAGTTCTATTGTCACTTTGATGGTCCACCATCAGCTAGTCCTGACACACCCACACATCCTTTTGACATGGACATTCACACCTCCAGTGCCCTAATGTAACCTGTAACAGCTGAATGCCCAGAAGATAGTGGAGCTGATTGTGGTGTTCAGAAGTGTTTCAGCTCCATCACCCCCGCTCACTCTGATGAATCTCAACTACTTCCGTTTATAGGAACCACCATTGCCATAACCTCAAGTGGGAAACGTCCATCAACTTTCTCATCAAGAAAGCCCAGCAGAGGTTGTTCTTCATGCTGCAGCTGAAGAAACTCAAGGTGGTAACCACAATTATAGTCCAGTTCTACACTGCCATCATTGAGTCCATCCTCGCCTCCTCCATCACACTGGGGCCACCACCAAAGATAAGCACAGACTACAGTGTGTTGTGCACTCTACTAAGAAGATCAGTACGTCATCAGGTATCTGAGGCAAGCAGGTCGTATCATAGCCGACCCTTTCTATCCAGGTCATGTTTGAACCACTCCCTTCAGGGCAGGAAGTTAAGGTCCATTTGGACTAGAACATCTCACCACAGTAACAATATTGCCCTCTGCTATTGGACTCTTAAACAACAACTAACTACACCCAGCTCTGCACTAGTCACCTTATGTTTCTCATTAGCAGTACTTATTATTTCTTAATTTTTGAACTCTTATGTCACTTGATTCTTTTATTTGTGCACCATTCCAGCAAAGCAAATTAACTTACTTGGCAATCAAAACAATTCTGATTTATTACTTTTTAAGTTTTTAAATTTTCCTCAAATCTATTTATCAACTTTCAAGAAGACTCCATGGACACCCTGTTAATAAGCACATCTAAATTACTGGATTTCCTCAAAAACAGATTTTGTAAGCTAACAAAACAAACTCATTCATATTAAAATAAAGCACGTCAGCTTACCTTGTCATTTGTAACTGGAATTGTGTTGATTATCTTTCTAAAGGCTGGCGAGTCCACGGTAGAAAGAGGCTGCATGTCTTCTACGATGTACTCCGCCACTAACCTCTTCACCTCACGTGGATCCAGCAGCTTTGGAGACTTTAAGAATTGTAAAGTTTGCTGCTTTTGTCTTTTGACTGGAGTGGGGTCGTCCTCCTCCGGGAACTTTCTCTTCTCCGATGGTCCAGGGCATCTTTCTGTCAGCCTGCTGTTACCATGACATCGCTGAATGTTTTTTCAAATTACTGGTGCTGTTCCGCGAAGTTGAAAGCTCCTTCGGCGTAGCACACAAATTGCACTTCACTATAATGTCTTTGGCCTTTTGTTTCACAAACTGAAAATAGTGAGAATAATGCCATTGTGAAAATGTGCAGTCGACCTCCGTTTCTTTCTCAGCCATCCCGATTCTCTCATGTTTTGGTTTTGACGAGTCGCGCCATGCGTGACCTATATATACAAAGGTAAACCGGAAGTTCTTCTATAGTAATCAACTTGACTTTGGTCTGCCGCATTTTTCAGGGAGAGTTTGGCATTCTTTCGTGCATACCTCAATACTGTGCTTGTAACTCGCGTTACCAAAATTCCCAGGGGGCACATCAACAGTGATTCAACGGTGATTAAACGTCATGGACAGTGGTTGAATCACCATTGAATTTGGTGTTGATTTTGAAAGGTGAATCAACGTTTCAATCCTGACGTTGTTTCACCGTCAGGATTTTGAAAGGTGAATCAACGTTGAAATCCTGACTGTGAAACACCATCAGGAAATCAACGTTGATTCACCTTTCAAAATCAACACTAAATCCAACGTTTAATCAATATTGTTATCCTAACGCTTGACAATGCTTCAACATTTAGTGGCTAAATGTACTTTTCATATACTCTTTTTCACTTACATATGATGTGCATCCCTAGATGTGCAAGATATGTGCAAGATACACAGAATAAATGCCTCCTGATGAATAATGAAACAATCAAGCAAATTAAAAAAGAAAACTTTATTTAAAATTGTTACATAGCAAGCACTCCAAGTTTACATTCACATTCCTTCTCTTAAAAGAAGAGATGGGCCAAAAGAGTTGGACTTCCAAAATTCCAAAACTAGGAAAATAGCAAAAATAGGAGTCCATAAAGGTTATGAACAGGACCGGTGACAAAGGGCAGCCCTGGCGGAGTCCAACCCTCACTGGGAAGAGGTCAGACTTACTGCCGGCTATGCGGACCAAACTCACACTCCTCTGGTACAGGGACTGAATGGCCCTTAACAAAAGACCATCCACCCCGTACTCCTGGAGCGCCCCCCACAGGGTGTCCCTGGGGACACGGTCATAAGCCTTCTTCAAATCCACAAAACACATGTGGATTGGTTGGGCAAACTCCCATGACCCCTCCATCACCCTAGCAAGGGTAAAGAGCTGGTCCACAGTTCCACGACCAGGACGAAAACCACATTGCTCCTCTTCTATCTGAGGTTCAACTATCGACCGGACCCTCCTCTCCAGTACCCTGGAGTAGACCTTTCCAGGGAGGCTGAGGAGTGTGATCCCCCTATAGTTGGAACACACCCTCTGGTCCCCCTTCTTAAAAATGGGAACCACCACCCCGGTCTGCCACTCAACAGGAACTGCCCCCGATGACCACGCAATGTTGCAGAGACGTGTCAACCACGACAGTCCTACAACATCCATAGCCTTGAGATACCCAGGTCGGATCTCATCTACCCCCGGGGCACCGCCGCTGCGTAGTTTTTTGACTACCTCAGCGACTTCTGCCCCAGAGATTGGACAGTCCGTCCCCAGGTCTCCCAGCTCTGGTTCCTCATAGGAATGCGTGTTGGTGGGATTGAGGAGCTCCTCAAAGTATTCCTTCCACCGTCCGACTATAGCCCCAGTTGACGTCAGCAGCTCCCCGTCCCCACTGTAAACAGTGTGAGCGAGTTGCCGCCTTCCTCCCCTGAGGCGTCGGATGGTTTGCCAGAACCTTTTTGGAGCCGACCGATAGTCTTTCTCCATGGTCTCACCAAACTCCTCCCACGCCCGAGATTTTGCCTCGGAAACTGCCACTGCTGCACTCCGCTTGGCCCTCCGATACCTATCTGCTGCCTCTGGAGACCCACAGACCAGCCACGCCCTGTAGGCCTCCTTCTTCAGCCTGACGGCTCCCCTAACCTCTGGTGTCCACCAGCGGGTACGGGGGTTACCGCCACGATTGGCACCGGCTACCTTGCGACCACAGCTAGCAACAGCCGCCTCAACAATTGCAGAGCGGAACAA
>SSNR01000394.1:88532-114765 GCA_006937965.1 Callopanchax toddi
ACTATATCTAGCCGGTATCGCTCAGCCTCTTCCACAAGCTCCAGCTCCTTCCCCGCCAGAGAGGTGACGTTCCATGTCCCGATAGCCAGTTTTCCCGTCCGGGGATCGGATCGCCAAAGCTCCCGCCTCGGTCTGCCACCCGATCCACAATGCACCGGACCCTTCACTCTCCTCCTGCAGGTGGTGGGCCCACAGTTGGATGAGCCCATGTCTCCGGTTCGGGCTGGGCCCGGCCGGGCCCCATGGGCGAAAGCCCGGCCACCAGGCGCTCGTCCACGGGCCCCAACCCCAGGCCTGGCTCCAGGGTGAGACCCCGGTAACCCTCCGGGCCGGGTACTCAGACTCTTTGGTTGTGTCTCCATGAAGGGTCTTCTGAACCGTTCTTTGTCTCACCCCTCCCCTAGGACCAATTTGCCATGGGTGACCCTACCAGGGGCACAAGTGCCCCAGACAACATAGCTCCTAAGATCATTAGGGCACTCAAACTCCTCCACCACGATAAGGTGACGGTTCACGGAGGAGTTCGTTATGTTGTACAAACACTAATTAAATGCCTAAATGTTATTTAATATTAAGGTCCACAAATGAATAGTGTAAACATCAAATAAACAAATATAATAAATACATTGTGGAGAGGTCCTGGCGACCCACTGGAAGGCTTGGACCCCCACTTGTGGGGGTTGAGACCCCAAGGTTATGGGGGTAGATTCATACACTTACCACAGATGATCTGGAACAACAAAGACTGGGAAAATGGAATCTTCCCACACCTCCCCTTCAGGCTCATTTTTGCCATCATTGCATTAGTGAGTGTTCTGGGGAAAAGAAAAAAAAGGACAGTGCAATATTTTAGTTGAACAATGACAATGGTACACCAATAACAACTTAGCAAGCGTTACAGATATTTACTTCATATAAGGCAAATGGATTCAGATACATACGCTGTCATGCTTTTCTTAACCATGTCCACAGCATCAATGCCCCCCAGTCGTTTGAAATGTGCAAGCTGTAGAGGAGGAACAAATCCACAAAAAAAGAAAAAACAATAAATCACATGTTTTGATAATAACAGTACCTTTCTTTAAAGTCATCATAGCTAACCCACCGAGGGCACTAGCCCATGGACAAATATGTTGAAGAATCAGTTGAAGCTTACAAAGGCAGCTCTCTCTTCCTCATTTTTGAGACGAATATCCAGTTCCTCGAAGTCCGCCTGGGTGTCTGCAGGCTTGATTTGTGCCGTTGTGCCATCTGCCATTCTTAGATCAATTTTAACAGAATCTCGTATCTCAATGAGCAGCTGAAGCACTTTCTTCTGAAATTCTAGTTAACAGAGAAAGAAAGGAGCACACCTGTTATCCGACAGCACTGTAACTTGGAATGACCATCTCTCATTATGATTCAGTAAAATTAAGAGTGATTACTTACTTTCCGCTGACAGAGGGAAGTTGAGGGAGTTGGAAGAACTGCAAGAGCGGGACTGGCTTGGGCTTTGTCGTTGGCTGCGAGAGAGGGAGTGGCTGGGAGTCTGTTGATGGCTGTAAGAGTGGGAGTGGCTTGTGCTTGGTTGTTGGCTGCGAGAAAGGGAGTGGCTGGGAGTCTGTTGATGGCTGCGAGAGAGGGAGTGGCTTGGGCTTTGTTGTTGGCTGCGAGAGAGGGAGTAGCTGGGAGTTTGTTGATGGTTGTGAGAGTAGGTGTGGTTGGGGCTTTGGCGTTGTGGTCGGCTGCCAGAGCGGGAGAGGCTGTGGCGTTGTGGTTGGCTGCCAGAGCGGGAGTGGCTGCGGCGTTGTGGTCGGCTGCCAGAGCGGGAGAGGCTGCGGCGTTGTGGTCGGCTGCCAGAGCGGGAGTGGCTGCGGCGTTGTGGTCGGCTGCCAGAGCGGGAGTGGCTGCGGCGTTGTGGTCGGCTGCGGCGTTGTGGTCGGCTGCCAGAGCGGGACTTGCTGCGGCGTTGTGGTCGGCTGCCAGAGCGGGACTTGCTGCAGCTGGGTCCTCGCCTATTTTCTAAAAAAAAAATGGAAAGACAAAGTAAGCAAAGCTCCATCAACTTTCATGAACCACATTTAAATAAAAAATAAAATATTTAACATGATCACTTACCAGATTGTACATTCTTGACCTTTTTGGGTGCACAGGGAAGCGGAGGGAGATCGTCTATGATGGAATTGGCATGACTGATTATAAATATCACAACTACAAACATGACAACAATAACAAATGCACTATGGGACATTTCAGGGTTGACATTTCAACTATTCACTCACATTTTGTTAAATCTCCATTACATACCTGTACTCTCATAGGTTTGTTCAAACCACTTCAGTTCTATCTGAAGCATTGTCAGGAACGTCACCTGCAACACATCACAAGTTACAGAATAGATGGTGGTGATTGTTTTTGCTAGAAGAATTGATACCTAACTGCATATCCCAAGACTGACAAATACATCATGAGGGATGAAGGTAAATATAAATAATACCTGGAATGGGACTTAATAGTATTATACTTACCCAGTTGATAATCCGAATAGGCCTTCTTTTTTGGCACCCTCTTTTCAGGTACTGCGAGTGGCTCCTCATCTGAGCTGCTCATTTCAGCCGTGGTTGTGAAATCATACGTTTCACATTCCTTTCTGTAGTCTGGAGGCCATTATAAACACACATGTATTATATAATAAATGAATTACTCAAGTTCAAAATGAATAAAATGGTTAATGATCAGTTGTACACAGAAGGACCAGCTGTGCATTAGCATGTAAAAAAAAGCCATTTACTTACCAGACCGAATTTTCACTTTTAAGAGAGGAAATTTCATCCATCCCTCTTCTGGCTCTTTGCATGTTTTCATTGCTCTTTTCACGCCTTCATTTGGCCAAGACACATAGCCGTTCTTGCACCAACAGGATGGCACGATTTCCTCCATCTCTGTGCTGCCTTCTCTCCATACAGCTCTTGCCCACATAATTCAATTTTGGTCTGGTGTTCTACTATAAAGATCACAAACACACAATCAGAAACACAAAATGAAAGCTACTATAAGAATTATAAATGTAGCATATTAGTATCATATAATGCTACAACATATATTAAAATTTACAAATGTGTTATGTTGGCACCTTTTAAATTTGGCACAACCAGTGTCCACTCCAGGGCCATCTCTCACTCCCTTTCACTGCCATGGAGCATTGGTATTAGAACCAAGCCATTTCCATGTGGAAGACAGACAACTTTCTTCCTTAAGTCCCTTTGCTCAATGAGCTTTCGTTTGACATGCCTTCGTACATCTCTTAGAAATGCAATGTTGATAAGCTTAGAGTTGCACGGACTGTCAAAGAAACTCTCTAAATTGTCAATGTTGTACACGTCGCACACCCACATTTCATCTGTCCTCTTTTCTTTCACAAAGGCATAGGCATCTCCAAGAAAAAAACAAGAGTCTTTCTTCTTAGTGGACACAAATGTCCGATGTGGTGTTGGTGTACTTTGAACTTTCGCGTTATCCATTTCAGCTATCCTCTTTGCAAGTTGTGAAATGGGGTTTTTTGCGATTCTGACACTTTTCTTCAGTTTTTGGAGATAGTTCTCAAACTGGAATGCAGAGATCTCATTCAAAGAGGTTCCAAAATTCCTAGCATCTTCTGCTAGGTGGGTCAGAGAGTGGATGTTGTATGAAGGGAAGATAGGGCTGTAGAGCTTAGTAGATGCTTTATAGAAATACTTCAATATTTCTTCAGCATAGTCAGCATATGCATTTCTTGTGTTGTCATCCGAGTTCAACAGTATGGACATGGCAACAGTTAGTGCAAGAAAGTGGTTGTAGAATCTTTCAGGTAGCACAGCACGAAGAACAACAGGTCCTGTGTATAGTAAAAATTGTCTGAACTCTGTTGCTTTCCATCTGTCCATTACAGCAAGACTTCTTGGTTGTCGAGCAAATTCCCTTGGCAATTTCCCATTGAGGCACACAAGTTTGGATGAAATTTCTCCAATTTGTCTCTGAGATAGTTTACAGTCTCGTGGACCCTGTTTGAGGAACATCAGTAAACGTCTGACCACACCAAGGCAGACTAGATGCATGTAGTCTAGCACAAAGGACTGTATGCAAGGGAAGCCTGCAACTACAAGGGGTGAGCGTCCAGTTTGGTGAGGAGTATGACTGCCTGCTGAATTCCTCATCTGTTCTTGAAGATATCATCTCTCTGGATTGGTAATTAAACACAACCCTGTGGTTCACATACTGTCCTTCAACAGTGCATCGCTCGCAACTATAGTATGCATTGTGTCCCTTAATGCATTTCAGAAATGCTCTTGCTGGAGCATCACAAATAAAAGCATTGAGTATCACTTTTAAGGATACATCTTGGAATGCAATTCCATTGTGTTGGAGCCTACTGAGCTCATTAAGAAAATCTGACATAAAATCGCTGACAGAATTGGGTTTCTCACTGCCACAAAAGATGGCTACAACAAATGGCTGAAAGTGTTTCGTACTGCAAAGAATTGGCCAAATTTGGATATTTGATGACTTAAACAATGGCAAACCATCTACATTGAAATTAGGCAAACCATCTACATTGAAATTAAGAAGAATGCTGCTATCTCTAAGGAATTCATCTGAAAACTGTGCTAATATTTTTAAAATTCCAGGTTCAAGACCAAAGTACCGATAATGACCACCACATAATTCCTTTGCATCTACTTGGCGAGGAGTTTGTAGTAGTGTTCTTGCATCTGAAGGCAACAAATGTCCATGTTTTCGCAAGACAATGAGGAGCTCATCAACAGATGCTCGTGTTGCCTTATTCCGAACAGCCCACTTAGCCAAATCGTTTCTTAAATCAGTGGATTCTTCTGGTGAGGTGTCTGTTTCTGTAAGATCACTTTCACTGCTGTTGTCAAGCCATTGGCCATCCAGGTCACACATAGAATCACTCTCATTGGCTGTGGAAGACTCTGCATCACCCAAATCTTCTCTTTGAGTGCTGCTGCTGCTGGTCGTACACAGGCCAATTTCAGCATTAAAACGCTGCTCCTCCTCTGAGTCACTGGTAGATAATAAAATTGAATGCAACTCAGCATTCCGCCTCCTCCATTTCTTCAGGTAGGTCATCTATGCAAATATAACAAAGAAAAACACTATAAACACATTTTCAGGTTATTTGACATTATGTTTACAAGAGATGTTTTCCTCTAAAGAATAAAAACTAATTTACAGTTGTATCTCTTCTTGTGTTTTGTTCACACACAAACAAATTGTCATTGTTGCCTTTAGAACATTCCAAATTTTTTAGACTTTCATTATTTTGCTCATGCAAACACTCTGAATTTGTTTTGTTTAGAGTCAGATGACACAAAAAATTACACGGAATTCTGAACTTGAACACATCCAAACAAGCATATCTTGTAAAATAAACATGTTTTCACGGCATTTAAAACTGTTCTTATGAGGAGCCACCATGTTTTTCCCAAAGTCGGGGCACCACAAAAATCTCAGACTTTCCGAGGCAGTGGGCATTCAAGTTGATTTTTCCAACTCGAACTTCCGAGGACAAAAGGAACGCAGCCGCCATTTGTTGGAGAGTGCTATATTGTTCGCTGCTTACGCCAACTTTTAACCAATCGTAGGAGAGCGCTGCTATCGTCTGCCGCTCCCGCCAATTTTTAGCCAATTGTAGGCGTCTTTCTAGCCAATCCATTGCGGAAAAGGCAGGATATTCCTTTGAAATCCTTGGTTTTGGATATTACCCATTAGCTTGCCTGAATAGCCGAAATGCTATACCAATCCAACTCGGTGCGGCTTCGTAGCTTAAAATTGTAAATAAGGCGCACTGTCCGTTTTTGAGAAAAATAAAGTTTTTATGGTGCGCACTATAGTCCCAAAAATACGGTAGATATTGTTGCTGAAGCGTGGCAGTGTTTATCATTCGACCATTCACCGCTAATATAGCCGACAGTGATGCTACAGAGTCACAACTTTTCTGTAATTATATACCTTTTTGAATCCTGAGTTAAATTACCTTTTGAACGTTGAAGGTACACACTTCTGGTCTTGGTCTGTCTTTTGCGTATTCTCCGTCCGTCTTCTTCTGAATTCTGCTCTCTTCTTCTGCAGTTCTCTATTGTGTGTTTGTGTTCTTCTTCTGCAGACCAACGTAAAAAAGCACTCATACCGCCACCTAGAGCTATATACGCGGAAGTGCATCTCTGTGGAACATGTCCTGTCCTAATCGTATTGACCCGAATAGGATGAGACTTTTTACGTGTAAAAAACTAAATTAGTCTTTATTCTGGAGTTAGTCTTGGAAATGGGCGGATAGGTCGTCTTATAATTATTTCATATTTCAAGTATTCCGGACTCATAGTCCAATCTCACACAACTTGAATACAGGGGTGGGAGGAGGTGGAGAAGAGGGTCTGAACTGTTTAAAAAGAGCCATAATATCAACCCTACACCTAAAAACAACAGCCAGGATCCATTTAATATAGAGCAACATTGTTTTGGACTGTAAAAACATGGATCAAAACTGACTTTAAAAACGAGCAGAGGACACGTCCCCCCTGCACCCCCCAAACTACATCCATGTCTTCCATCGGGCACTGCTGACTGGACCGGCTCATAACACCGCCAGTCCAGCGGTGTACTAGGCCTACTGGTAACCAGTGGTCAGCGCTGTGCTGGACAAGTGGTGGAAACTGAGCCGGCCGGTCGCGGACCGGACCAGCTGATAGTTAAGGCTGAAATACACCAGCGGTCAGCGCTGCGCCATGTCGCGCTGTTGCTTTGAATATAAACCGTTGTAGTCCGTCAGATCACTCAGTGTAGGCTACTAGTGATCAGCGCTGTGCTCCACAAGCGGTGGAAGCTGTCAGCCGGCCGGTCGCGCACCGAACCGGCTGACAGTTACGTGTAATCAGTGATCAGAGCTGTGCTGGGCTGACGGTGGTCATTCCGGTCGAGTAGCTCGTGAAATAAGCAGGTTTTAATTTGCACTTCCTGTTGCAGCGGGGTCAGATAAATAGCGCTCTACAAGGTGATGCCGGTTTCATAACACGCTATGGTCATCAGCTGTGTTTGTTTTGTCTCGGCGTCATGCGTAGGTCACGTGATCACTTCCTGAAAGTGAGGGGCTCTGAGCCTCACAGAGCTGCTCAGTGACACACAAACACCGCGAGGAGACCAGCTCAGCACACACACTTCACTGCAGCGGCAGACTGCATCCAGAAACGGTCAAGCGATTAAAAATGCGATTAACGCGATTAAAAAAAAAAAAAAACGCGTTAATTAGGGCTGTAATTAATTAATCGTAGTTACGCGCTAATCTGACACCTAATTATTACAACCGTCAGACATTAAATGTTGTTTTAATGTTGTTTCACTGTTGAAATTACTACCATCGCCCTTTCAACCATATTTCAACGTTTAAGGTCGGTTGTGTGCCTGCTGGGAACAGAATGAAGGCATGTTTTAACTACTAAGTAAATAATGGAATATAAAAATTCTCCAATGGCCTGCATGGAAATACAAAAAGCCCCCTCCAGCAAAAAAAAAAGGTCTTCAGTGGCAAAAAAAACAAAACAATGTGCTGGCAGCTGGCTGCTGCTCAACTGTTGCCGCTACTGAAAACAAACGAGCAGTGCACTGTCGAACTTCCAGGTCAACAACGTCCTCCCGGTCTGAGTCAATACGTTTTCCTGTCATATGTCACCCTCTAGTGTCCTCCTCGTGTACTGTCTTGTGCCTTGTTTAAACCCTCTGCCTTCTGTCTCCACAGGTGAAATCCATTTGTTATCCTGCCACCTGTGTCTCGTCTTGTCATCACCTCCCTCTGTATTTAAGCATGCCTGTCTTGTCAGTGTTTATTGGATCCTTGTTGTGTTTACTCGTGTTTTGACCTAGTCAATGTAAAATAAAAATACCTTTTAACCTACCTGCGGTTCCTCCATCTGCGTCTGGGTCCTACCTACAACCCTGCTTTACAACATTTCCTTTTCCCCCCCAAAAAAACAATGTGCACTGGATGAGTAAGACAGCCAGTCCTTCAGTTGTCCATAGACTCTCTTCTCCTGGTGTCTCAGCTCACAGATCCTTTTATTACTAGAGGTTCGCAAGTCTGCAACCTTTGCCCCTGGGTGTTGCTGGACAACAGCATCTGTTAAAGATAATAAAACAAGGAAGACATCCACCATTAGATTTAGAATGTGCCGTACCATTTGTAACTGCTAAATAAATTAATCCCTTACAATCCTTACCAAGTAAATCTTTCAGCTTCTTGGGGTCCAGAGGTTGACGTCTCTCTGCTGATGGATCGACCTTGTTGACCCCTCCTGTCAGGTTCGACTTGAGCAGAACCTCAACGCTGAACAAGCCTAACAGGAGGACGCGGGCCGTCCCCTTCGCTGTAGGCTGTGCTCTGGCAGTCTCCCAGCAATGGGCAGACACCCTGGAGCTATAACTCCCCACTTGCACCTACGAAATGGCAAGGAAAACAAACAGGAATAAAACTAAACAAAACAACAAGTGACACTATGTTTATGTATGTATTTGTCATTGTACTTACTGATGCCGATTTGGGAGATGCAAGTTGAGACGATGGAAGTGCAGCATTGTCCTCTTGTTCGCTTTCACCGTCACACACTGAGCTCTCTGTGGTCTTTTCGGAAATTAATGTCCTAACAGCAGTCGAGTGATGGAATTTCTGGAAAATATGACCCATAGAATTTACTGCAACAGAACTAATCAATTGTAAATACATACGAAGAGTATACACCTCTGCTCCTATGTTTGATGTCTTTTAGTGGAGCAAATGCATTAGTGAGGAACTTGGAAATCATAACAGGCTTTTGGCCCCAATTTATTTTTATTTTTTGCCTCAGAGAAAGTTATTTAGCAAACCCAAGTGTTTAGTCTTGGACATTTTTTTCTTCTACACCTGCAGATTTCTCCTAAAATTTATCATATACGTAGATTATAGGCAGACAGTTACACAAACACAAATTATCCCCACTTTATTCTGAGATACTTGCCTCTAACTGCCATTTTGCTCAGCCTAGCATTTTCTTTGGTTAAAGCCTTGATTTGGATCTCAAGATCTTTGGCTGCAGAAGAGCATTCCCTTTGCTGGTCCTGCAGTCTTTTGTTCTCCTCCCTGAGAACCTGGACCTCCTCCTCTAGTGATGAAGCAGTCTCCACTGGTTCTTCTTGAGAAAGAACGTCCATCTCAGACTGCCTTGCAGCAATGAGTTTGTAGTTTTTCTGTTAGGTAAAAATGATAAAATGTGTATGAAACAATATGAGTTAGGAAATTTAAAAAAATTACATTTATTGTCCTGGGCTACAGGTCAAAGTGTCTTCACCACTGAGAAAGGCTGCTCATCTAATTCTTATATTTTTCTGGTTACTTTTCTGTTGCATGTCCTGCAGGATGGAAACTTAAGACTTAGGTGTAAAAGTTCAACATGGCGGTCGTTCTCTGCCACGTGCAAATGAATGGGGTAGAGGAGTCTGGGGGCAGCAAAGTATGTTGATCTGAAAGGCACTAATTTTAATCCCTAAAGAACCCCCCTACCTTTTTTAAAACTGGTCCTACAGGTTCCTCGTGTGTGGCAGAGAAGAGTTTGTTGGGAACCCTCTTTCTCTTCTTGATTTTTGGTGTGTCTTCGTGCATGAGTTTTTGCTCAGCAATCCTAAGCGTAGACTCCTTTTCTGTTTGTAGAAAATAGTACAAGACAAAATTTATTGCCAGCAAAGTTATACATTCAAAACCTTTTATTGTTTAATGTGTTGTTTAACGTAAGTTTTCATGATGTTACACTGTGCATTAAAAAAATAATTTGAAGCCGCGCGCTTGAAAGGTTCTAATCAGGTGAGAGTGAGGTACCGTGAGCTAAAGCGCCTCATTTGGATTGTTTGCTAACTAGTGTTGTGTACAAGATCCTATATAATCACTTTTGGGTCACTGTTTTATTGTATTAATCACCACACAGGTAAATCACCTATGATGTTTAACCATTTTGATTAAGCTTTATTAGATACAATTATATAGTCATTTAGATCATCACAAATAGTTAGAAACATGCACAGTAGAAGTATCTCTAAGCACTTAGTGTGCTGCACACAGAACAACAAGATGACCTTGCAGGCACAGTTTAGAGACTTAGAAAACTCACTCTCACCCACATGAGATAAAGCAGACACACAGAGAAGGTAACTCAGAGAAGGCAGGAAAAGAGGGTGCTGACACACTGCAGGTAAATATGATTTCCTAGAACACACTCAAATAGTATTGACACTCTCTTAAGTATTTACAATAATATAATAACCTCACTGTCATAGTATTAGGACTTCTGTAGTAGAGAACAACAAATATAAGGGTGGAGCTGGAGCAGTATACTTTGGAATTTCAGTCTAATCAGGTTTGGTGTGAGAATTTACAACAGGCCTGGGGGAGGAAGCTCCCCAGGGCCTTGCTGCAGAGGAAGTTGCCATGGTAACAGATACCTATCAGGATTGTTCTAGGATAGCTGACTGTCTGTCTGATTGGTAGTGGAGCCGAATTCCTGTTATCATACTATCATAAAATGTAAAGCGACAGAAAGACTGCCTTTCGTCGCTAGGCTGACCTGTTTTATGTTATCAGGTATATAAAATGTGCATCCTCTGCATGAGGACTGCCCTCAGAGAGATTTTGGGACCTCTGGGGAACAGCTTCTCTCTCCTTCTATAGAAGCATATTAAACTGGTGGGACCTCTGGGGAACAGCTTCTCTCTCCTTCTATAGAAGCATATTAAACTGGTGTGTTTAACTATAACTTGTGTGATTTGTCTTCCTGAATAGCTTCAGACTTGTAGAACTGGGAAAAGTGAACGAGGAGAGTTGTTTGACTCCTATTCACTTCACTAGCCAATGATAGCTACGTAGCTCTTACATTAAACAGGTAAACTATGAAAAAATATAAGCACTGCACTTATCCGCTAACTGCAAAATGTATGCAGGTTCAACCAGCCACCCATTAGTAGGCCTCTTCGCACCGATGCTGCGACACTCAACAAGATAGTCCTTTTCTGTGTTTTCAGGATCAAAGTCCACAATCCATTTTATAGGAACGGTGCTGAGAGCGTCTTTATCCTCCCCCCTTTGACCAGCTCACTAGAGCAAACTTCAGTTTTTCTTCTCTCACTGTCGAAGCAAAACGTTGAATAGAGATAGCAGACTTGTTTACAGAATGAAAATTCCTGTTTGTTCATATTGGTGTTCTACTTCTTTGGGGAATGGCAAACAGCTCTCTGTGCATTAACGCCACCTAGTGATCTGGAGTGTGGAAATGCACATCACCGATAAGCCTGAAACCCACAGGACATGGATGAACCGAACTTTTAAACGTGACAGCAACAACAACAAAAAAAAACAGCGCTGGGTACACGAAGACGCCCGATCAAATGTGTGGCTGATAGAAGCATTTAAAACAAGAGTTGTTAAACGCTAAGAAAACAACTGGCAGAACACAGACATGAAAGGGCGTGTGGCGCCACCTATCATAGCGGAGTGAAACGAACTTCATTAGAGAGCGGTTTTCTAACAGACATGTACTCCCAAGTTTATTAACATAAATTCGACCATGACCAATCTAGCTTGACTTAGATGTGCACGTTCAAGTGTGGAGGACTGAAATATGCAGAGGAAGATGAAATGTCAAATGAATGAATAATAGTGGACTTTATTTTTTACTGCTGTTATTGATATAATGCTCTGTCATTTACTTTTTGCTATATGAATCAAATGACTTTTTAAAGTAATAAATTGATGCAAAATGTGATTTAGAGCTTGACATAAACTTGATAAAAATACATTCAGTTGTATAATTCTGTGATATTACTTCTCCATCACCTAATATGTTTTACTAGATATTTATGGGTCACCCATATGGTTTTATAATGTAAAATATAAAGAATGTTATGAAAAACGTGATTTGAAGCTCATGCAACTAAAATAAATTTTTTGTACCAAACACATGAAATCATGAAATTCATGTTTAATTTGCACAGCATCCATCCATCCATCTTCTGTAGCCGCTTATTCCTCCACAGAGGGTCGCGGGGGAGCTGGTGCTTATCTCCAGCGGTCAAGGGGCGAGAGGCGGGGGACACCCTGGACAGGTCGCCAGTCCATCGCAGGGCCACACAGAGACTAATGAGACAAACAACCACACACCCACTCACACCTAAGGACAATTTACCAGCCCAATTAGCCTGACAGTCATGTCTTTGGTCTGTGGGAGGAAACGGGAGTACCCGGAGGAAACCCACACATGCATGGGGAGAACATGCAAACTCCACGCAGAGAGGCCGCAGAGCCGGGACGCGAACCCACGACCTCCTTGCTGCGAGGCAACAGTGCTAACCAACCGCGCCACCATGCAGCCCAATTTGCACAGCAATACATTTTAAAACATATATAAATCAATATATAGCAATAAGTTGTCTAGCAATATATTACTATATACTGTTAAATATATGATAATGTATTTATAATATATTTCTTGATGTATTGCAATATAAATTCTAGTATATTGCAATATACTATTCTTTCGTAAGGGAGGACTGGCTCTTAGAGGATCCAGTCATGTTTTTGGCAGAACTGATAATGGTAATTACCTGGGCATTCTGGAGTTAATCAGTGACCCCTTTCTGAAATCTCACATAGAGAAGTATGGAAATGCAGGTGCAGGGACACCTTCATATCTTTCTTCCAAAACATGTGAAGAGTTTCTTCAGCTGATGGGTGATCGTGTTCTGTCTGAAATAGTCAGTGATGTAAAGATGGCCAAATACTGATCACTGTTGACTCCACACCAGATGTTGCACACATTGATCAACTTACATTTATTCTAAGATAGGGCACTCTCAGGAGCACTTTCTGAAGTTTCTACCCATAGAGAGTCCTACACAGTGTTGCCAGATGTACGATAATTACTGTATCCTATTTGTAGGATAATTTAGCACTCTGTATGATCAATAATTCCATAAATACAATAATTTGAGCCCTTTGTGGTGTGGAATTTGTGTAAGAGATGCTCGTTTTAATCATTGTGTTAGATTATTTAAAGGTAAAACTACTTTAAAGATTATAATTTTGCAGTGTTTGATATACTGATATTAAAATCTGGGGTAAGGCTGTAACTTAGTAGCGTACGATAAATTTTCTTAAAATACGATAATTTTAAGATCCTGGTACGATACTTTAACATTTCCAATCTGGCAACACTGGTCCTACAGGAGAAGCTTTATGTGAGTCTGTACTCAAGGTTTTGGAAGAAATGGACATTGACATTGTAAACTGCAGGGGACAATGTTATGATAATGCTGCTAACATGTCTGGAGTATATAAAGAACTACAGGCACGTATAAAAGAAGTCAAGCCCCTTGTTGAATGGGTTCCATGTGCTGCACACACCCTGAATTTGGTTGGGGTTAATAGTGTTAACTGTTGTTTAGAGACAGCAGATTTTTTATCCAATTTGTGCAAAACTTATTTAACTTCTGCTCCAAGTCAACAGCATAGTGACAACTGGACTGCAGCCCAATGCTAATAAGCGCATTGAAACACTGAAGTCTCTGTCTAATACAAGATGGGCTGCACATGCAGATGCCACACAGGCAATATACATAAACTATGCAAACATTCAGAAATCTTTGAAGACTATTGTAAGGGACACTAACCAAAATGCAGCAACTAGAAATGAATCAGTCACTTGGCCAAAAAATTGACAAACTTGAAACTGCTTTCATGTGTTCTGTGTGACATTGCATCCTCCTGCGTTTTGAAAAGGCAAGTGTAGCCTTGCAGGCTGTGGAACTGGACTTGTGCAAAGCTGTGGATTTGGTAAGATCCTTGAGGGACTACATTGGAGGTGTGAGAGATTAGTTTGACCGGTTTGAGTCTCAAGCAAAGGAACTGTCTCCCAACAGTTTCACATGCTTTTAAAAGGTAGCACTCAAAGGCAAAAAACCTAAAATACAAAAGGAGAAAGTGCCACCTCAGAGGTGGAGCTGTCAGCGAGACAAAAATGATCCATCAGTGTATTTTTGGTGGTTGTTGATAGGCTTCTTGCTGAAATCAATCGCAGGTATGCTGCATATAACCTCAACAACACTTTGGCTTTCTGAGCAACTTTCCTAATGTCAAGGTTTCAGAGTTACGAAACAAAGCATCTAATCTCCAAAGAAAATATTCAGCTGATCTGGAGATGGACTTTGTAGAAGAGATTGTCCAGTTCAAAGACTTTATTCAGGGTAAAGGCATCACATCTGCTCCATTACTTTTACAGTTGATTAGAGGAAAAAGCCTTCAGGACATCTTCCCAAATGTGGACATTGCATTTAGGCTTTACATGACATTTCCTGTCACAAATGCAAGTGGTGACAGATCATTCTCTAAGCTTAAAATAGTTGAGAATAGACTCAGATCCACAATGGGACAGGAAAGGCTGAAATGTAATTAATTGAAAGCCACTAGAACATACCAAAAGATTTTTGACTGCTTCACATGTATTTTATTTTTATAAACAGGTCCATCCTCCTTTCTGAATATTCAAATTAAGTGTGAGGTTTAAGTGTGAGGTTTAAACTAAGTGTGTGAGGTTTAAACAACGGTCACGTGTTTTACGTTATTCAGATCAGAATGCCAAGAAGAGAAGTCATATTCAAGGACTGGAATGAGAAGGTAGGTAATGGTACCTAATAGGATGCTAGTTGGTGCCATTCACTTAGAGTGTTTTACACTAAGCTAATGCTAAAGGAGTATCGCCGGAGGCAAATATCTGCTTGCCGGATCAGGAAAACGGCTGGGCTATTTACAGATTGTTTTTGCCCACTTATCTAACTCTGAGGAATATGGCAATAGACAAAAAATAACTTCCCGGTGGAGTATCCCTTTAACTCAGGGTTACTACAAGGCCTTAAAAGCATTGAATTTATGAATTAGGACCTTAAAAAGACTTGGAAAAAGTCTGAATTCCACTATAGGTACATTGGAGTGAAGGCATAAAAGCTGCACTGTGAAAATTTTAAACAAGCTAGGTATAGCTAGCTATTTTACACAAACACGTCTCAGAGCTCTCACCCCTCCCATCGGGTATAATCATTATGCTATGCCTCTTCCTCCCAACATGGGACCATGTATTGCCACAGTAACAATAGAAAGCAAAACACCAGCTGTTGAAATGTTCACTCAAGTTTTTCCTCTTTCTACGTCCAAACGTTTTTAGTTTTCTGCCAACTGAAAATGCGTTTCTTTTTGGGACTCTGGTATTTTTTCGTAAAATTGAAGCAGTAACAGCTGGTTGTTTCTGTCCTTCTCTCACTTTTGGGATGTTCTGCTTTAAAATGCTCCAGCACGCATTAATGGAGGATCCAAGCAGTGAGGAAGTGAGGCACTTCGGTGAGACAGACAGCCGGATTGTCCAGTAGTTGCTTTCGGTCCGAAACGTGTGATTGGCTCAGGTTTTTAAATATCTGCAAGGGAACCAACCACCTTATTGATTTCTTTAAGGGTTTTTTTTTTTTCTCAAATCCTCGCCTCGCCTTCTTCCGCTTATCCGGGTCCGGGTCGCGGGGCAGCATTCCAAGTCAGGCAGCCCAGGCCATCTTCTCCACGGCCAAGTCCACCAGCTCCTCAGCTGGGACGCCCAGGCGTTCTCAGGCCAAACTGAAGATGTATTTCCTTCAGCTTGTCCTGGGTCGACCTGGGGGCCTCCTGCCGGCAGGACATGCCCAGAACACCTCCCGAGGGAGGCGTCCAGGAGGCATCCTTACCAGATGCCCAAACCACCTCAACTGGCTCCTTTCGATATGGAGGAGCAGCAGCTCTACTCAGAGTCTCTCCCGAATGTCCGAGCTCCTCACCCTATCCCTAAGGCTGAGCCCGGCCACCCTGCGGAGAAAACTCAATTCAGCCACTTGTATCCGCGATCTCGTTCTTTCGGTTATTACCCAAAGCTCATGACCATAGGTGAGGATTGTGGGACGTAGACCGACCGGTAAATCGAGAGCCTTGCTTTCTGGCTCAGCTCCCTCTTCACCACAACAGACCGGTTCAGCGTCCGCATCACTGCAGACGCTGCCCCAATCCGCCTGTCGATCTCCCACTCCCTCCTTCCCTCACTCGTTAACAAGACCCCGAGATACTTGAACTCCTCCACTTGAGGCAGGACCTCTCTCCCGACCTGGAGTTGGCAAGCCACCCTTTTCTGACCGAGAACCATGGCCTCAGACTTGGAGGTGCTGATCCTCATCCCAGCTGCTTCACACTCGGCTGCGAACCTCCCCAGCAAGAGCTGTAGGTCAGAGCGTGATGAAGCTAGGAGGACCACATCATCCGCAAAAAGCAGAGACGCGATTCTCCTGTCACCAAACTCAACACCCTCCACACCACGGCTGCGCCTAGAAATCCTGTCCACAAAGGTTATGAACAGGACCGGTGACAAAGGGCAGCCCTGGCGGAGTCCAACCCTCACTGGGAACAGGTCCGACTTACTGCCGGCTATGCGGACCAGACTCACACTCCTCTGGTACAGGGACTGAATGGCCCTTAACAAAAGACCATCAAACCCCATACTCCTGGAGCGCCCCCCACAGGGTGCCCCTGGGGACATGGTCATAAGCCTTCTCCAATTCCACAAAACACATGTGGATTGGTTGGGCAAACTCCCATGACCCCTCCATCACCCTAGCGAGGGTAAAGAGCTGGTCCACAGTTCCACGACCAGGACGAAAACCACATTGCTCCTCTTCAATCTGAGGTTCAACTATCGACCGGACCCTCCTCTCCAGTACCCTGGAGTAGACCTTTCCAGGGAGGCTGAGGAGTGTGATCCCCCTATAGTTGGAACACACCCTCTGGTCCCCCTTCTTAAAAATGGGAACCACCACCCCGGTCTGCCACTCCACAGGAACTGCCCCCGATGACCACGCAATGTTGCAGAGACGTGTCAGCCATGACAGTCCTACAACATCCATAGCTTTCAGATACCCAGGTCGGAATTCATCCACCCCTGGGGCTTCGCCGCTGCGTAGTTGTTTGACTACCTCAGCGACTTCTGCCCCAGAGATTGGACAGTCCGTCCCCAGGTCTCCCAGCTTTGGTTCCTCCTCGGAATGCGCGTCGGTGGGATTGAGGAGCTCCTCAAAGTATTCCTTCCACCGTCCGACTATAGCCCCAGTTGACGTCAGCAGCTCCCCGTCCCCACTGTAAACAGTGTGAGCGAGTTGCTGCCTTCCTCCCCTGAGGCGCCGGATGGTTTGCCAGAACCTCTTTGGAGCCGATCGATAGTCTTTTTCCATGGCCTTGCCAAACTCCTCCCACGCCTGAGATTTTGCCTCGGCAACTGCCACCGCTGCACTCCAGTACCTGTCTACTGCCTCTGGAGACCCACAGACCAGCCACGCCCTGTAGGCTTCCTTCTTCAGCCTGACGGCTCCCCTAACCTCTGGTGTCCACCAGCGGGTACGGGGGTTACCGCCACGACTGGCACCGGCTACCTTGCGACCACAGCTAGCAACAGCTGCCTCAACAATCGCAGAGCGGAACAAGGCCCATTCGGACTCAATGTCCCCCACTGTTCTCGGGACGCGGTCAAAGCTCTGCTGGAGGTGGGAGTTGAAGACCATCTTGACAGGCTCTTCTGCCAGGCGTTCCCAGCAGACCCTCACTATGCGCTTGGGTCTACCAGGTCTGCGCAGCATCTTCCCCTGCCATCTGATCCAACTCACCACCAGCTGGTGATCAGTTGACAGCTCCGCTCCTCTCTTCACTCGAGTGTCCAAAAGATACGGTTTCAGGTCAGATGATACAACTATAAAGTCAATCATTGACCTGTAACCTAGGCTGCCCTGGTACCAGGTGTACCGGTGGGCATCCTTATGTTCGAACATGGTGTTTGTTATGGCCAAACTGCGACTTGCACAGAAGTCCAATAACAGAACACCACTCAAATTCAGATTGGACTGGCCGTTCCTCCCAATCATGCCCCTCCAAGTCACGCTGTCATTGCCCACGTGA
The DNA here is from genome assembly GCA_006937965.1 of Callopanchax toddi. Lineage (NCBI taxonomy): Eukaryota > Metazoa > Chordata > Actinopteri > Cyprinodontiformes > Nothobranchiidae > Callopanchax > Callopanchax toddi. Next base: position 106,585 of record SSNR01000394.1, read on the forward strand.
GCGTTGAAGTCCCCCAGCAGGACAATGGAGTCCCCTGTCGGAGCGCTATTCAGCACTTGTCCCAGAGACTCCAAAAAGGTTGCATACTCTGAGCTGCTATTTGGTGCATAAGCACAAACAACAGACAGGATCCGTTCCCCAACCCGCAGGCGCAGGGAAGCTGCCCTTTCATCCCCCGGGGTAAACCCCAACATACAGGCAGAGAGTCTTGGGGCTAACAGAAAGCCCACCCCAGCCCTCCGCCTCGCTCCCGGATCAACTCCAGCAAAGAAAAGTGTCCAGCCCCTCTCCAGGACTTGGGTTTCAGAGCCAACGCTATGTGTCGAGGTGAGCCCGACTATATCTAGCCGGTATCGCTCAGCCTCTTCCACAAGCTCCAGCTCCTTCCCCGCCAGAGAGGTGACGTTCCATGTCCCGATAGCCAGTTTTCCTGTCTGGGGATCGGACTGCCAAAGCCCCCGCCTCGGTCTGCCACCCGATCCACAATGCACCGGACCCTTCACGCTCCTCCTGCAGGTGGTGGGCCCACAGTTGGACGAGCCCATGTATCCGGTTCGGGCTGGGCCCGGCCGGGCCCCATGGGCGAAAGCCCGGCCACCAGGCGCTCGTCCACGGGCCCCAACCCCAGGCCTGGCTCCAGGGTGGGACCCTGGTAACCCTCCGGGCCGGGTATTCGAACTCTTTGGTGTTCTCTTCATAAAGGGTCTTCTGAACCGTTCTTTGTCTCACCCCTCCCCTAGGACCAATTTGCCATGGGTGACCCTACCAGGGGCACAAGTGCCCCAGACAACATAGCTCCTAGGATCATTAGGGCACTCAAACTCCTCCACCACGATAAGGTGATGGTTCATGGAGGAACCAAAATCACCACAATATATTTATAGCTACACTATGTTGGAACGTTGCCAAGAGGCATGAAAAAAAAGTTAACATTGTTAGGCAGAATTTTTTTGGCCTTTCTCACACCTCTGCTTGGCTTGTATCCTTTACACATTCAACATTTCTCTAAGAAATAAATGAACACAAGTTCAAGAATTTTGTCGGTGGAACCAACACCTGTGAAATGGGAAGTAAAATCGGTATTCAATTTTTATATAAAATGTCTTAAAAAGACTTGAATTTGACTTGAAGAAACCTGTAGGAACCCTGTAACTGCTCATAAGTTATATACCTTACATGAAAATCAGAAACCAACACAGTACAACACTGAAATTAGCTTTTGAGAATAACAGTTAAAAAAAAAAATTCACAGGAGTTACATTTTTAATATACAATTTTAAAATTCACAACTATTTACAAAATATAAACAAGAACAAACCTTAAACTATTTTGAACAAAATACATTATAAAATAACAGTAAATTAAATTTCTACTGCTTCATTCAGACATTCAGGGGAGCAGATCTGTGCCGTCTCCCCAGTCTGTGTTTGGTGATTTTGGTTCATAGTGTAGTGCTTTAAGTAAACTTTAGAGAGTTGTTTGGCTGCGTTTCCAGCATATTGTTAAATAGTAGTGTTTCAGAACTTAGGGCTGGGATTCCAGCATTTGTGTTTATTTCTTTCCCTAACTTCTAGGGTTTACCAATCAGCGTTTAATAGCCATTTTTAGTTTGTTTTAGCCCCTTTAGAGTATTTTTCTGAGGTTATCCTCCCTCTTTTAATTTTATAGTACTTGGTGAAGAGCGTCTTTAGTTTATATAGTGTTTACCTGTGAGATTTGCTCCAGTGCTTTTGTTTTAGTTTATTTGACTCATCATTGTAAATTTGACCTCTTCTGTTTAATGTTATATAATAAAAGTAAATATTTTATTCATCTTAAAATTCTACTTGTTTCATTTCCACTATCTTTGTTAGATCCTCTTTACCTCCTAGACCTTAGAGGGTCATAACAACGCTGTTGCCAAAACATCACACTTCTCAACTCTGTTTTTTCTGGATCATAAAACTGACTGAAATGTGTCAAGGATTATGAAGAAGTGCTATTCAGCATTCATGGGTGGAACCAACTCAAGAAACTGACTTCAATTCTTGCACCATTCTCAGAGGCAACAGACCTGACAGAGGGAGAAAAAGCAGCCACTTTTAATGTGGTGGAACCAACTGTTCTGGACTTGCAAACACATGAAGATGGAGGAGGCGCGAATACAGTGTCTGCCTTTAATAAAGGCCCTTCATCAGTCTCTGATGAGAACATACAGTGGGATCTTTGCCAAAAAGGAGATGATCAAAGACAGTCGGGGAGAGGAACCATTCAGCCACAATGCTTGACTCACAGTTTGGCTTGAACTGGGTTGATCTAGATGTTACAAATGGGGAAAAATGAAATGGCAACCAGGAGCTTCAGAGAAAATCTGAAGAAAAAACTGACAGGTAACCTATACAAGTATATTTTACACCAAGAGGAAAAAGATTGATTTTGATTCATCTATCTTGTACTGAACTTTATATATTGTAAAACTCTGATACCATCTTTGTAATTCACCTTTAGGAATTAAGCTTGTTCTAAACGACATAGTACATTATTTCATACGTGTCAACACTATACAACTATGTTTCTATCTGAGTAATTTTCATATATTTTGTTGTATTTTTCAGACATTTTGATCTGAGGTTCAGGACTTGATCAACAGTGAAAGTGAAAAGTGCGGAGCTGCAACAGCAGCTTGTGATTCAACAAGTGATTTCTCTCCAGTCAAACACTCACACCTCCTTTCTCTCTACAAAGCTCTCAAAACAGCACAGCTCAAGCCAGGGTTCAAGCATCAGAACACAGTTAAGCAAATACTTTAACAATGCACTTGTCTTCTGGGACAGATTCCCTCAACTTGGTACTGAAGGTTCTGTTAGTTCCCACATCCTCTGCACCCGTTGAGTAGAGGAGGCATCATGAGACCCCACCGTGCACGTTTAGGTCACAGAATTCTGGAGGTCCTCATGTTTCTGAAATGCAACCATGCGCTCCTTAAATGTTAGTTTTCATGGAAAGAAACTGGTATACCAGAGAGTTTTAGGTGTTTTATCATGATGTTCAGGTTGGCATGACATAATTTTTAGTTTAACTGTTCCTGATCTAATTAATGATGTGATGTCATGAAGAAAAAAACAAATGTAAAAAATGTAAAACAAAAACAAAACATTACAATAAAATTTTTAATCAATTTTGTTTTATTATAAAATTTCCTTTATGTATATGGTCTTGGCCTCGTTTCGGTCTCGACCTCTAAATGTCTTAGTTTTGGTCTCGTCTCGGTTCCTTCTGATCTCGGTAATGTCTTGGGTCTTGGGTGGGGTGGTCTTGAATACAACACTACCAATAGCATCTCAACTCCTGCCATGATTTGTGTCTACACTACGTTGAGGCCACAGCTCTCCTAAGATCAATGTTCAGGCCAAAATATGTTTATAGTATTTTGTGTAGTAGAAGCCTATGTAGAATAAATGCTTTATGCTTTCTTTGCAGCACAAAATATTACATAATACAATACAGCAAGGCAATTTAGCTTTAGATCACATCTGAGATTTCAAATGCTGCTTTAATGATTTATGTTAGATGTAAACAGGTTGATGATATGAGGGGTTTTCGGGAGCTTCTCCGAATGTCTGGAGGACTTTGGTTATCTCCTGGAGAGAGTAACTCCTCATATCCAGAAGAGTTATGCACACTTCAGGAAATCCATCAGCCCACGGGAGAGGCTTTCTGTGACCCTATGAGTTTTGGCAACAGGTATTAATTTCTGTAACTGTCCCTATTACAATTTGGCAAGGTGAACTTGGGGCACGGCCATCAATCTTATCACTTTGTACTAGATTTCTTCACCCATTCAACTATCCATGTCTAAATGTTTTCATCCAACTTTCACCTTTGTGCATTAATTAATCAGGGCCTTCATCTTCTTCATAACTATATATGTCCACCTACAAACTGCTGCAGTATTCATGCTACTTAGTGTTCTTAAAATGACCTTTTTCTCTTTATAATTTAACCATTTCTTCCACATGTGTTCACATTTTGCTTGTTATCTGATAGTATATCAAGCAATTTAGAAGTGATTTTATCTTAATTTTTCTAATAAACCAAAACACGTCAAATTTGGTCACTTTGACAGGGGAGCCCTTCATCTCTTTGAGTTTCCAATACAGAATTGGGAGCACCACTCTGAGCCAGATCGTCATGGAAACATGCACTGCCCTAACCTCTGTTCTACACAAGGATTATTTGAAGGTAAATGTGAATGGTGCAATAGCAATAAACACATACCCATGTATTATACAATTAAATATCTGCCTGTCAATACAATGTTAGAGAAACATTAATTCACCTGCGATTATTTTGATGTATCAATTTGTACTTTTGTTTCACAGACGCCATCATCTCACTTGGAGTGGAAGGCCATTGCCAAAGATTTTGCAGACAAGTGGCATTTTCCTTATGGCTTAGGGGCCTTTGATGGGAAACACATTTTACTTCTGAGGTGGGATTACAAACAAATCAGTAGTAGTAAAAGACGATAGCAGCAAAAACAAACGGACAGCTTGCCAGCACTGGGTACACGAAGACGCCCGATCACATTTGGGTCTGATAAAAGCATTTAAAACAAGAGTTTTTATACGCCAAGAAAACAACCAGCAGAACACCGACATGAGAGGGCGCATGTCGCCCCCTATCGTATTGGAGTGGAGCGAACTTCATTTGAGAGTTCGGTTTTCTAACAGACATGTAAACTAGGATAAAGGCTCCCAGTTTATTATCAAAATCGACCAAGACCGACCTAGCTTGACTTAGATGTGCATGTAAATGCACTGATGGTTTGTAGACATTAAAACTAGAGGGCTCAATACTGCATTTAAGAAAGTGCAGGGGATATGTCTCCTCTCCCCAATTCATGCCTCTATGCTGAATTTGGCGCAAATCACTCCTTTGTTTACAGTTTTTCTCTAATGCCAAAACACAAAATCCAATCCTCTAAACCAGGGGTCATCAACTAAAAACCTGTGAGGGCCACATTCATTTTTCCAGGAGTTGAAGGCAGTTGTTGCTAATGCTGTGACCACATGTATAAAAGCAAGTTCAGAGTGTACAGTTTGCTCACGCCTACCTACAGTGCAAGCCTCTGATTGGTCTAGCTGTGTGCGTGAAGTGATGAAATCGAATGGCGCCAAAAATGGCACCAATAAAAAAACAGTATAAATTAAAAAAAAACTTAAATGTCAGGAGGACCAATTAACATTTTGATTTTTCAAGCGTTCATCTCAATTCTCTCCATCTTAAGTGATGAATGTTTTAAAGCTTCCCCAGATCTTTGAGTTAATTTGTGTGCCCCGATATAAGAAATGAAATTAAACATGTCAAGTTAAATCCAAAGGCTGAAAGGTCACAGATTAAAAAAAAGACATTTTGTATGCTTCTGGGTCATTATTGGAAATTCCTCCCCAACATCACATGAGATGCAAATGTCATAAAGATAAATTCTAAAAAAATTAAAGCTTAAAAGTACACAGATTACAAATCATAATAACTGGAAAACAAAACTGAGCATAAACTAGCTTTCTGAACACATCTGCTGAGATAAAGTCCGTCAAATCTCAAAATAAACTTTTCTGTAATGAATGCGTGGTGTTGGACCCAACTGCAGGTGACTGCAGGAGGCAGTGGATAAACTCAAAAGGCTATTTGTTAAACATCTAAGTAAAAGGAAGAGGGTAAAAAAAAACTTATTTAAAAAGACAGAAACTGGAACAGGATCAGAATCACTACAGGGCCAAAAAACAACATGACAAACAGGGACTAAACAGATGAGACAACACAGGGGAGTTTAATACAAGAGGAGGGTAATCAGGGAATGAGGAGCACCTGTGAAGACTAAACCAGGGAGGGAGTGAACATAATCAGACAAGACACGCCTGTGAGGGAGTGACCCTGGAAAGGTGCCACATGGTGGAGAACCTCAAACCAGTAACCAATCAACAAGCCAGGAAGGTGTTTGAGACGGCCTTCAAGCGCTGGTGGCCCATTATTTAACTTACTCACATTTGACAGCAAACAAACATTACAGGATTTTAAATAAACCCTCAAAATATTATTAAAGCAAGAAGCCTTTTGGATGAAGTGGCAGGTGAATTCAGGTAAGTCATACTTTCAGAACAATAAGCTTTCTTACTGGAGATTTTTATAAAGACCACTGAAATAATCTTGTGGTTATCAGCAGTAAATGGTAAATGGCTTGTATTTATAGAGCGCTTTCTACAGTGCAGAACACCCCAAAGCGCTGTACAACACGATCAGTCACTCACACATTCACACTCACACACTGGTGGTGATAAACTACGTTGTAGTCTCAGCTGCCCTTGGACACTCTGACAGAGGCGGGGGCTGCCATGCACCGGCGCCCTCCAGGACCCTCTGACCACCACCAGTAGGCAAGTTGGGTGAAGTGTCTTGCCCAAGGACACAACGACAATCTAACCCAGCCGGAGCTGGGGATCGAACCGGCGACCCTCTGGTTGCCAGACCGGCCACTCTACCAACTGAGCTAATGCCGCGAGCAGTGTTCCAGAGGATCAACCTAGTGCCTCATATAATGAGAACTTAAAAGTTGCTGCTGCTTTTGATGCTCTCATAAAGGCGTCCAATTAACTGGATGGAAAGGTCCGATCAAAATAAGTTTGTAAAGCAATTTCGGCAGAGCGAACGCTGTATGAACGGTGGATAAAAGGGAAGATGAAAATGCGTGTCGAGCATGTCCTCAGTGAGTTTATTTTTCAATATTCATTCTTGTAATTCTACAAGTCATACCACCATACTTATAATTATTGACTACAATCTTCTTCTCTATTGTAGGTCACTTCAGTCGACGCCTGCCCATCGAAAGTCGAGTTAAAACATGGATCACTGCTCAGAGGTGGACCAAAAATATGCCCTCTGCTGCAACGATTCTGAGGGATTGGATTCCATTTTCTTCATATCCATTTAATGAGAGTGCTCTCAGTGCCAGTAGGCTAGCCGTGCTAGCTTCTTAAGCGCCGCCACGCAACAGTTCACCCTCCACAATAAAAGCTGTGCTTGTGTCGGGAGTAGAGCTCAAGTTTACGTCACAGCAAATCCAAATACTGTTTTACATCTCCACTCACTAACGTTTTCATGTCGTCTTGCCGACAAATACACCCAAACGTCTCGTCTCATATTAGTCATCAAAGAACCACATATAGGTCGTCTGCGTCTCATTGACACCTTGGAAAAAAGATGCGTCAATACCTTGATTTCGTTATCGTCTTTGTTAAGGAAAACAACACTGATGATAAGAGTGAGAGCAGACGTGTCCTTTCCAGCTCTCTATTGTGGTCTAATTTTGTGGCTTAATTTCTTGGGGGAAAAACTCACCCCTTTGTCACTGATGTTGGATTACACTGGATTATATTATTTTTTGGGACTTTTTGGATCTCTAAAGGACTTTTAACAGACTAAACTCCGATCCGGCAGAGAACGCTCCGCTGCAGCTGTAGCCTTGAAGGTATCTGCATGTCGCTGCTACCACTTCTTCTTCCTCACAATGATGAATCTATGCTCCTTAAAGCAAATAGAAAGATCGCTGACCTTAAGGAAGATGTTCGACGTCTGTCAAATGAATTAGAAAGGAGAGAATTTCTGCTGTCAGATCTTACCAGTCGTTTCCCTAAACTGTCCAAACTGATTATTAATCAACATGAGGAACAGACATCCAGAGACACTCTGCTCCAGGACACTATTGCTTGGGACCCCTTATCACGGCCAACATCCAGCCCCACTCCAGACCCGACTTCATCTTGGTCAGAGGTTGTGGTACGTGGCCGAAAGAGGTCCCCTCCTGTTGTTTCCAGCACCCCACCTGACTTCAACCTGTCTAACCGCTTCTCTGCACTGGCTGAGGAAGAATCAGCTGCAATCTCTGAGCCCCTTCCTCCCATTCAATCACCACAGCCTGTGGAGGGAGGTGAGGAGGACAGAGGAGCAGCAGGTGGAGCAGCAGCCGTGTGTCTGGAGCCTGTAGTTCGTAAGAAGCAGCCTCCACAGTCTCTCCACCCCCGGACCTCAACTTCTACTGCCCGACGCAAAACACTGAAGGAAGCTGTGCGTCGACACTCCGCTGGACCTCCTGCCCTGGCTCAGGAGCAGAGCCCCTCCAGCTCCAGCCCTCCAGTTCCTCGG
>SSNR01000394.1:116061-130792 GCA_006937965.1 Callopanchax toddi
TTCAGATTCAGTTTTACAATTCAATTTCAAAACTTAAATTCACTTTTCTGTGCCACACATCCGGGTCCTGAGAAAACTCCAGCTCAATCGAGTGCAGATAGACCGATCAGCGTATAAACAACTGCGTCCTCCTGACCGATCGCCCCAGCTCCACAGTGTAATCTCTCTGTCAGAGCAATGAAGCTTCAGGGCGTTTATTAAATCATAACTCACTAAATACTAAACTGATTTTCACGCTGTTTTTTTGCTTGTTACTTACAGTTACAACTTTAAACTTTATGAAATTGGTTGTTAGTTCTTTTTAGGTCTCTCCTTTTCTGCTCTCCTCTGTGACGCTTGCGGGCCGGCGAGGGGGAAGGAAGGGGGGTCAGGTCTGCAACGCTGACAGTCTGACACACAGAGAGGAGAGGTGTCTTTGTGACTCAGCTTTGCTGCGTTTTTGCAGCTTTCAGAAGGACAGACGCTCAGGCCCGTCGCCCCCCTAAATGAACTACATCGCCCCCTGAAAATTTTGTAAAATTCTATTAATCATAGAAACATGTTCAACTAGTTCTAACATTTTTATTTAAATTTGTATCCATACAAAATGAAAAATATGAACATTTTAATAAACAATTTAACAATTTAATACACATTTGGTTGTTACAAGTCGTCTTGAACTCATCACGGACGCTCGGTAAAGTTGGAGCTTTAGCAGCTAGCATCTTGCTGTATGTTGTTGTACGTTTTTGGAGCGTGAGAAGGTGGAACCATTACTGAAAAACAGAGATGAAAGAGTCGGAGTTACTCATTCCTCATCGGTTTATCAGAGAGAGTGAGTGTTCTGTTCATGGTTCTGAAAAACCGTATTATCAGCTCCTCTACTCTGTACCGGTGTTCGGATTCCAGCCTGCACTCGAGGTGGAGGAGAGATCTCCTTCTGAGGAGATTGAGCTCATCAGCCACGAATGAAGGTAGGACGATGGATCATAATTAAATAAGTACTGGTCCATGGTTCATTTGGATCAGAAAGGCGGAATAAAATGATTATTGATCAGCTTGAAAGATCAGGTCCGAACCCAGTTGCATTATGTGCGCAGCTCTGTAGTCCCGCTGCGCTCCACGGTAGAGGAGTATGGAAAGTCAAAACCGCCTCAGTACGCGAGGAGCACTCAGTTGTGCGGGACGGGCGGGCGCGCGCCGCGGACCGATGGAAGCACGCGGCTCGGTGACAANCCCCGGACCTCAACTTCTACTGCCCGACGCAAAACACTGAAGGAAGCTGTGCGTCGACACTCCGCTGGACCTCCGGCCCTGGCTCAGGAGCAGGGCCCCTCCAGCTCCAGCCCTCCAGTTCCTCGGCCCCGCAGGATCACAAACCCAAGATCAAACCCAGAACCCTCTTCGCCTCGTCCACTGTTCTCCCCAACCACTCTGCTGGTTGGTGACTCAATAATCAGGAACGTCCGCTTCTTCAACGTCATCACAAAGTGTTTTCCATCGGCCACCGTTCAAGATATTCTGGAGAAACTTCCAAGTCTGCTGTGCTCCGTCCCGACTTCAGTCAGAAGAGTGATCATTCATGTTGGATCCAACGATGTCTCCCGTCGGCAGTCTGTTGTCACATTACAGCATTTTTACCAGCTGCTGGAGATCCAGAAGAGCAGTGGAATGTCTGTCTTCATCTCCGGCCCGATTCCATCAGTTTCTCGTGGAGATGAAAGTTTCAGCCGTCTCCTCTCTCTCCACACCTGGCTTCAGTCTGCCTGCAGGTCCCTCAATATTGGCTATATCGACAACTTTAATCTGTTTTGGAAGCGTTTTTCCTTTTTTAGGCGAGATGGTGTTCACCCAAACCGACTTGGCTCACGCATGCTGAGCGCTAACATCAGGTACGCTGTGCAGTCCTATAGATGTATATCTATGGTGGACTCCTCTACGCAGACATGACTGTTTACATCCGAGTCATCTACACCTTCTGCAGCCTTCGGTCTCACCACCACTCCAAACGCCGTTGCCCCCTACTGTCCACCACATATTCAACCATCATCTATGTCTCTTCCCAGAGTCTCTGTCCCCACAGTTTCCTCCTCGGTTCTCAAACCAGAACATTTTCCTATTCCAGTTCATTTATCAACCCGCTGCCCTAATCACTCTGATCAGAGAGCCCGGAAACTCAACAGGTGTTTACGACCCATCCACCTCCAAGTAACAAAGAAGAAAAATGACCTGCATCCTTCAGTTCAGTGTGCCCTGTTAAATGCCCGATCCATTTCTAACAAATCCTTTATCTTAAATGAGCTTTTCACCCAGCAGGGCCTAGACTTCTTTTTTCTAGTTGAAACATGGGAACAAGATGGTAACTTTGTCCATTCTAATGAAATCTGTCCTCCAGGTTGCTCTGTGTTTACCACACCACGCCCCTCACGCCGTGGTGGAGGTCTCGCTGTGGTCTTTAAGGACAAACATGCCTGTAGTCTGATCAACAGTGGCTGTTTCACTACTTTTGAATGTCAGATCATCAAAGTAGGGTTACAAGAAGTATTTTACTGTGTTTTAATTTACCGACCTCCTGGAACAAGTGGCTCTTTTCTCTCTGAATTTTCAGATTTCTTATCATCCATGATTAAGCTGGAAAAGGTTTTAATTCTGGGTGACTTTAACTTTCACATTGATAACCCTGAGTGTAACACAGCAGCTGATTTCTTATCCATCACTGATTCTTTTAACTTTGTACAGCATGTATCAGGACCAACCCATAATATGGGTCACACTTTGGATCTAGTCTTCTCTCTGGGTCTAAACATCAACCAGTTACATGTTGAGGAAGTTCATGTGAGTGACCACAGCTGTGTTTTCTTTAAGATTCAGTCTAATGTTGATCCTGTCCCTCACAAACTGAGTTCAGAAAGACGCATCATTAATCAGTCAGCAGCTGATGGTTTTTCTGTGATGTTTGATAGAAGCTTAGTTCATGGTGAAGATGCAAACTCCTTCATCCAGTCATTTAATCAGCAGTGTTCTACTATCTTAGATAAAGTAGCTCCAGTTAAACAAACAGCGGTATCTCACAGAAGGAACAGTCCCTGGATGAACGAACATATTTATAATCTCAGAAGGACATGTATGGGCAGAAACTTGTGTCATCAGAAACTGAATTTGAATTAGTTATATTTGAATATGTATTGCTCAGATTGAATCTGAATTGTTCAACTTGAAAAAATGCTTTGAAAAAATGAATCTGAATTACTAATTTGAAATTCAATGTATTTGTTTGGAAAAGACTTTCACTAAATTGAAACTGAATTTAATGTTTTGAAACTGATTTCATTTGCTTTGAAACTGCATTTAATTCAAGTGAAAATTCAGTTTCAATAGTTTCTGTTTCAGTTCCCACCGTTCAGATTCAGTTTTACAATTCAATTTCAAAACTTAAATTCACTTTTCTGTGCCACACATCCGGGTCCTGAGAAAACTCCAGCTCAATCGAGTGCAGATAGACCGATCAGCGTATAAAGAACTGCGTCCTCCTGACCGATCGCCCCAGCTCCACAGTGTAATCTCTCTGTCAGAGCAATGAAGCTTCAGAGCGTTTATTAAATCATAACTCACTAAATACTAAACTGATTTTCACGCTGTTTTTTTGCTTGTTACTTACAGTTACAACTTTAAACTTTATGAAATTGGTTGTTGGTTCTTTTTAGGTCTCTCCTTTTCTGCTCTCCTCTGTTACGCTTGCGGGCCGGCGAGGGGGAAGGAAGGGGGGTCAGGTCTGCAACGCTGACAGTCTGACACACAGAGAGGAGAGGTGTCTTTGTGACTCAGCTTTGCTGCGTTTTTGCAGCTTTCAGAAGGACAGACGCTCAGGCCCGTCGCCCCCCTAAATGAACTACATCGCCCCCTGAAAATTTTGTAAAATTCTATTAATCATAGAAACATGTTCAACTAGTTCTAACATTTTTATTTAAATTTGTATCCATACAAAATGAAAAATATGAACATTTTAATAAACAATTTAACAATTTAATACACATTTGGTTGTTACAAGTCGTCTTGAACTCATCACGGACGCTCGGTAAAGTTGGAGCTTTAGCAGCTAGCATCTTGCTGTATGTTGTTGTACGTTTTTGGAGCGTGAGAAGGTGGAACCATTACTGAAAAACAGAGATGAAAGAGTCGGAGTTACTCATTCCTCATCGGTTTATCAGAGAGTGAGTGTTCTGTTCATGGTTCTTAAAAACCGTATTATCAGCTCCTCTACTCTGTACCGGTGTTCAGATTCCAGCCTGCACTCGAGGTGGAGGAAAGATCTCCTTCTGAGGAGATTGAGCTCATCAGCCACGAATGAAGGTAGGACGATGGATCATAATTAAATAAGTACTGGTCCGTGGTTCATTTGGATCAGAAAGGCGGAATAAAATGATTATTGATCAGCTTGAAAGATCAGGTCCGAACCCAGTTGCCAGGTGCGTTATGTGCACAGCTCTGTAGTCCCGCGCGCCGCGGACCGATGGAAGCGTGCGGCTCGGTGACAATCCCCCCCGGTCAAACACCGACCGGCCGCCCCCCCCAATCTGTGTCAAACGCCCCCTCCTCCCTCTCCCACTGGCGCCGGGCCTGCAGACGCTCGATCAGCCATGACGGATTGTTTATTTAGAAACGCCCTGATCGTCAGTGTAATCACGGAGCGGGTCAGGTTTAGCGGCGAGGAGACCAGGAGATCTCCCGGTTCTCCCGGTTGCCAGTCTGTCACTGGCGATGCTGTTGAAAGTTTACAGGATGTAGGACTGTGGCATCTCCGCTGAAAACTTTCTAGTTTCTCCGATGGGGAGGAGGAGGGCTCTCTGCAGCAGCTGCATGCGTCGCTAGACCTGTGTGTTCATACGTCCACAAAGCAAAACTACGGAAGCCTGCGCGTTAAAATAAATAACGCCGTTAACGGGGGCTTTGCGTTAACGCGCTAATTTTGACAGCCCTACTACAAAGCCAACAATAAATATGAAATAGGCAAAACCATCTGTCCTGTATTATAGCTAAATGTTTCATGTTTGCAAGCAAAAAAAAAACCGCGTGAAAATCAGTTTAGTATTCTATCTGCACTCGATTGAGCTGGAGTTTTCTCAGGACCCGGATGTGTGGCACAGAAAAGTGAATTTAAGTTTTGAAATTGAATTGTAAAACTGAATCTGAACGGTGGGAACTGAAACAGAAACTATTGAAACTGAATTTTCACTTGAATTAAATGCAATTTCAAAGCAAATGAAATCAGTTTCAAAACATTAAATTCAGTTTCAATTTAGTGAAAGTCTTTTCCAAACAAATAAATTGAATTTCAAATTAGTAATTCAGATTCATTTTTTCAAAGCATATATTCAAGTTGAACGATTCAGATTCAATCCGAGCAATACATATTCAAATATAACTAATTCAAATTCAGTTTCTGATGGCACAAGTTTCTGCCCATAGACATGCCGTAAAGCTGAGAGACTTTGGAAATCGACAAGAATGGAAATTCACCGGCTGTACCTTAAGGAATTGATAACATCTTTAAATGAAATGGTTAAAAACTCCAGAGCCGTTTACTTCTCTCAACTAATTTCCTCAAATAAAAACTCCAAAGTTCTGTTTGACACGATCAATCAGATAGTTTCACCTAAAACGCCCCAAATCCCTGTGTTCTCAAGGTCTGATTGTAACAACTTCCTTTCATTCTTTGAGAACAAAATTAGAAACATCAGGTCAGGTTTCTCACCCCCATCTGCTCCCTGTTCTCCCATCCACCCTCCTCCTTCCCATACCTGGTCCTTCTTCACACCTGTTCATTTTCAGGACATCTGTCTCTTTCTTAAAAACATGAAAAAATCTTCAAGCCCAGTTGATATTCTCCCAACCTCTTTGCTTCTTAAAGGTCCCATGACATCGGTTTCCATGTTTTCTGACTTATCTATCATGTTGCAACGTTGAGTTCTCACCTTAAACCTGCCAGAAAGAGCAAAAAACGGCGTCCATCTGTCTCCTAGTACAGCCAGTGAGAAGCTCTTCCAGATTTCAGACCCAGGTTTCAAACAGTTTTTTTCACTCCAGCCCGCTATGAGGTCATAGTGATCCGGACTTGCTTATATGGTCAATTCTCCGCCCACATGCACGTTCATGACAACTGGAGCGAGGCAGTGCCGCCGCCATTGCCCATAGACTGTGTAGTGTTTAGTTTCAGTTTCGTTTCTCTTTCACGTGACAACACTGCCCCCTGCTGCAGCAGAAGTGTCAGGCTGCCAAATAAGGACAAACCCAGCAGAACCGGAAGGCGGCGCTTTCTTCTGATCTCTGAGTTGCTCGTTAGGAAATAATTACAGCGTATTTTGAGTTATAATGGTGCAACGCTAATCTAGAGGCATCAAAGATTACACCTGTTTAATATAAAGTGATTTAAATATGGAGTCACAGGCACTTAAGCTTTTGACCTAGTTGGCCCATGCATTGTTGATTTTATTAATCTATCCCTCCAAACCGGCTCTGTCCCCTCCATCTTTAAACACGCTGTTATTGAACCCATCCTTAAAAAACCCAGTCTGGACTCCTCTCAGCCAAATAACTACAGGCCCATTTCCAAACTGAGCTATATCTCTGAACTTTTAGAAAGAGTCGTGGCTGATCAGCTGGTCTCTTTTCTGGAACAACACAACATTTTTGATAAATTCCAATCTGGTTTCCGTAAAAAACATTCAACAGAAACNGCTTTACTCAAAGTATCCAGTGACATCATGATGGCAGCAGACTCCGGGGAGTTTACAGTCTTAGTTCTGTTGGACCTTTCTGTTGATCACAGCACCTTAATGAACAGACTCCGTGACTTGGTGGGATCTCTGGAACAGTTTTAGACTGGTTCAGATCGTACCTCTCAAACAGAAGTTTCAGTGTCCATATAAACAACATCATGTCAGATACTACAGATCTGTTCTGTGGGGTACCCCAAGGCTCTGTTCTGGGTCCACTCCTGTTTTTACTATATATCCATCCTCTTGGACAGATCATTAGTAGATGTCACAATGTCTCCTACCACCTTTATGCAGATGACATTCAGCTGTACTGCTCCTTCAAGGACTCAGAGTTCTACAAACTGTCTGAACTACTGGAGTGTCTGTCAGCCATTACTAACTGGTTAGAAAATAACTTCCTTCAGTTAAACCCTGAAAAGACTGAATGTCTGATTGTTGCCCCTGATAGGATGGTCCCTCTGATCAGTCAATATATTGGACATTTAAGTTCTGCTGTAAAGTCAAACCTGAGGAATCTGGGTGTTATTTTCGACCAATCAATGTCTCTTGAAGGTCACTCAAAACAGCTGGTCAGAAACAGTTTTTATCACCTGAGAAATATTTCCAAACTGAGAAAGTTGGTGTCAAAACCTGAACAGGAAATGGTTCTTCATGCTTTTATCTCCTCCCGTCTAGATTACTGTAACACACTTTTCACATGTTTGAACCAAAAAGCCCTTTATGGCCTTCAGCTGGTCCAGAACTCTGCAGCGAGGCTCCTCACTGGAGCAAACAGAAAAGATCACATCACTCCTATTCTGAGGTCTCTGCACTGGTTACCTGTTAAATGTAGAGTTCATTTTAAAATCCTGACTCTAACTTTCAGGGCCCTACATGGTCAAGCTCCTCTTTATGTTACTGAACTGATAAAGCCGTACGCTCCAACCCGAGCTCTCACGTCCACAGACCAGAATCTCCTAACAGTTCCAAGGACCAGATTTAAAAGTCGAGGTGATCGCTCCTTCCAGTCTGTTGCACCGCGACTTTGGAATGACCTTCCTTTAGTTTTGCGCTGTATAGACAGTCTGGACTCCTTTAAAAAGCAGTTGAAGACCCAATTATTTAAAACTGCTTTTAAATAACTCTTTTGTGTTCTCTTGTTGTTGTTTAATGATTTTGATTTGTAATGATATTTTGTTTTATTAATTTTATTTGTTTTATCATGTTTGATTCTGTTTTCTGTGAAGCACTTTGTGATTTTTTCTGTGAAAGGTGCTATAGAAATAAACTTTACTTACTTACTGAATAAGACTATTCATAGGCGTACAGATGAATTTATTTATTTAATTTACATAATCCTTTTTCTTTTACTTATTGGTTCTAAACTTTCATTAAAAGTTGGTTTTGAAGCTCCTTCTAGGCAATGTTTGGTTTCTGAAGTGTTTAGGACTTTACTTTCATCACTGATTTTAATCTTGGTTTGTCTGGTTAGAACTACCAGAAAATAATCCGTAATTAAAACCAGACTCCACCACTGCCCTGCAGCAGAACAAACAATATATACTGTGCGTATATATGCCACCTCAACAGCCCGTTGCCAGGTAGTGGCGGCTGGTGACATTTTTTTTGGGTGGGGCTCATTTTTGCAAGTCAGTTTACAGATGCGCAAAAAATCACATCTCACCACTAGAGCAGGGAATGATGCAAAATATTTTCATCTGACTGAATATTTTGCTGGTAAAAATCCCTACCACCAGTTCTCTAAAAACGTGGCGCTGTTAGGCCGAGGGGTGCAACCAGGAAAATTTAGTTGGGGGGGGGGGCACAGTAAACAGTCTTTTGGGTTAATATAAATACATAAATAAACATTTGTGACCTTTCTAACTGAATAACCATGTTGTTTATTATTACAGATAGAACAATAAGCAATAAACAGTGACGTGTAATTGTGCATCAGTCAGCAGAAAATGCTGAGTAATTTTGCTCAGGTTAGTATAAACTTTAGCTTATACTTCACAGAAACCTTAGATGCTAATCAGCATTGTAAAATCATTGTGTTTAAAACACATTAACTCCAGAAAATTTAAAACAACTACGCATGAACTGCAAGAAAATTAGACATTTTTTGAATTTGTTTTTCTTAAATGTAACTTTGGCAATAAATTGCAAACATTTCCACTCTTTTTGCACAAACCTTAAATGCAAATAAATAAGAACAAAAAAAAAAAAGCTCTGTGGAAAATCCTTTATAAAAACCATCCAACTGAAATGTGTGTTTTCTGCCTCAGTGGTAAAAATGATTGAAGATGTTCATTTGCAGCATATTTTCAGGCTGATGTGTAAGGAATCACTCTGGCTGTAGCACAAGCCTGTTTCAGTCTAATACAGCTGCAGTCTGCGTTGTCCTTCCAGTCGGTTTTGCATTTCCTGGTCAGATCCTTCTCAAAGGCAAGCTGAATCAAACAAGCTGTCCAGGTACGTGACATGCTTCTTCTGTGCTCACTGAACACATTTTTCAAAGTGGAGAAAGAATTCTCACACATGGCTGTGGAGGCTCCAAAGGTTAAGGCAGCCTTAAACGCCATGAGTACACTAGGCATTGCCTCCAGGATGCTGTGGAAATGATTGATTGTCCATTTCCCTTCATCTGGTGGTGTAAAGTTCTCTGTTTTAGAATGTGTTGACGGGCAACAGTAAACTCTGCTTCATTCACTGGAGTTTCTGTTAGAATAAGCAGGGGTTAAATTTTTTCAGGGTCCAGGAAGGAGGTGGATTAAGAGAAGCAATAGTTTCCATCAATGTGATGTTTCGCTCTCCAAAACGGTGTGCAATCTCCCCTCACACTCACTCCACAACTCCATGAATACTTCTTCGGTGCGCAAGGCCAAAATGCACTCTGTGGCACTATTCACAAGCTGGACAGCTGTTTGGAGATCCATTTCTTCTGATTGCAGCATCCTGTTAGGTGGCTCAAGAATTGCCAGAATCTTCTGCACAATTAGAGCATGGAATCTAAAGCTCGGTTTGGACACGGCACTATGCAGCCCTGCTGCCTCCATCCTTGTGTCTGCTGGAAGTGACACTGTGTTTTCAACATGATCCAGCACTTCAGCAACCTCCTGGAAGGATTTCAGAACAACCTCCACTGTGGCCAGGTGTCCTGTCCAGCGCTATTCAAGTAAACGCTTCAGTGTGTTTCCCTGATAAAAAGCAGCAACAGTGGGCTTTCATGTGAACTTGTGCAGGGCATTACAGATACTGAATAGGTCTTCAATAGCCCTCTCAGCAGACATAGCATGAGCTATAACCAAGTGAAGCTGGTGATTAAAGCAGTGTACATATGGGATTTCTCTGCCAAGTTCCTCTTGCAGGATTGCTTGAACCCCACCCAGTTTCCCTGACATGAGAGAAGCTCCATCACACACCTGGCTGATTATTTTGTCTGTCGTCAGGCCAGCTTTTCTTATTTCTGAGATGAGAGTCTGTGTGAGAGTTTTAGCATCACCTGCTTCTGCTGTAGCAATGGTCAGTAGTCTCTCTTTTATAGCTTAGCTGTCGTCAACAAAGCGCAGTACGAGAGAGATTTTCACATCCTGTAGGATCTCTGGTTCATGGTGCTGCTCCAGACGTACTGGAGCTTCTGAAGACTCTTGCCAGAAATCCCGAGGAGCAGTGAGTTACAGTAGTCCAGTCTTGATGAGACAAAAGCGTGGATCAGTTTCTCTGCATCTGGAAGGGTAAGAGTGGGGCGAAGTCTGGCAATGTTCCGCAGGTGATAGAAGGAAGTCTTACAGATGTGCTTTATATGGGATTCAAAGGTGAGGTGGGAGTCCATTTTAACACCAAGGTTGGCAACTGATGAGGAAAGGGGGATGTTGTGACCAGAGAATATAATGCTGGTTATAGGACATGATTGGATCAGATGGGGGTGCCTACCATCATGGCTTCTGTCTTGGAGGGGTTTAGTTGAAGAAAATTGTGGCTCATCCACACTTTGCTCTCCTCCAGACAGATGGTAAGTTTGGATGCTGCTGCTGAGGTTGTTGATGAAGTAGACAGAGGTTCAGAGGAATGAGGAGCTGCAGGTTTTGTTTTAATGTACAACTGTGTGTCATCAGCATAACAGTGGAAAGCGATTCCATGACGACTGATGACTTGGCCAATTGGGAAGAGGTAGATAATAAAGAGGATAGGGCCGAGAACAGACCCCTGAGGGACTCCACTAGTGACTGGGTGTGAGTGTGATCTGGAGTGACCAAGAGAGACGTGCTTGGTTCGGTTTGTTAGAAATGACTTGAACCAGCTGAAGGCCGTGTCTGTGAGTCCGATGGTATGGTTGAAGGAGGACGTTGTGGTCGACTGTGTCAAAGGCAGCAGACAGGTCAAGGAGAATGAGAAGAGAGGGAGAGCCAGCATCCGCTGCCATGAGGTCATTTGTGACTCTTAGCAGAGCCGTCTCAGTGCTGTGGGCAGAGCGGAAACCAGACTGGAATTTTTCATGCAGACTGTTTTGCTTGATATGATCCTGAAGGTGGACAGCGACAATCTTTTC
The DNA here is from genome assembly GCA_006937965.1 of Callopanchax toddi. Taxonomy (NCBI): domain Eukaryota; kingdom Metazoa; phylum Chordata; class Actinopteri; order Cyprinodontiformes; family Nothobranchiidae; genus Callopanchax; species Callopanchax toddi. The sequence continues at coordinate 127,348 of SSNR01000394.1, forward strand.
CAATATTTTGGATAAAAACGGAAGATTGGAGATGGGTCTGTAATTCGACAGGACATCAGGGTCATCAGTGGGTTTTTTGAGTAGTGGTCTGATCATGGCATTTTTTAAGGCGGACGGGACATGACCAGTTTGGAGGGAGCGGTTTACAACAGAAGTGATGAGGGGGGCAATTACTTTTTGGTTTTAGTTTTCTATTTTACATACATCTTTTTGTTCTTGTGTGAACTTGTTTTTCCCGACTTGTCTGTAACTTGCTGCTGATGCATCTGAATGTCCCCACTGGGGGACAACAGGATTTTCTATTCTATCCTATCCCTTCAGGGTGATCAGTGTTCAGCTGTTTACACTGTTGACTAGATTTGAAATTCACTGTTTTTACATCCAAAATAATGTATTTTGTTTACAGCTATATTTAGATTTTTCTCCAAAAATAATCCACATGGTTTACCACTTTAAATTATGATAGAAATACTCGAATAAAAAATGTTTTTCTGCAAAATATGAGGTTGATGTTGTGTTAAACGGTAAGAACAGAACAAAGGGCTCATTTTGACCTTTGACCCTACACTGGAAGGAAAACCAGAGCTATTAATATTCTGTGGAGCTCTTTTATTGCTGGTCATCATTTGCAAATGTAAATCAGGAGATGCTAAATTCATGACTAAAGTCTTATCAGTCTTTTATTGTGTCTAAAGAGCAATGCCATCTTGATTTCTATTAAAACTAATATAGATTTTTACCAGCTTCAAAGTCGTCTGCTGAACAAAGTAGAGTTTTCATTGAACAATGAGACGAGGTGAAGTTGCAGTCTAAACAACAGTGTTTAAAAAAATAAACAGTGCTGTCAGTAATACTTGCATGGGGAATTATGAAGAAAAGTTTGCACTTCCACCTTTTGCATTCATTTATCAACAATACAATGAATGTTTGGGACTCAACAGATGGATCACAATGATCAACTAGATGAAACTATTCTAACTCACTGACATCCAGTCTATGGCTTCTCTTGAAATAAAAACACTGACTATTGTTCTTTGTCATTTCCAGCTCTGTGGTTACGTTCTCTGTCCTGTTGGCAGGAATTCTCTCAGACAACATGCTGCTTATTTTCAATGCAAATTCTTGCACTAGCTCATATAAAACATGTTCTGTGTGGCTGTCCTTCATGGCGCTGACTGAAAGATGTTTCTGGTTTTTAAGTTTCACACATTTATTTGATTTCAAGCTCTTAATATTTTCTCATAAGATAAAAAATAATCATCCACCTGACAAATCTAAAACAGATTTTTAAATTGTTTTGTTGATTTGGTTTTTCCATCTTTATAAGAATTAGGACTCTTGACCATAGCTCTTATAGTATCATACTGTCTATATCAGGTCTTGGTGTGTATTAGAAATAAAACACAAATATGAGATGGACAGAATTTTCTATTTACCTGCAAAAGCAGACAATACAGAACTGATGAATAAGAAAATGTGACTCCTGTTTTGGTTACTTGAGGTTTTTTTTAAATTTTTTATTAGAGACTGGTACAGTACCTCCTCCTATTTGAATATTCAAACTCTGACTGAGAGGTGACTTTAATAAAAGGTCTAATTGTCAGACATCAGCCTGTTATTGGGACCAGTTTTCAACAGAACAATAAGAAGAGACGTCACATTCATGAACCAGAAGAGCATTAAGGGGTAAGTTCATCTGAAATTTACTCACTTTTTTCATTGGATGATATTTTTGTTTACTTGTTAGATTTATTACATATTTTTCTTAAAATAATGTACACACTTAGTCATAAAGTATAATAACTTTTATTTTTCTGTATTTTGGATGAAGTTGTACTGAGATCAGTTAGAGCAGGCGTGTCCAAAGTGCGGCCCGGGGGCCAAATGCGGCCCTCAGAGGGATTTTGTGTGGCCCTCAGCTGCATGAAAAAAATTATATAATTTAGTTTTCCTGCAGGATTTTGATGCAGAGAGACACTTTGTGACTTTTTTTTAAATTTTTTACTAAGATAAGACCCAAAAAAAAAAAAATCCAAGTAAATGAAAATCTTTTTAAATGCAAAATTTTCCATTCAGTCAAAATATTCAAATTTTTTTGAGACAGTTCAAGAGATATTGAGATTCCTACTTTATTTCTTGGTAAAAAGAACCACAGATCCTCACTGACTTTTACCAAAATGCAGACTTGTGAGCTCTGTTCATAAAACGTGACTAAATCCAGCAACATGACTGAAGAAAGACCCAGATCCTGGTCTTGTTGCTGAGGATAGAACAAAATGTAGTTTCTAGAAACCTATAATCAGTCGACCAATCAGATCCAGTGAATTTGATGCTTTTTATTATTGAGTCAAACATACGAGATCCCTGTGTCGTATTGACAAAGACTGTTCATTAAAATGTTGCATTTCTAATGAATTTTTGAGCAGAACAAAATATTTTTTGCTTGTTTCTTTTAAGAAATATTCTAACTTTTGTGGCCCTCGAGGACTTGACGATTTGTGATTTTGGCCCTCATGTTGAAAAGCTTGGACACCCCTGAGTTGGAGGTTCATCTCTAAGTTTTCTGTCTGTTCTGTTTACTGGTTGGGTTCAGTTTCTCCCAGCATTGTCTGTCCACTAGAGGGAGCCCTACAGTTGTTCCAACCTGGACATGACGTGTTTAAAGCTGCATTCAGTAATCTACAAACTAGCTAGGTAGTTGAAATGGTCCCAGAACTCTCACTCCTTCCATCGTCTATAAATCTACACCTCCCCCGGACATGGGACCACACATTTCCACATTAACAAGAGAGAGCAAAACACCAGCCATTGAAATGCTATGCTAATGTTCATCCTGGCTTTTCTTCTTTCTACATCCATTGTTTTTTTTCCTGCTGTGTTTTTTTGGGACTCTGTATTTTTTCCTAAAATTGAAGCAGTAACAGCCGGCCTTTTTTCTCCTTCTCTTACTTCCGTGATGTTCTGCTCCAAAATGCTCCAGCACACTTTAATGGAGTATCCAAGGAAGTCCACAAGTGCAGCAGTTTGGCGAGACAGACAGCCAGATTGTCTAATAGTTGCTTTCAGTCAAAAATGTATGACTGGCTAATGTTTTTAGTAGGCATATCAATTGATTAATTTTTAAATTCACGATCAGTAGCATGAGTGTCCATAGTTAATTTGCGATTAATCGCAAATAAGTTGAATGTGTTCTTCATCCAACAGAGTCAAAGGGTTGGAGTCAAATAATTCCATCTGTCAGAGTAAAGATGCAGTGGAGTCTGATTCTGCTCTTTCTGATGGGTGAGTTTATCTAAAGAACAACTACAGTTACTAGTTACAGTTACACTACTGGTTACCATGCAGTCACAGGAGATCAGAGTCTTTCGTAGAGTCAGAAATCATAATAAATCTAGAATCATTTTCTGTGTTTCCAGGTCAGAGTTGTTTGATCACATGTCAGCTC
>SSNR01000394.1:134692-192226 GCA_006937965.1 Callopanchax toddi
GCCAGCATCCGCTGCCATGAGGTCATTTGTGACTCTTAGCAGAGCCGTCTCAGTGCTGTGGGCAGAGCGGAAACCAGACTGGAATTTTTCATGCAGACTGTTTTGCTTGATATGATCCTGAAGGTGGACAGCGACAATCTTTTCCAATATTTTGGATAAAAACGGAAGATTGGAGATGGGTCTGTAATTCGACAGGACATCAGGGTCATCAGTGGGTTTTTTGAGTAGTGGTCTGATCATGGCATTTTTTAAGGCGGACGGGACATGACCAGTTTGGAGGGAGCGGTTTACAACAGAAGTGATGAGGGGGGCAATTACTTTTTGGTTTTAGTTTTCTATTTTACATACATCTTTTTGTTCTTGTGTGAACTTGTTTTTCCCGACTTGTCTGTAACTTGCTGCTGATGCATCTGAATGTCCCCACTGGGGGACAACAGGATTTTCTATTCTATCCTATCCCTTCAGGGTGATCAGTGTTCAGCTGTTTACACTGTTGACTAGATTTGAAATTCACTGTTTTTACATCCAAAATAATGTATTTTGTTTACAGCTATATTTAGATTTTTCTCCAAAAATAATCCACATGGTTTACCACTTTAAATTATGATAGAAATACTCGAATAAAAAATGTTTTTCTGCAAAATATGAGGTTGATGTTGTGTTAAACGGTAAGAACAGAACAAAGGGCTCATTTTGACCTTTGACCCTACACTGGAAGGAAAACCAGAGCTATTAATATTCTGTGGAGCTCTTTTATTGCTGGTCATCATTTGCAAATGTAAATCAGGAGATGCTAAATTCATGACTAAAGTCTTATCAGTCTTTTATTGTGTCTAAAGAGCAATGCCATCTTGATTTCTATTAAAACTAATATAGATTTTTACCAGCTTCAAAGTCGTCTGCTGAACAAAGTAGAGTTTTCATTGAACAATGAGACGAGGTGAAGTTGCAGTCTAAACAACAGTGTTTAAAAAAATAAACAGTGCTGTCAGTAATACTTGCATGGGGAATTATGAAGAAAAGTTTGCACTTCCACCTTTTGCATTCATTTATCAACAATACAATGAATGTTTGGGACTCAACAGATGGATCACAATGATCAACTAGATGAAACTATTCTAACTCACTGACATCCAGTCTATGGCTTCTCTTGAAATAAAAACACTGACTATTGTTCTTTGTCATTTCCAGCTCTGTGGTTACGTTCTCTGTCCTGTTGGCAGGAATTCTCTCAGACAACATGCTGCTTATTTTCAATGCAAATTCTTGCACTAGCTCATATAAAACATGTTCTGTGTGGCTGTCCTTCATGGCGCTGACTGAAAGATGTTTCTGGTTTTTAAGTTTCACACATTTATTTGATTTCAAGCTCTTAATATTTTCTCATAAGATAAAAAATAATCATCCACCTGACAAATCTAAAACAGATTTTTAAATTGTTTTGTTGATTTGGTTTTTCCATCTTTATAAGAATTAGGACTCTTGACCATAGCTCTTATAGTATCATACTGTCTATATCAGGTCTTGGTGTGTATTAGAAATAAAACACAAATATGAGATGGACAGAATTTTCTATTTACCTGCAAAAGCAGACAATACAGAACTGATGAATAAGAAAATGTGACTCCTGTTTTGGTTACTTGAGGTTTTTTTTAAATTTTTTATTAGAGACTGGTACAGTACCTCCTCCTATTTGAATATTCAAACTCTGACTGAGAGGTGACTTTAATAAAAGGTCTAATTGTCAGACATCAGCCTGTTATTGGGACCAGTTTTCAACAGAACAATAAGAAGAGACGTCACATTCATGAACCAGAAGAGCATTAAGGGGTAAGTTCATCTGAAATTTACTCACTTTTTTCATTGGATGATATTTTTGTTTACTTGTTAGATTTATTACATATTTTTCTTAAAATAATGTACACACTTAGTCATAAAGTATAATAACTTTTATTTTTCTGTATTTTGGATGAAGTTGTACTGAGATCAGTTAGAGCAGGCGTGTCCAAAGTGCGGCCCGGGGGCCAAATGCGGCCCTCAGAGGGATTTTGTGTGGCCCTCAGCTGCATGAAAAAAATTATATAATTTAGTTTTCCTGCAGGATTTTGATGCAGAGAGACACTTTGTGACTTTTTTTTAAATTTTTTACTAAGATAAGACCCAAAAAAAAAAAAATCCAAGTAAATGAAAATCTTTTTAAATGCAAAATTTTCCATTCAGTCAAAATATTCAAATTTTTTTGAGACAGTTCAAGAGATATTGAGATTCCTACTTTATTTCTTGGTAAAAAGAACCACAGATCCTCACTGACTTTTACCAAAATGCAGACTTGTGAGCTCTGTTCATAAAACGTGACTAAATCCAGCAACATGACTGAAGAAAGACCCAGATCCTGGTCTTGTTGCTGAGGATAGAACAAAATGTAGTTTCTAGAAACCTATAATCAGTCGACCAATCAGATCCAGTGAATTTGATGCTTTTTATTATTGAGTCAAACATACGAGATCCCTGTGTCGTATTGACAAAGACTGTTCATTAAAATGTTGCATTTCTAATGAATTTTTGAGCAGAACAAAATATTTTTTGCTTGTTTCTTTTAAGAAATATTCTAACTTTTGTGGCCCTCGAGGACTTGACGATTTGTGATTTTGGCCCTCATGTTGAAAAGCTTGGACACCCCTGAGTTGGAGGTTCATCTCTAAGTTTTCTGTCTGTTCTGTTTACTGGTTGGGTTCAGTTTCTCCCAGCATTGTCTGTCCACTAGAGGGAGCCCTACAGTTGTTCCAACCTGGACATGACGTGTTTAAAGCTGCATTCAGTAATCTACAAACTAGCTAGGTAGTTGAAATGGTCCCAGAACTCTCACTCCTTCCATCGTCTATAAATCTACACCTCCCCCGGACATGGGACCACACATTTCCACATTAACAAGAGAGAGCAAAACACCAGCCATTGAAATGCTATGCTAATGTTCATCCTGGCTTTTCTTCTTTCTACATCCATTGTTTTTTTTCCTGCTGTGTTTTTTTGGGACTCTGTATTTTTTCCTAAAATTGAAGCAGTAACAGCCGGCCTTTTTTCTCCTTCTCTTACTTCCGTGATGTTCTGCTCCAAAATGCTCCAGCACACTTTAATGGAGTATCCAAGGAAGTCCACAAGTGCAGCAGTTTGGCGAGACAGACAGCCAGATTGTCTAATAGTTGCTTTCAGTCAAAAATGTATGACTGGCTAATGTTTTTAGTAGGCATATCAATTGATTAATTTTTAAATTCACGATCAGTAGCATGAGTGTCCATAGTTAATTTGCGATTAATCGCAAATAAGTTGAATGTGTTCTTCATCCAACAGAGTCAAAGGGTTGGAGTCAAATAATTCCATCTGTCAGAGTAAAGATGCAGTGGAGTCTGATTCTGCTCTTTCTGATGGGTGAGTTTATCTAAAGAACAACTACAGTTACTAGTTACAGTTACACTACTGGTTACCATGCAGTCACAGGAGATCAGAGTCTTTCGTAGAGTCAGAAATCATAATAAATCTAGAATCATTTTCTGTGTTTCCAGGTCAGAGTTGTTTGATCACATGTCAGCTCTATCAGTATCACTATGTTGAAGAGAGTAAAACCTGGTCTGAAGCTCAGCAGTACTGCAGAGAGAACTACACTGACCTGGTCACAGTGTCTAACATGACAGACATGAAGAGACTCATCAGTGAATCATCAGGGAACATGACTGAAGCTTGGATTGGTCTGAAAGACCAAACAGACGTCAACAGGACGTGGTACTGGTCTCTGTCTGGACTGGAGTTCAATGACAGTCAGACAAACTGGAGACCTGGAGAATCGACTGATACAGGAAAGGGAAATGAGAACTGTGGGATTTTGTTTAAGAATCTCAAATGGGGAGATTACGGTTGTGGGAATAATTCTAAATATTTCCTCTGTTATGACGGTGAGTATATTGAAACCCCAAATATTGATAATCAAATAAAACTGGATGGTTTTACACATTAAATAGAAACTCTAAAAGATTATGAACAATTACAAAAATATCAACTCTGAATAAACGTTACAGTAAACATTCAGTTTGAAAATCTGTCAAAATCTGTACTGGTCTCTGTCTGGAGTGGAGTTCAAAGAAAGACTTGGATTACATTTACAGTGCAGGTCTTAATGCTCAGTTCAAACTTTTTGCTGGACGTTTCAGATTTAGGATTTGAAATTGACTTGGGATGGACTTGAACGATCCCACATTTTCACATTATTTTCAAGGAACAAATATCTTGTCCTGGGTCAATACAGTATTTATCTACAGTTACAATGCACCCCCCACAGACCTCCTGCCTCCCCCCTCCCAAGCTGTTAAGATTTCATAGAATCCACTGCAAATCACAGCCACATCTCCCACGCTGCTCCAGGAAGTGGAGTTCCTGCAGCATGGGAGTGGAGACGTGCACAAAACCACTCCGATCCTCCCGCGGACCAATTGCATGCTTCCTCCCCCTCCTAAGCTGTCAAATTTTCATAAAATCCACCGTGAACCACCTGGAGCAGAGCGGAGCTGATTGGGTCCAGGTTGGGTGTCGCCCCATTGGAGATGCAGGTATTTAAACAGCCTCACTTTACCAATTAAAAATGGTCACTTTTCCGGCAGTTTTGCTCAAAAACCTTTCTTCTGTTTTTTTCCCACTTGCCGTTTGCTCCCTCACCCCCTCTCTCTCCTCAAACACACCAGCACTCGTTACTCTGGTAAATACCAACACAGAAGTAGTTGATTTAATACTATTATAATGTTCTACTCTCTCAAAAACAAGTAACATGTTGTAATTCTCAGTGCTTCAGACTGCTGTTGGTCAAAGTCAGACCTAAACATTAGGGATGAGCGAGTACAGCATTATCTGTATCCGTATCTGTACTCGGAGTGGGCGGTGCCTAAACCGGAAGCGGGTGGGGCTTGCCCCGGAAGTGGGTGTGGTTTGCCCTGAAGTGGGCGTGGCTTACATGGGCACATTATTTTAAGTCTGAAATTGATATGGATTGATCAGAATTAGCTATATGTATTGTTTACTTGAAAACTATTTACAGAGCAGCCTCAGAATTGAGATTCAATGTTTTTGATCTCAATATTAAAGGCTGGGTTTTTCAACCTTTTTGGAGCCAAGGTACACTTTATCATTGGAAAAAATCACCACAGGGCGATTTGCACAAACCCCCCCAACACTCACCAGACCATTTGAAATCTGAGCTCATTGATGTTTGATAAAATTAGCAGGTTGAATTTGGTCCAATCAAACATTTTTAACACTAAAGCAAATTTATCTGTCAGGACTGCAGCTGTTTACTAAGGCTCACTCTGTTTTAATAGTTTTACTGTAAACTCTCATCTGTCCACCTGACAATAAAGGATTAGATTTAGTTTACAGGTGACCTGATTAAAGCATCAACTGTATTTTTACATTAACTTCAAACTGATTTTTTCACCTGTCAAAAAGTGATTGTAGCATCCAGTTTATCTGTAATGGATTAAATCTGCCTCAAAATGACTTTATTTCTCTACTGTTTATTTTACAGCATGCAGGACTCTGTCATCATGTTTTAGTAAAACTACTTTTGGGGTATTTACAGTAGTATTTAATATGAGCCTCTGAAAACAACTGTAGCCCTCTGATAAAGTCACTGACAGATCCATGTGTTTTTAGTGTTGATGTTTGATTTGTTGCATTTTAAGCTGTCAGTTTATGCTGGGAAACACAGCTGTGACGCGCGCTCCCGTTCACTTTATTATAATGAGAGGCGCGAGCCCCGCAGAGTTTACAGGACGAACGCGTGATCAGATAACGGGACCTTCGTCCCTCAGTCAAAGAGAGGAGGAGTGACTGGAGAAAAAAAAACAATGAGCCTCTCAGACTGTCAAAAATCGAGTTAAGCTGACGGGTTTTTACACTGACCTTTTTTTTTTCCAAATGCGCATCACGCAGGATGAAAGATCCTGTGTGATGCCCACTGATCAGATCCAGATCAGCAGGCCCACGGACACTGGGCCTGCTGATCTGGTTTTATGGACCGGTCAGATCAAAGTATGAGTTTTAAAAAGTCTGGACCAACGCTAGTCCACCAGGAAACGCTCGGGTTCACCAGAGCGAGTCTGGTTGACGCAGAACCGCAGCGATCGCCTGTCCCCCCTCCTCCTCCTCCTCCTCCAAGCCGAACCAACTCCGAACCACACACTAGTTCGGTCCATTTCAGGAGGCCCTGCAGGTCCCGAGCTTGTCGCGGGCTGCAGTATCTTCTCATGGGCACCGCGCGTCTGCTCAGATACGCGCGACGCACACTACACCTGGTCCAGGTGCGCGTCTCCTTAGGCGCTCTGTGTGATTGCCGGGCAGAGAGCGCGAACAGAGGACAGTCAGACAGTTACCCAATCAGGATTTTCCTTCAGCCCGAGCACAGATAATAACGTGTTTCACTCGGATGATGCTCGTATTCGGAAAATATGCATTATCCGTACCGATACTCGTCTGAAACGGATATCCGGCTCATCCCTACTAAACATAGAAAACTGGTCAAAATAAACCAGAAAATCACTTGACTTCCTCCTCTCTCTTTCCCGTCACTATTTGCTGTTTGAAGAAAACCTCACTGGACCGGTTACAAATGGTTCAGAATGCTTGTGCTAGGCTTCCGACCAAATCCTCCAAATTCACTCATATCACCCCACTAACCTACCAGCTCCACTGGCCTTCCATAAATGCCAGAATTCAGTTTAAGCACCTGGTTCTGGTTCATCGGGCCCAACATGACCAAGCTCCAACCTACATCAGCAATCTTCTCCAGCGGTACACCCCCTGCAGGTCCCTGAGTTCTGGAGACCAGAGCCTCCTAGCTGTGAGACGCACCAGGCTGAAAATCAAAGGTGACTGAGCATTTGCCTCTGTTGCCCCCAGGCTGTGGACCTCTATCCCCCTGAGCCTGACATCAGTTGACTCAGTGGACTCTTTTAAAAAGCAGCTAAAAACTAGGGATGAGCCAAATACTCGTATCAGGTACGGATAATGCATTTTTGACGAGTCCGAGCCGGATCAGAATAAAACGCATCATTATTCGTGCTCGTGCTGAAGGAAATCATCAGCTGACTGTGTTCACGCTCTGTGAATTGCCAGTCACACAGAGCGCCCCCACCTGATTTTCTCAGCTGCTGAGAGGAGGAGGCGGCGGGGAGGGCATTCATCCAGGCCCTCATCAGGCCCAAAAGTAACCCGCTCCGACTCCACCACCCGGACCTCTCCCGTGCCCCGTAACCGCTAGTTCTGCTCGGTCAGAATAGCTGTACGCACAGACCGCCAGGAGCAGCGGCGGGGAAACTGAGGAAAACCTGCTGGTCTGGTAGCGGTTCTTCCCGGTGTGAGGGTAGGAGCAGACGGAAAGTCCGCTTAGGGGTTTCAGTCCTGACAGGATGCGTTCTCCCAGTGAGTAGTTCGGCGAGGAGGAGAAGGAGGCTCCGCGTCAACCTGGACGTTCTGGTGAACCTGATTGTTTCCCGGTGGACCGGCGACAGTCCAGACTTTTAAAATTCATACTTTGATCTGCCTAGTCCATAAAACCAGTAGATCAGCGGATCTACTGACACTGGGTCAGATCATCATCATTTTGCTTGGTTCCTGCACTGTTAAAAAAAGTAAGCCAGTTCAACTTAGAAACGAAAGTTCACCGGCTGCCTTAAAAATTTGAATCATTTCAACTTAACAAACACTTTCTTTCAACTCTAAATGTCAAGTTGTACAAATATCATAAATTGTAACCATGCATTGTTTTAATCTAAAATTGTTAGTTGAAACAACAAATCCTGTTAGTTTAGCCATTAAAAAAAAAATCAGTTTATCTTGTTCAACATCCATCCATTTTCTGTAACCGCTTAGTCCTCCACAGAGGGTCACCTCTCCAGCGGTCAAGGGGCGAGAGGTGAGGGACACCCTGGATGGGTCGCCAGTCCATCGCAGGACCACACAGAGACGAGCAATCAGCCACACACCCTCTCACACCTGAGGACAAATTACTAAATCAATCAGCCTGACAGTCATGTTTTTGGTCTGTGGGAGGAAACCAGAGTACCTGGAGAGAACACATGCATGCATGGGGAGAACATGCAAACTCCACGCAGAGAGACCACAGAGCCGGGATGCGAACACACAACTTCCTTGATGCGAGGCAACAGTGCTAACCAACAGCGCCACCTTGCAGTCCCTTGTTCAATATACGTACAATACAGTATATAATATATAATATTTATATGTATATATAATATATAATTATTTTACTTATGGTATCACCAGTAATCTTACCCCTCTAAACCTGCCAAATTTCACAGATAAAAAAAAATCTATAACTTGCAGTTTTAAGTTGACTCAATGCATGAGATTGAGAAAAATGTAACAATTTGTCAGAATAACTAATAAATTTCAGTTTTTCTGATCAAAACTCAAAACAGTAAGTTTAACAAACATTGATTGAAACAACTTTTTGAGGCTATGATTTTTCACAGTGCATGCGTGATGATGCGCATTTGGCAAAAAAGTCTGCATAAAACCCCTCAACATAACTGGTTTTCAATGTCTCCTCCTCTCTTTGGCTGAAGGATGAAGGTCCCGTTATCTGTCACCTGTCACGCGTCAGGTGAACTCAGGCTCGCGCGCCTGTCATTTATAAAGTGAATGGGAGCGCGCATTGTCCAAACTGTTTCCCAGCTGCGTGACTGACAGCTTAAAATTCAACAGATCATCAACAATAAAACACATTTATCTGTCAGTGACTTTATCAGATTTGTATTTACAGTTGTTTTCAGAGACTCACATTAATTCTAATATTTAAAAAGACCCACAAGTAGTTTAACTAAAACATGATGAAAGAGACCTGCATGCTGTAACATAGATAATAAAATAAAACTAAGTTCTGGTCCCGACACTAACCAGACGACATCTCACAGCTGTCAACCTACACAGCTGAGCTCTTGGAGACGGCCTCTCTCACCCCGAAGGCCGATCTCATCTCCGGCTCCTGAAGAGAAAACAAGCCGTTTTCCCTTCATCTCAATATGAGCCTTACACCCGTGTCACCATGGATTATGGACTGAAACTCGCTACCGCTGGTACCCTAGGACCGCCCGGTTTGTCCTGCCGGCGAACCACCTCCCCGAGCGGACGTCTCTCCCCGGCTGGGTGCACCCACCTCGACGAGGCGAGTTCACATCGGTCGGATCCATCGGGACCACCCTGGTACAGTGAGTCACCATAATTCTGGTAAAGCTTAAAGGCCTGCTTGATAAAGCTAACAACTTTAGCTCACTCAAACTAGTAACTGATCCATCCGTAACTAGTACCCTCCATTAGAACCCTTAATCTAAATTAAGTAAAATCCTTAGTCTCCTAAACCATCATGAGACTCAGATTACTAAAACTTATTTAAGATTCAATTCAGAACACCTTACCATCGTGAATGACTTAATGCTGACCACCTGCTAACTACCTCTTTCTTATCTAACTGTATCTGTCGACCGTCTTTCTTAATAAAATCATGAAGTCTAATTCTAGTCTCAGATTTCTATTGTCAATATGACATGCATAATCCACTCCCTGTAATATCAGAACAAACCTAGAGCGACTGTAAGCACTAAAAGGTGAAAGTAACAGAGATTTTTCTCTGTGTAAAGCTAACAAAACCTATTAGCGACTTTACAAAAGACAGTTAATCAGGTCACCTGTAAACTAAATCTAATCCTTTATTGTCAGGTGACCAGATGAGAATGTTTCTACAATAAAACTATTAAAACAGAGTGAGCCTTAGTAAACAGCTGCAGTCCTGACAGATCAATATGTTTTAGTTTTTAAAATGTTTGGACCAAATTCAACCTGCTACCTTTATCAGACATCAATGAAGTCAAAAGAAAATCAAAAAAGTCAAACCGTTTGTTTAGTTTATGATGTTTATGCTGCTGCAGCAGAATGTACAGTAGCATGGTCATTTGGACGTTGTTTGACTGAAACATACAAAACTGTCTCATGCAAAATAAACAGGTAATATAGCATTCTAACACATTGGTATGACGTATTTGATGAAGTCTTTTTAAACACCCCAAAAATACTGCTAAATTATACTGATCTGACTATAGCCATGAGTATAACTCCAGTCTGTTTCTAGACCGTTTGCTTTGAGTGATGTCACTGGTGGGTGTTGATTATGAGTCTGGACTCAACTTGTCACCTCAATCTCAAACCTGAGAACGTCCTTGGAAGGAAGTTTGGTTTTATCAACACTAAAAAATTGATTCAAGAGTCAAAGACGATTATCTGAAGGCAGCAGGTTACAAACAATCTGCTTTTATTCAGTCAAGGCACAAGATAATAGTCAAACATGCAGTGAGAAAACTCCAGAGGCAACCTGAATCCGTCCTTTGAGAGTCCAGTTTTTATTTGTTACTTGAGTCTTGCTTGCTGGAATTTTGTTCCTGACTGAAAGTTCCAGAAGGATGGAAAGAGCTTCCATATTCGCCGTTTGTGAAAACATCACATCAGTGTTGTTTTTATCAGCCACTTTGGTTTCAGTCTTGGTCTTTTGGACGAAAATGCTGAATAGTTTTAGTCACATTTTAGTTATGTAGTTTTTGTCCAGTTTTAGTCAAAAAAGTATTAATCCTTTAACAACATGATTTAAGTCAAAAAGTTGGGAAATTAGAATCACTCACATCAATCTATCAGTGTATTTAGTGAATTAGTTTTGGCATTAAACAGGAAATCTAACAAAAACAGACAAAACTACAATAACCAAAGAATTCAGTCAGCAGGGTTGTCACAAGCTGTCAAGAAGGATTATTTGAATAAATATTAGCGCACCACCAGAGAGACGATAGACTGATCGCCCCGGAACTAATCAAAGGGTCAACCCCATCACAATAAAAGCTCACGATTTACAGTAAAATGAGTTCACCTAAATACCATCTCACAACGTCACACATTAACGTTGTTGTCTCATCTCGTCACGCTGATGAAAACCCTCAGATGTCCGGTCTCATTTACATCATCAAAGAATCACATTTAATTCATCTGCGTCTTGTTAACATCTTGAAAAAAGATGCGTTAACGCTTTAATTTCATTATTGTCTCGTCAACAAAAACAACACTGCATCACTTCAAAATGAATGAATATCTCTTCAGTTATAACAGACCTGGATTGTGATGTGAGTTTTTCTGTTTCCTCCACAGAGAGAAACTCTTCACAGAAACTCCATCTGATCACCCAACATAAAACCTGGCTGAAAGCTCAGAGTTACTGCAGAGAGACTCACACAGACCTGGTCAGTGGACTGAACCAGTTACAGGATCCACAGCTGAAGAGTCTACTCAGTTCTTTATCAAATGATAGACAAATCTTCATGGGTCTGTTCAGAGACACCTGGAGGTGGTCAGATGGAAGCAGTTTCTCTTTCAGACACTGGAATCTACAGTTTAACAATGATCAATACAACACTGATCAGTGTGCCATGGTTGATGTTAAAGGCAGATGGAAGCCACAAAGCTGTACTGAGAGAAAACCCTTCGTCTGTTATGAAGGTGAGCTTGTGTTTAAGATCTGTCAAAATAAAATCTCCATTTTAAACCTTCTATCTCCAAAATTGCAACTTCTACAGACCCTCCAGGAAGTTGCGATGTTTCAATCACAACTATGCAAATTCAACCAGTAGCAGTAACTTTTTCACGGCCTTGCAATTTTCACCAATCACCGCAACTTTTCCGCAAACTTGACCAATCATCTTTGTTTTTGTCGCATTTCATCACCTTCTTTGACCAATCACTGCCACTCGGATAAGATTTGACCAATCCCGTTGCCTCCAGCTGTGTTTACTTCCATTTTTTTTTGAGCTGAGCCGCTAAACTCCGGTCGGTTTCCATCAGATATTACAGCTAAAATACGAGCAAATCAATTTCCTAAAGTATTACACCAGAGTGGTGGAAAGCTGTTCTGAACCAAACAACAAGCGCGGACACAGACAGGTTCTGGTTCAAACTCAGCAAGAGGAGGAAAGGTGAGGACATAGTGGTAGCAGGAAGCAGCTGCCTCAAAGCTGAGACTGTTGTTTTTTCTCAAAACTAATCTTCACTAAAGACTAGTAGCTGCTGTTTGTTACCTGATGTTTTTCTTTTTCACAAAGGTTCATTTAAATGTTACTGTGTGAATTTAGCTTTTATTAGTTGTTTACTTAGTTCAAAAGGTTATAAATATTTTACTTACAGACTTTATTTTTATAATTTAAAATGTGTTTGTTTTTTTTTGCGCTCTGTTTCATGTTGGATAGTTAGAAGTTATTTGATATAATGTCTGTTTGTAGACTGGTCAATAATTTTATCCTGTATTTTCAGAACGTTTTCTAGAGTGTTCTACACTCCCCAAAGTGCTGTACAACACAACAGTCATGCATTCACACACTGAATTTTACACACATTTTACATCGTTTCTGGTGATAAATTAATTTTAAAAACCGTCAAATGTGAGGAGCTGTTTGACGGCCGGTTCTTTTTCGAGAGCCGAACTGTAAGAGCCGGTTCTCTTAAAAGAGCCAGAGTTCCCATCACTAGTTCCCCGCCTCTCGCCCTGTGATGCTGGAGTTTTGGCACCGACTCCCCATAACCCTCAGTGGAGGAATACAGTAGGTAGTTATAGAAAATAAATGGATAGACATTCACATTTTCACTTCACATCTGCAGTAAATTTATATATATAAAAAATTTAGTTTTCAAAGGTATTTTCATATTTCTCTAATAGCTTCTCATTATAGGAGCTGCTGGTTTGATGTTTTGCTTTTATCTGTTTTTCTGGCAGATAAAATGATCCTGATCAAAGAGAATAAAACCTGGGGGGAGGCCTTATACTACTGTAGAGTTAACTACCATGACCTGGTCACCATCACCAGCCTTGATGAACAGAGATGGGTCCAGGAGAAAGTCAAGAGGTCCTCTACTCCTGCTGTGTGGATGGGACTGCACTACACCTGTGCTCTGGACTTCTGGTTCTGGGTCAGTGGTGAGCCAGTCAGCTATATGAACTGGCTCTCCGATGGACAGGTGGCGGAGTGTAACATGTCTGCAGCCATGGAGACAGATAGACATCAGTGGGTCAAAAGAAGTGATAGCAATATGTTTAATTTTCTTTGTTCCAAACGTTAAAACTCAGTCTGCTCACTGGCATTGGGTTTTAAAAAGATGTGAACTCACAAATTTAGACAAATAGAAACCATCTTGCGCAACTCCCACAGGAGTGCTTACTTAAAGACCTAGAACTACCTATCCTCAGAACCATCTTCGAAGTCTTAAGCAAAATGCTTTGTTTACACTCACTCATCACTGCCATGTGGAGTATAGTCATAACCAGCCCCCTCCTTGGAACATCTTCTGCTTGTTATTTCTACAGGAGATTCCAAAGAGCAGATTTTCATTTGGAATTTTTAGGATTTCAAAATTACCTATACGTTTTTTCCAATGTAAAGCTAATGGTTCCCAAACTTTTTCTTCTGGGCCCCCATTAATTTTACACATTTTCCCCGACACTCATCTTTGCTGGAGCAGACACGGCCTCCCTAACCTGCGGGGTTCCACAAGGTTCGGGTCTGGGGCCTCTACTATTCTCATTCTATATCCTTCCTTTAGCTGGCATCATCCAGTCCTTCTCTGACATCCAGTACCACATCTACGCTGATGACATTCAGGTTTATGTGTCCTTCTAGCCCCACCAGTTAGACAAACTGGCCACACTAGTACTCTGCCTGACCCAGATCAGTAACTGGCTTTCCAGCAATTTTCTGGTTCTGAGCGTCAACAAGACTGAGACCCTGATCATTGCTCCTCCAGAACTTCATCCTAAAACTGAACAGGAAGTAGCTTCCTTCTGCTCCTCAGCCAAGCCCTCAGTAAGAAATCTGGGAGTTATCCTTGACTCAGTTCTAAACTTTGATTCTCACATTAAATCCATCTCTCGCTCCTGCTTCTTCCACTTAAGAAACATCTCAAAATTCCATAAAATAGTCTCAACTGCTGACCTGGAGAAAATAATCCATGCCTTCGTGTCTTCCTGCCTAGACTACTGTAACGCTCTCTTTACCGGTCTGAACAAATCCTCCCTCAAATGTCTTCAAACCATCCAGAACTCAGCAGCCAGACTCCTGACTAAATCCAGCGGGCGACCTCACATCACCCCGATTCTAAAGTCCCTTCACTGGCTCCCTGTAGAATTCAGAATCCAGTTTAAAGTCCTGGTTCTCACCTACAGAGCTCTAAACGGCCAGGCTCCTAACTACTTATCACAGCTTCTTTCTCCACACACAGTCTCTCGTAACCTTTGATCTTCATCTCAAAACTTCCTGGCTGTTCCTTGCACCAAACTGAAAACCAAAGGGGACAGGGCCTTTCAGGATTTGGCTCCCAGACTGTGGAACAGCCTGCCCCTGAAACTCTGTCTCTGCAGCACTGTGGAGGCTTTCAAAAAACATCTAAAAACTCACCTTTTCATCCAGGCTTTCCCTAACTGAACATGTAGAGATTTGACTGTGTTTATATTTTGTGATCCTGATTAAATTTTGTGCCTGCTAATGTTTTATTCATCCGTATTCTGAAATATCCGATTATACCTGTATTGTACAGTGCTTTGTGATCTGTATCTGCGAAAGGCACTTTAATAATGGAATTTACTTACTTACTAGTTGATGTGGGTGAGAGGCGGAGGAGTGGGATGGAATTTTTGTTAGCCCCAATACTGCCTGAATGCTGGGGTTTACCCCGGGGAAGAGAGGGTCGCTTCCCTGCTCCTTCGGGTCGGGGAACGGGTCCTGACTGTTGTTTGTGCTTATGCACCAAATAGCACTTCAGAGTACCAACTCTTTTTAAGAGTCCCTGGGTCGAGTGCTGGATGGGGCTCTGACTGGGGACTCCATTGTCCTGCTAGGGGATTTCAACACTCAGGTGGGCAATGACAGCATGACCTGGAGGGGCGTGATTGGGAGAAACGGCCGGCACACTCTGAACCAGGAGCACACAAATCAATTTTCTTCCAGCATTGTGAATGTAACTGATTTTTGTATTGGTGTCCGAGTTACCAGTGTCCTTGGGGTTGCTGCTGGAGCTCCACACAGCTGCAGCTCATCTGTTCAGGAGGCCCAATCAGCCCCTCTGGGACAAACCATCTACCAGGGGAGAGGAGACTCATGTTTCCTGTTTCGTTATTTTCTGTTGTGGTTAGGGGTTGTAATTATATTATGTATTTTTTTATGAGTTACCTGAACAGATTAGACTGGTTAGTTTGTGTTTGCTAGTTATAGGGTTTGTATCTTGTCTTTTGGTGTTTTCCCTCCTGTTTTTAGAAAGTGGTCTGATCAACCACTACGTTGTACCTGGTGTGTCAAATGTGGAGTCAGTCTTGTGCTCTTTGTCATTCTGACTAGACTAAGTTTATATCCTATGTATGAGTTTATTATGTTATGTTAGTATTTTTAACCCTCTCCAAAATAAATGGAGCTGTTAAAACTAAACAGTGCTCAACTGGCTGATTTGTGCAAGACCCTGACATGTGGTGTCGGAAGTGGCATTTTATTTGTGAGCCCCTTTCTGAATCCAAGGTCACCTTACACCAAACCTGGAAAAAATTACAAACAAAATGGAGAAACGATAAGAGTAGTCATGATGTTTGTAGCTCTGGAGGAAATCTGAAGACCCTCTGTTGTAGAGTTACCGTCTTGTGTAGAGGATGCTCAGGGTTGTTCATTTTATGAAGTGTCCTCCTATGTCCAATCAGCTATTGAGGCTCAAGAGTTCCCAGAAAAAGGTAGATGTCCTGTATTTATAGAGCACTTTCTAGAGTGTTGAATACTCCCCAAAGCGCTGTACAACACAACAGTCATTCACACATACACACACACATTCACACGCTGATGGCAGTTAGCTTCACTTTAGCCACAGCTGCCCTGGGGCAGACTGTCAGAGGCTGCAGTCACCACACACAACATGGCGTCTATGGGCCCTCCTCACCAACAACAGGCAAGGTGTGTGAAGTGTCTTGCCCAAGGACACAACGACAATGTATCCAAGCTAGAACTGGATCGAACCGGCGACCCTTCAGTTACCAGATCGGCCACGCTACCATCTTAGTTATACGCCGCCCCCCAGAACAGACCCTCCCTTCTTTATTTATCAGCTGATCTCTTGCTCTGATGTTGTTACTCCAACAGGTGACTGTAGATGTGATCAAACTCCACAACAGACTAGAACATCTGAACATTTTGCTGTAAACCCTGAAGGGTCTCAGCATCCTGCAGAAGTCCAGTCTGCTCTGTCCCTTCTTGTAAACAGCTTCATTGTGTCTTCATTCCAGTCTGCTGTCCAGGTGAACACCCAGGTAATTAGATTCCTCCATTTCTTCTTCATGATGGAAAAAGTGTTGTACAAATTCCTGCTTCTTCTAAAATTTCAGGCCGCAGACGCTTCTGTGTTTCAGTGTACATCTGCATCATTGACCAGTTAATGTCAGAACTGGACAGAAGATACAAGTCATACAGTAGTCTGTGGGAAAACTTTGGCTTTTTGAACAGACTGAACTTGATTTCTCCTGAAGACCTCTGGTTAAAAGCATTGAACCTGCAGAGGAAATACACCAGTGATTTGGAAGAGGACTTTATGGAGGAGGTGGTCCAGTTTAGTGAGTTTGTAAAGATTGAGAAAATGGTCAACATGTCTGCAGTAGTGCTACTTAAAGTTTTAAGACAGAGGAAACTCCACACAGTGTTTCCAAACACAGACATTGCTCTAAGGCTATTCCTGACTATGCCAGTGTCCAATGCAAGTGGAGAGTGATCCTTCAACAAGCTGGGCTTGGTGAAAAATAGACTGCACTCAAGCATAGTCAGTAACCTTACTCTGATGTCCACTGAGCATGACATCCTTTGAGATTAGCATTTTAAAAAGGACATTCTCACAGCTTTTGCTGCAAAAAAGACCAGAAGAAAACACTTTTAAGTGTTCTGCTTTTTATTTACTGCTTTCCAGTAACATGCACGAGTTTGACATTATTGTAGTTTTTTATTGATTTAGGAGGAATGTGACATTTTTGACTAGATTCTACTGCAGGTCTTCTTTAAATGTAGGTCAATAATCACTTGCCAATATAATATGTTTTTAATTTTCAGGTTTTTGGATGTGTGGATGTGTCGACCTCTATCCCTTTAGTTGCAGAAGGACTTCCCATGTCTAAAGAGGAACAACCTGTCTTAGAGGAAAATGAGCCAAAAATCACACTTGGCGAGAAGCATGTGCTGGTAGACCCTGTTGATGAATATGGATCAGATTCAGATGATTCTGAAGAGACACCAAATCTTCAGTATTTGTTGACTAGTTTGAGGTTTTGGGCTTCTACATTTTCAGTGTCACTAGTGGCACTTACTGCACTTTTGAGTATTTTGCGTATGTTTCACCCAAACTTGCCCAAAGATGCTAGGACAGTTCTTAGGACACAAGGTGAAATACCAACTCTGAAGATGGGGAATATCACCAGTTTGGACTAGCCACAGGGTTGATGTCAAGACTAAAATCTTTGACCCTGTCTGTTAACACTGTTTGAATGCAGTTAAATGTAGATGGACTGCCATTGTTTAAGAGCAGTAGTCTACAGTTCTGGCCGATTCTTGCGACAGTTAATGTGGATCACACCAGA
The DNA here is from genome assembly GCA_006937965.1 of Callopanchax toddi. Lineage (NCBI taxonomy): Eukaryota > Metazoa > Chordata > Actinopteri > Cyprinodontiformes > Nothobranchiidae > Callopanchax > Callopanchax toddi. Next base: position 152,427 of record SSNR01000394.1, read on the forward strand.
TCGCCATTTCTTGTGGGCCTCTTTTGTGGCAATAGTAAGCCAAAATGTTTGTTTTAGTTTTTGGGGCCATTCATTGCAGACCTGAAAGATATAGAGAAAGGTATCTGGCACAATGGGGAGCAGATCCTGGTTAAAGTGAGGTCATTTGTGTGTGATGTCCCTGCCCGAGCATTCCTTCGGGGAGCTCATTCGGGGCGGCACTAGCTCAGTTGGGAGAGTGGCCGGTCTGGTAACCGGAGGGTCACCGGTTCGATCCCCAGCTCTGGCTGGGTTAGATTGTTGTTGTGTCCTTGGGCAAGACACTTCACCCACCTTGCCTGTGTGAATGTGAGTGTGACTGTGTGTGAATGTTGGTGGTGGTCAGAAGGGCCAATGGCGCAGAATGGCAGCCTCGTCTCTGTCAGACTGCCCCAGGGCAGCTGTGGCTACAGACGTTAGTCGTAGTTTACCACCACCGGTGAGAATGACTGTGTGAATGAATGATGCAACTCTGTAAAGCGTCTTTGAGTGACCTAGAAAAGCGCTATATAAAACTGATGCATTATTATTATTATTATTCCTAAAAAACATAAAAGGTCACACTGGATATTCTGGCTGTGATAAATGCACTCAAGTAGGTCAATGGCAAGGCAAAATGTTTTTTCCAGAAGTTAATGCAAAACTGAGAACTGATGAAGACTTGAATTCAATGGTTGATGAGGACCACCACTTGAATCAAACACTGTCTCCTCTAGCTTCTGTGGTGAAAATGGTTACCATGTTTCCCTCAGACTACATGCACTTATGTTGTCTTGGAGTACGTAACCAGGAAACTGCTGTATATTTGGATGAGGCAAGTCACCGACAACTAGGTTGGGTAACAACACCATTAAATAAATCTCAGACTAACTGAGCCAACTGAGTTTGTACTCCCCAGCTGAGTTCAGTCGCAAACCCAGGGCCCTGTCAGAGATTGATAGGTGGAAGGCAACTGAACTGCGGTATTTCATGCTGTATGCTGGCCTTGTAGTTCTTAACAACACCATTCCCGTAGAGATGTACAACAACTTTTTATTGTTTTCTGTGGCTATGCAACTCCTTTGACACCAGGAACAGCTGAGACTATGATAGACTGTGCTAATGACTTGCTTATTTCATTTGTCAAACACTTTGGGCAGCTCTATGGGAAAGCTGAAATTATATATAATGTGCATCAGCTGACACACCTGGCAGCAGAATACAAGTTATTTGGTCCCCTAGACAACATTGCTGGCTTTCCAAGAAAGGGTTTTAAATAAAGGCAACTGGACTTATTTGGTTCTTTGAAGACGTTTCGCTGCTCATCCGAGTAGCTTTGTCAATTCTGTATGTAGTCAAGGAGAGAGAAACTTATAAACTGTCCTTATCTTCCTCTGTCTGTGACACACCTCCTTCTACCCCCTTTGAGGAGGTGTTCGCTCCACTGTATTTAACTGGAGTCCTGGTGAGCTGTTTTGATTAGAGGCATGAATTGTCTGGGAATTAAGTTCAGAGCAGACTGGTAGGAGCTGGAAAGATGAAATCTGAGTCCTCCTCCTCTGTTTAAAGTTGGTTTTTCATGTTTGACATAGATGGCTTCTTTAACTCCTCTCTCAAACCATCGGTCTTCTCTGTCCAAAATGTGGACGTTGTCGTTTTCAAAAGGTGTGTCCCTTGTCTTTGAGGTAGAGGTGGACTGCTGAGTCTTGGCCTGATGATGTGGCTCTCCTGTGTTGAGGCATGCTTGTCATACCACGAGATCTCGTTTACCTTTACCTTAGAAAATCACCTTAACACCAAACATACAATACGTATATAATCTTAAAGTAATTCCATACAGCAAAAAAAGAAAAGTGCTACATACATCCAAAGGTCATACAAATCAAGTAAAAAAATAACATAATAATACATTATAAATGTGGACCTATAAATGTGGACCAGGTGAGTTAATTAACAGATGAGAGGCAGGTGAGTGGCAGATCAGTGACACATTGGGAACACAGTAACTAGGAGAAAGTACTAAAAATTAAGGTACATGCAGCAATTAAAAAATGTGAAAATATAATGTGAAAAAAAACATAGAAAAACACCTAGGACAGACATTAACCATTAGCACTAAGTGAAATGTGTAGGTCCTTTGTAAAATATTTAAGACAATTTGTTGGATCATAACCCAGTGAATTTCAACTGGCATGAAAACTCATTGAGAACTAATTAAAACTAGTGCTGTCAATCGATTAAAATAAATTAACTAATTAATCGCAAATTTGAAAGAAATTAATTGCGATTAATCGCATTTAATTGCTTCTTTTCAGAAAAAAGAAATTACATACAGTTTACAATGTTCATCCAAGAAATATGCCAAAATGTTTTTTAAAAAATCATTTTTAAAGCTTTTATAATTGATGAAAAAATGCATTTAAATTGCATTTCAGTTCAAAACAGTTGAAAAACTAAAATTCCTGACTAAAACTGGACAGACCCTAAATACAATACTTTATAAATCTATTTGTTTATTTTATGTACAATTTCAGAAGGGTGTTGTTTTAAAATAATAATAAAAGATTTCCAACATGTGGAAACACTATGAGAGAATCATTTTTTGCAGTGTTCAAACTGACCCACGGTCTCGTTTTCAATGAGAGATCCGTGTCACTCAGGTCTCTGTTGTTTAAAGACTAGTGTGGGAATGGGATCGCCTCGGTCCAGTTACTGGTTTTACTTTTCAGATAGAGCCGAACTGACACCTCTGTCCGTTCGGACCTCGGTGTCAGACCGGGACTGGATCCGTAACACCTGTTCACTGCTGAACTGAACCGAACCGGACCGTACGGCGGAGAAGCAGCAGGAATAAACCTTAAAGGCGTGAGACCGTCCAGTTTCACTGCCGATTACTTTTGGTTTTCACGGTGGAAGGAGTGGAGAGTTGAGTTCGTTTACCGGGGAGAGACAGGTGAAGAGAGTGAGCTGATGAGATCTGAGGAGCGGGCTGGAGGGAGGACACGGGCTGCGTCAAGGAGCTGTAGGAAATCTGATGCTGACAAGCTCTCCGCCTTGCTTCAAACACAAGTTGCGTTAATTTCGTTAATTTTTTTAACGCGTTATGTCTTACAAATTAATTAACGCAATTAACGCGTTAAATCTGACAGCACTAATTAAAACCTTTGCAACCTTAAGAAAGTCAAACATTCTCCAAGCGGGTGAAGCTGCAGTGTAAAAACATGAGTGCTGTAATAAATATATATCCGTTATATTTACATGTATACTTCTTTGAATGGATAGATCATGATATACTTCACAGTCTTCCAACAGATGCCACAGACTGTATCATTGTTGTTTGTGGCGCTAAAATCGCTCCACACACTGTGTTTACAATCTCCGACTCACGGAACACTCACTGCTGCAACCAGTGACGCAGGCACTTGGGACACAGGCTGGGGTAAAAACGGGACAATATAATGGGTTTGTAAACATCCTCGGGGACACGGGACATGACTCAAAATCGGGACTGTCCCGGGTAAAACGGGACGTCTGGTCACCCTATACATATAGCAACTTCTGATCAATCCATATCAATTTCAGACTTAAAATAATGTACCGGTATAAGCCCCACTCGCTTCCGTTGTGACGCGTCTTTATCACAGGGTTCCCGCAGGGTTATAAAATGTCTTAAAAGCATTGAATTTATGAATTTGGAAATAATACCTTAAAAAGACTTGAAAAAGTATTGAATTTTGATATCTGGGTCTTAAAATGTGTGCTGTATGTAGGGCTGGGTACCGAAACTTAGTACCAAAACTTATATATTTTTTGGTACTAAGTTACAATAAAATGTCCCTATAAATGCGCCGCTCCGGCCCCGCTCTGATCTGCACGCGCACACAGGCTGAGTGAAACAGCCCCTCCCCTCTCCTCTCAACAGTTATGGCAAAAAATTAAAAAGGCAGACCCGAGTTCTCCCACTAGATGAGTCATGGTTAGACGTAGAACAGACAATATGCAATAATATAGAGATTTCAGATCTACCATTTATTAGCTCAAACATTAAATGAAATGCTTGTTTTAAAAGTATTTCTCTTCTCTGGGAGTATCTGAAACTGACAGTCTTCACTGATTCCATGCAGGTGTACACCCATCTGGAACAATCCTGACAAAACAACAATATCATCAACTTCTCAGACTGGAGGAGTAAAGGAATCATATATCTGGAACATATATTTGAGGGTATACTGTAGATGTCATCCCATTTGACAGAATAGTCTCACAATATGGAGTGGACAAGAATAGATTTTTAGAATATCAACAAATTAAATCTATAATAAAACATAAATTTAAGCTTAACAGAACAGAGCTACAAACACCATCAAGTGTATTAGATTTCCTTAATCTCAAATCTCTGAAGTTACTGTCTAAAATATATAGGTTACTGTCTAAAGTAGCTGATTCAATATCTCTTCCGGAGGTAGACCTGTCAGTCAGTTACGACCAAAATGCGGATTAAAAAAAAAATCAATTTTAAACAAACAAAACGCAGATAAGACGTACTCATTTTATTTAGGATTTAGATTTAACATTTACTTTTTTGTCAGCAAGAATCATTCAGTTTTTCCTGTGCCCCCCATCCTGGTACCTCCAAAGTAACACTAGTTTCTGGTCGACCTGAATCTCTTTATTAACAAAAAGGAAATAACGAAAAAATGAAAACTGATCCGTTTTCCCGTATTTCCGATTTTGTTTTGCCAAACACCGTGTTTGGTCACCGTAAGCCCGCAGCACCGTTCTCACCTGCTGAGAGGCGGCAGCATCGGAGCTGCAACCGACTTCCTCAGTCAGCAACGCTGAACACATGCGCTGTATTTTTTTTTTTTAAAGCATGTGACATTGCATTTAAAAAATCCGTGAGGCCACGAGATACTCATTTTATTTAGGATTTAGATTTAGCATTTACTTTTTGTCAGCAAGTTTTTCCTGTGCCCTCCAAAGTAACACTAGTTTCTGGTCGACTTGAACTCGTGTACTCTTAGGGAATAACAAAATAATGAAAACGGATCAGTTTTCCCGTATTTCCGATTTTGTTTTGCAATAACAAATATCAAATAGCGGTTAAATCCGGTTATTCCGTTTCCGTTTCAGAAACGAAAAAACGAAAGATTGTAAGACAGCGTCAGTTAACAGAAAGGTCCCGACGTAAAAGATAAATAAATAATATTAAATGCATAAATATGCCATAAGTGTTTTTTTTAATTTTTTTTATTTAAAGAAACTTTAAGTAGGCTACTTTGTTATTTTCTCTAAGAATTATACATATAGGTATCAAAAACCAGGTATCGTTAAAGTAGTATCGAAAAATATTTAACGGTACCCAGCAATAGCTGTATGTCACTTCTCCATATCGCATTTCACCTCAAAGGTTTCATTTGTCAACCACAATTATTCTGATTAAATAACTTGTCATACTTTGCACATTCCACATTTCTTCCAACACGCATCAACACCACATTGGAGCAGGCGGGGGGAGACTTGGGGTCTTCACACACCCCTGTTCTCTGCTCGCTGCCTGGGGCCTGGAGTGGAGCGGGCCGTCTGGTCGGGGTCTGCGGTGGGGGGGCTGCTCGGCTGCGGCGGGGTGCGCGGTGGTCTGCTTATCCCCACTTCAGTAAGGGAGGGACCATCTTCTGGATCTCAGGGCCAGCTTCACCCTTAGGGCGCTGGTCCCTGGTCCTGAACATAGAGAGTGCATGGGGAGCGAGAGTGGGTGTACAGCGTCTATTGTGTGTCTTGGTATGTTTGCAGGAATGTGTGTGTGCACGCATGAGGGAGTGAGCGTGATTGTGTCTGTGTGTGACTGTTTTTCTGTCAGGTTTCGTCCCCCCCCCCTCTTTCTGTGACATGCTAGGCCCTCCTCGGCAGAGACTATCCTCCCTGGCTGCGCCTCGGCATTGGTGTTGCCTTTCTTCAGTGGCGTGCTGGGGTGTCTCGAGGTCTGGGGCTGGGGGCGTCTGCCTGCTCTTCTTCCTGTGGCTGCCTGGTGGGATCTGGGCCCTCGGGGGTGGTCGGGCCTCTGCTGGGGCCGGTTCGCTCCTGGGTCTCGGGTCTCTGGTTCCGGCTACCCTGGATGTACCCGGGTCTGTGGCTCCTTGAACTTATTATTGAATGTTTCAATAGAGAAACCTTACATAAACAAGCGCGCATATATACACACAGGTGATCACAAGGTGCTCACATAAAGACGGACTCAGGTGTTTTCAGACACATTGACTGGGGCTGTGGTTGACACTGAACTCTCTTGAACTGGTGTATACGTATACATTTGAAGAATATCACAACTGTTGTGTATTCATATGATGTTTGTTGCTGTTGTATCTTTTCTCCCTGTTTTGTTTGCTTGTTTGTTTGTGTTTTATTTGCAGGTCTAGAAGTGGACTCTTCACGTCTCTTGTTCTCTTCTTTTTCTGTTTACTTTCTCCCCCATCCCTCTTTCTGTACCCTTCCCTTCACTTTCAGGCTCCGTGTCCAATCAACCATAAAAATATTCTAATAAAGATTTTGGGGGTTATATTTAAACAAAAATCAGGAGGAGTTTTATAGCAGTGGCTGTAACCTCTCACCTGAAACAGCAACAGTGTTGGGCTTGTTTTTGGCACTCAGACATTATTCTGTTTGCTCCACAGCCGGACAGGACACGGGGTTAAAAAAAAAAAAAGAAAAAAAAAATTTACATATGATCAAGAATTTTAGTTTTTCCTTGTCGGTAGGTCTGTGAAATGGGTATTACATTTTTTATAGAAATGGTCTTAAAAATGTCTGAGTTTGACTAGAAGAAACCTGTAGGAATCCTGCTCTTGTGATGTTTCTCTGATGTGATTTTGTGGCCTTTAGGATGCTTGCAACCTCATTTTTTAGTTTGGCTTTTTGTCCCTTTTCCTTCATTTATTTTCATTATGTTTTATTTTTCAACAATTGATCGTGGCAGCCCTAGTCACAGCTTTTTGTCTCGTCGTCTCGTCTTCTTCCGTTTATCCGGGTCCGGGTCGCGGGGGCAGCATCCCAATTAGGGAGCTCCAGACGTCTTCTCCCCAGCCACTTCTACCAGCTCCTCCGGCAGGATCCCAAGGCGCTCCAGGGCCAAACCAGAGATATATTTTCTCCAGTGTGTCCTGGGTCGACCCGGGGGCCTCCTGCCGGCAGGACATGCCTGAAACACCTCCCTGGGGAGGCGTCCAGGGGGCATCCTAACAAGATGCCCGAACCACCTCAACTGGCTCCTTTCGACATGGAGGAGCAGCGGTTCTACTCCGAGTCTCTCCCGGATGTTCGAGCTCCTCACCCTATCCCTAAGGCTGAGCCCGGCCACCCTGCGGAGAAAACTAATTTCGGCCGCTTGTATCCGCGATCTCATTCTTTCGGTAATTACCCAAAGCTCATGACCATAGGTGAGGATTGGGAGGTAGATCGACCGGTAAATCGAGAGCCTTGCTTTCTGACTCAGCTCCTTCTTCACCACAATAGACCGGTTCAGCGTCCGCATCACTGCAGACGCTGCCCCAATCCGCCTGTCGATCTCCCGCTCCCTCCTTCCCTCACTCGTGAACGAGGGAGCGGGAGATCGACAGGCTTTTTGTACTTATTTCAAATCCCTCTCTTCCACAGGGTCCGTTGCTAAGGCAATGTAACAGCAAAACTTTGTTCTCTCATCAGGTGTCTGCTTTCAGAGAAGGGTCTCTTAACTTCCTGTCTAACATCCTGATCAACATATACAACATGAATAATTGTTTTGATTAGTCTACTCAAAGTTGATTCCCAGTGCTTCTTTCACTGTTACTTATCTAAATTCAGGGGTGGATCTAGAGGGGGGGGGGGGGGCAGTGCCCCCCTGACAAGCTTGGCCCCTATGTGGCCCCATGTTAAGTGCTTAGTGTTTTAGAATGTACCCCTTTAAAAAAAAGACAGCTGCCCCCGGGACCAGCGTCCGTCCCACGGCTCTATAGAGTCCTGCAGTCCAGAAGCTGAACTGCAGTGGTCCAGCTGACCTGCCAGCTGCTACTGGACTGGACTGATCCGGCGGCAAGCGGAGTCCCAATCAATGTCTGAGTGGCTTGGAGGTTGCAGCGCTGCTCCACTGTGCTGGAGACGAAACCAGGAGAAGAGGAAGTCCCCACTGGCAAAACAGCAGCCTCCTGGCGCGACCAGGGCGGTCACTCCCTGGGCTGCTCGCTCACACCTGCGGCACATAATGGTGTTATCACACTGAGGGACGACAAACAACACACACGTACACACTCACCAGCCTACGCCATCTCTACCCCCCCCCCCTTAGAGGAGATGGCAACCAAGTGCCTGACAAGCTGCTGCTGCCGCTGCTGCCGCCGCCGATCCCAGGCACACAGGTGAGCTGAACTGTCAGTCCACCAGCACACCTTGGCAGGGCTTTTATCCAACCTGCTGGCCTGTTATTGGCCAGTGAGTAATCACTAAAACAGCTACAGGTGTGGCCAATAAAACCAGGAGCAATCATGCTCATCCTGCCACACAGGGCTGCGCGTTCTGCAGAAACATGAGTTTACCACTCCACGCAACAAAATGTGTGGTAGAAAGTTTGAAAGTTGTGTAACAAGTCACACAGCTCATGACAAAGTGACAAAGAGGTAAAAATGACAAGAACTGAATTAGAAAAGGCACTCAAACATCAGTGGGTAGATCGTTATTACGGCTGGTGCAGATGGATGAGGGACTGCGGGATAATATCATCAATACTATTCCGTTCCCACAAAATAGTAATTTGTGGGAACAAAATATGTTTAACGTTCGCACGAATTAATATTTCGTGGGAACGAATTACTATTTCTTGCGCACGTTATAGTTACTTCGTGGCCACAATTTATTTATTTTTCCACCATGTCATGAGACGGGCTTATTACAGAAATTTGTTTAAAAAAAATTTTTTTTTTAATCATTTAAAAATGATTACTTTCATTTTATGTCAATGAACTCATGGCCTGAGAAATTGGCTAAGTGATCCATTACTTTATTGCTGAGGTTCAAAATCGAAGTCGCTCTTTGCTTGTGCAGTTTTGTTGAGGTGAGGTTCTCTGGTCTTTAGCTCGACAAATGCTGGCAAACTGTCTATAGCAATCAGAGCCCTAATAACAAGTCATAGCAGATGGTCTTGCAAATAAATGAATGTTTTCCTTAGGGACCCCACATTCCTGATGTTCTGAGGACAGCTGTAGTTAGTCTTCGGGTGTTTTACTTATTTCTGTGTTTAGTCTTCCTTGTCCATAGTTTAGTCTTCTGTGTTTTTGGTCTAGTCTGTTCTCTGTGTTTTCTGTTTTTATTCATCATGTCCTGCCCTGTGTCTTGTTAGGTCTGTTTAGTCCATGTTGTGGTTCTAGTCTTGTCTTTGTCCATAGTCCTGTGTTTTCCTCCATGCTCAGTCCCTGCTCTCCATCCCTCCCTCATCCATTGATTGTTCATTGCTCACACCTGTCCCGTGCACTCACCTGCTCCTTGTTCCCCTGATGACTCCCTTCAGTATTTAAACCCTTCTGTGTCATGTCTAGTTGTTGGTTCGTCAGATCTGTTTGCCGTGTCGATCTGCGTCTGCCCTGTATTGGTTTGAGCCGTCGTCTCAATTTAGTTTTTTTCAGTCAAGTCAAGGCCTTTCTAGCTTATTTCCCTGTTTCTATTTTTAAATAAATTATTTTTAGATTTTTACCTTCCTGATCCTGCTTCCCTCAGCACCATTGGGTCCTGACTCCACCTTTACATGGGATGGCACATCTTACCCTTTTTAAAATTATCTAATTATGAATATTATATCTTACAATATACATGTATATCTTATATAAACATAATTTTAATATATCCTCTTGCTGTAAAAGACCGTTCACATTTGTCTTTTAGAGATTACCCTGTCAAAATAAATGCATAAGCTAAAGATATGGAAAGTGTAACATTTCAAAATGTTTTTAAAGCATTTATATAAGCTACCTAGTAGTTCATAAAATATTGCATTAAAAACCATTTTATCCTAAATATGAGATGTACTAGAGCCAACAACTACAACATAATGGTGAGTCACTCCTTCAGAAAATCCCTGTAACATATTCAGTAACATCACAGGTTGATCTGACTTACTTTTTATAGCTGTACAGAAATCAAATCATTTTTAATAATTGTCATCACACTACTAACCTGAACAAACAGGAGACATGAGATGGGATAACTTCTGTTCAAGTGCAGCTTCGCTCAGAAGAATGAGGAAGTCAACAAGCGTTCTAACAGCAGAGTCCCAGGGGATAATCAAAGCGTCACACTGCCTCCTGTTGGTCGCATTGAATATAACAAGTTTATCATTTCAATTCTGTCTCTGACACAAACTTATTTGCTGAATAATCCTTGACAGTAGATGCAATAAAGATACTTTTGTGATTCAGATGTCTTGTTTGGTTGCTTATGTGGAACAAGTGTTCCAGTGCCACTATTTAGTACCTAACATTGCATGCAAAGCAGCCAGTTTCTCAAATGTTCCGGGTGAAACCGTTTCTCCTAGAGCCTTTAGGAAAAGCTAACCTAAAGTAAACCACACCTTGCTGAGCTTGTTCAGCAGTTCTTCATCTTAGATGTCTTCCAGAGAGGCAAGTGGAACATGAAGACTGCCTCACTGAAAAATAAGAAGGTGACACACCTCCATGGACTGAAAAATAAGAAGGTGACACACCTCCATGGACTGAAAAATAAGATGGTGACACACCTCCATGGACTGAAAAATAAGATGGTGACACACCTCCATGGACTGAAAAATAAGATGGTGACACACCTCCATGGACTGAAAAATATGAAGGAGACACACCTCCATGGACTGAAAAATAAGATGGTGACACACCTCCATGGACTGAAAAATAAGAAGGTGACACACCTCCATGGACTGAAAAATAAGATGGTGACACACCTCCATGGACTGAAAAATAAGATGGTGACACACCTCCATGGACTGAAAAATAAGATGGTGACACACCTCCATGGACTGAAAAATAAGAAGGTGACACACCTCCATGGACTGAAAAATAAGATGGTGACACACCTCCATGGACTGAAAAATAAGATGGTGACACACCTCCATGGACTGAAAAATAAGAAGGTGACACACCTCCATGGACTGAAAAATAAGAAGGTGACACACCTCCATGGACTGAAAAATATGAAGGAGACACACCTCCATGGACTGAAAAATATGAAGGAGACACACCTCCATGGACTGAAAAATAAGATGGTGACACACCTCCATGGACTGAAAAATATGAAGGAGACACACCTCCATGAACTGAAAAATATGAAGGGGACACACCTCCATGGACAAGTGCCACCGCAACCATCACCCCAAAGGTTTTGTAGTGACTTCTCTCTATAGCTAAAACACACAAGATTTTATGAAAAGCCAATGGTGATCAATCAAAATTACACAATATTACTAAAGTCTGATCATTTAATACTAACCTCTGCGATCCAAAGCCAAGTCTTTGTGCTCCTGCCCTGTAAATAAAGAGCTGTCTTTCATTGCATGCATCAGGAGCTAGAAAAGCTCTAGAGGGACCACCGTCGTCCACCGATCCCTCAGCCTGGTTGTGGTTGTCCAAGAAAACGATGCTTACATTGGCTTCTGGTTTGAATGTCTTGAACGCTCGAAGTGCTCTGTCCAAAATGTTGTCACGACAGACATTGATCAGGTTGTTTGCTCCTCAGATAAAAGTCGGCTTGTCAGCATTTGCAGCAGCATTTTCAAACTGGGTCTAAATGAGTTGAAGATTTGTGTAATCAGTGAATAATAAAATGTGACTCCATAACATTACACACAGGGCAAATATTCAAACATGGGGATACCAACAGGGAACACGGTGGGAAAGACCAACGCAAAATTAAACGCACATGGCTGTTTTCATGACAGTGACACTAACTCATTTTCAGTGTCGCTTTGCTCAAACTCACTGTCTCCAGAGGAAGTTTGAATGATGTCCTCATCATGAACATGTTTGTCCTTTAAAAAAAAAAAAATTATTTTAGTCTAATGATATGGTGATTTTTAATTAAAAGAATTATTACAACAATGTATTCTTTATATGTAAAGAATTCTAGCAAAAAATGTCATTTGAAAAAAGTCGTTGCCTACTCTTTCAGCTTCTGTTGTAGCACTTAGTGAATTATCAGTTGTATGCTCAGAGTTCTCCTCATTGAAGTCTGAAACAGAATTATCTTTGGTTGAAATAGTATCGCATTGAAATATTATTTAGGTTGAAGCAGTTGGTTAAACTAAAGGAAATTGGTGAAATTATAACCTCAGAATGGAGCCTTGAGCCACCTGGATTATAAGTAAGAAAAGAAAGTTGCCTTTTAAAAAATCAGTGTTTCATCTGGTGATATAAATACATCAGAGATACTGGTAATCCAAAGCAACATTTAGTGTGTCATATGTAGGGATGAGCCGAATGCTCGTTTCAGACGAGTATCCGGTACGGATAATGCATTTTTGACGAGTCCGAGCCGAATCCGAATAAAACGCATCATTATTCGTGATCGTGCTGAAGGAAATCATCCACTGACTGTGTTCACGCTCTGTGAGTGGCCAGTCACACAGAGCGCCCCGCACCCGTCAGCTGTGGAGAGGAGGAGGAGGATGTGGGGAGGGCGTTCATCCAGGCCCTCATCAGGCCCAAAAGTAACCCACTCCGGCTCCGCCACCCGGACCTCTCCCGTGCCCATAACCGCTAGCTCTGCTCGGTCAGAACAGCTGTACGCGCAGACCGCCAGGAGCGGCGGCGGCTTCAAGCAGACGGAAAGTCCGCTTAGAGGTTTCAGTCCTGACAGGACGCGTTCTCCCAGTGAGTGAGTAGTTCAGCGAGGAGGAGAAGGAAGCTCCGCGTCAATCTGGACGCTCTGGTGACCCGATCGTTTCCTGGTGGACCAGCGACAGTCCAGACTTTTAAAATTCATACTTTGATCTCCCTGGTCCATAAAACCAGTAGATCAGTGGTTCTGCTGACACTGGGTCAAATCAGCATCTTTTCGCTTCCTGTGTGATGATGTGCATTTGGCAAAAAAGTCTGCGTAAAACCGGTCTGAGACCCATTGGCTGAAGGACGAAGGTCCCGGTATCTGCCACCTGTCACGCGTCAGGTGAACTCAGCCGTGCTCGCGTGCCTGTCATTTATAAAGTGAATAGGAGCGCGCGCCGTGTTTTCCAGCTGCGTGACTGACAGCTTAAAATTCAACAGATCATCAACACTAAAACACATTGATCTGTCAGTGACTTTATCAGATTAGTCTTTACAGCTGTTTTCAGAGACTCGCATTAATTCTAATGTTTAAAAAGACCCACAAGTAGTTTAACTAAAACATGATGACAGAGCCCTGCATCCTGTAACATGGATAATAAAATAAACAGGAGAGAAATAAAGTCATTTTAAGGCAGATTTAATCCATTACAGATAAACTGGATGTTACAATCACTTTTTGACAGGTGAAAAAAAATCAGTTTGAAGTGATTTGATTTAGTTAAAAAAAAGACAGTTAATCAGGTCACCTGTAAACTAAATCTAATCCTTTATTGTCAGGTGACCAGATGAGAAGGTTTCTACAATAAAACTATTAAAACACAGTGAGCCTTAGTAAACAGCTGCAGTCCTGACAGATCAATGTGTTTTAGTGTTAAAAATGTTTGATTGGACCAAATTCAACCTGCTACCTTTATCAGACATCAGTGAGCTCAGATTTAATCTGGTCTGGTGAATGTTGGGGGGTTTGTGACTCTGATCTGGGAGGTTCTGACAGGTGTTAGGCTGGTAACTAGCCCCCCCACCCCATGGTGTGCCTTGTGATTTTTTTCAATAACAAAGTGTACCTTGGCTCAAAAAAGGCTGAAAAACCCAGCCTTTAATATTGTGATCAAAAACACTGAATCTCAATTCTGAGGCTGCTCTGTAAATAGTTTTCAAATAAACAATACATATAGCTAATTCTGATCAATTATATTAATTTCAGACTTAAAATAATGTACAGATTTAAGCCACACCCACTTCCGGGCAAATTACGTCACTTCTGGATCGCGGTCCGCCCACTTCCGGTTTAGGCCCCACCCACTCCGAGTACAGATACGGATACAGATAATTTAGGTAGTTGAACAGATACAGATAATGCAGTACTCGCTCATCCCTAGTCATATGCAACTTACCGTAGAGCTGTCTTGCAGGGCTCCTTCATGATTTCTAAGATTTTCCTGTAGTTGGAAGTAGTAAATTTAACAATGTTGTACTGTAAATAAGCTTATGACTAGTAATTTATTAACAAGTACGCACTTAATATGTTAAAAGAAAATTATTTCCTTTTGGGAGATATTATATAACTCTGATCTGTTCAACTCCCTGCTGGCTTTAAGAACTGAGGGGGTCATTGGAGAAACATTCAGTGGATGTATTTTCTTCTGGCCATCCACCCTCACCAGCTGGAAATTGGTTGTTTCAAGTCTTGGGAAAAGGTTGCGAAGGAATTCATGGAACTCTTGAGGAGACAATGCAACAGTGACCTTGACTTTTGTTGTTTTTTTTTTTCCCCAAAGCTTCAGCTAATACAAATAAAAACTTAATATTTATACTGACAACAAATTTTTAGGAAGCTGTAATTAGTAATGTGTGACTCATGTATAACAAACCTTTTGTTGATGGTGAAATGTCACCAGATCTGCATGGAAGAGTAGACCAACTCTGAAAGTTACCAGTCTAGGCTGTGGTCTTCATTTTGGGTTTTTATTAGGACCTGGGTTTTGCCTGAACATCCGTAGCCTAAAGAAGGGGAAAAATAAAAACATATTTAAAAAAAAATAATAAAAAATTCATACAATAAAATGTAGCATAATTTTAAAATAAAAATGTATTCCAAATAAGTAGTAAAATTCTGTAACATTCACCTAATTTGACTGAGCAAAGCTACTGGTATAAAAGTTTCATAAAAGTGTGTTTTAATAGTGTCCTCAAATAACACAAAGATTTGCGGGAAATGTTCACACAAGAATCAAAGCATATAATCATTTGCAAGTTGTTTTACTTTGTGATGGATATTATAGTACACATTTCTTCTTTCATCAAGACTCTCACTTCGTCTTTGTTAATCATACTGCTGGCTGATACAATACATTCATGTTGGAAATAATTTATTATATTTTAACAGCATTGGGGTATGGTAGTTGCCCCTATGAGAATGAAATGAGACCCTCCCACCTCACTTGAAACTGCTGGATGATATGATCACGACCTAAAGGTTGCAACATTTTAATCCCTTTTCATTTTACTCTATTACGCAGAGGGAGTTTATCCTAAGCTGTTTTTCAGACACAAGTACACATTATTAAATGCTGCATGTTCTAAATGGAGGGAGAACAAATATCAAAGTACTGACATAACGCATGTTTTTTTAATACTGAGGAGGAAAAAACCTAAATCGTTACTACGTTTCATTTAAAAAAAAAAAAAAAGATTTTTAATTGGACAGATCCAAATCAAGTGAAAATCATTTTTGTTACTTATTACACTTTAAAAAAGTAACAAAGTTTTACAATATTTCCTTTGTGGTTTTCTAAATAAAGTTATGAATTAATGAAACATGCATTTAAACTCACATTTGCTCGAAAATGATTCAAAACCTCTTAAGTAATAAAAACTTTTATCGTTAATTAAAAAAAAAAAGATTCTATTCAAATGCAAAGAGCTGCTAATTTATTCTATAAAGAGAATTTAAGATTATTTTACATCTAAAAATCAAGTACAATGCGCAAAAAGTTTGTAGATTTAGTGACAACATACATTGTCGGCAAGTAATAATTGCCTTTCAACGAGACTTTCTGAAGAAGTCGGTTGCTGGCTACTCTGTACTCTGTCTATGATTGCATTGAATCGGCTACTCATCTACAAAACATAGTCGCGATTACCAGACATACTGCCAGGACTCCAACAAAGATTATTTATCATTGGAGGGCGCCAATGACCGTTAACCGCCAAATGTCATCAGCAAATCAAATTATGTTGGTAGGTGGAAATTTATTTTTGAATGAGTAAAGCATAATTCAAATATATTTTTGTTTAGCATTTACACACAATTAAGATGAGACTGTTTAGAGAGAATTACACATAATTTCTGATGAGTTACATCGTGACAACTCAAATGTAATTTGCTAGTGTGTAAATGTTTTAAACTCATGAGAGGGAGAGATTTTTCTAGAAATCATTTATTAAAACTTTCAATAAATTAAACTTGGTCAGATGACTCGATTATGACTTGAAAATTCAAAGTTAAGGACTTGGACTTGCACATCATTCAGTGTGTTTACATGCAGTAAAGAAAACCGAATTATTGCCTTAAATCAACTCAAGTCGGTTTTTTCAACTGCATGTAAACACGTTAGTCCGGCTGAAGTCGAACTGGATCTAACCGAGCTAAAGCTCCCAGATAATGCGGTCGTAGCTCGACTTCCTCCTTCATGTAAACAGCTTAGTCGAGCTAATGCTGTCTGGGCGCTCCTCCTCCGGGAGTGATGAGACCGCGGAAGTGGGAATACAAACAAATCAGTAGCGGTAAAAGACGATGGCAGCAAAACAAACGGACAGCTTGCCAGCGCTTGGTACACGAAGACGCCCGATCAAATTTGTGACCGATAGAAGCGTTTAGAACAAGAGTTTTTAAACGCTAAGAAAACAACCGGCAGAAGACCGACAGGAAAGGGCGCATGTCGCCCCCTGTCGTAGCGGAGTGGAACGAACTTCATTTAAGAGTTCGGTTTTCTAACAGACGTGTAAACTAGAATAAAGGCTCCCAGTTTATTAACATAAGATCGACCTAGACCGATCTAGCTCGACTTAGATGTGCATGTAAACGCACTGAGTGACTTTGGACTTGGATGTATTTGACTTGGACTTGACTGGAAAGACTTGTGACTTGCAAAGCAGTGACTTGGTCACACCTCTGGCTCAGAGTACTACACATACTGTGTGTGTGTGTGTGTGTGTGTGTGTGTGTGTGTGTGTGTGTGTGGACCAGTCTGTTCACATTACACATACCCTGTAAACAACAGCCTGCCTTTGAAGGGGAATATTCAAACACTGTGTATTATGCAGTCTAGTTCAGGTTGAAAGGTACCAGGAAGAGAGACGATAGATTTGCATGTGGTTTTTAGAGTAACATAATGGTTTCTCTTTTCACATTTATAAACTGATAAATAATGTTTACATAATGTTCCAAGTGACTGAAAAATGCAGGGAAAACTGATTACCAGACATTTAATATAAAAACACTTCCATCCAGTCATCCATCCCTCTCCCCAGTGACACTCCAGTTCCTCCTGCAGATCACGTTCTGGTTCCACTACAGACTTTTATACATGCTTGGACAATTTCCACAGGGAGACCAGCCGACCAGGAAACATCACAATCAGATACTCAAATTAACTTAAACAAAAATCAACAAACATAATAAAACGGTTGATAAAGGTGAACAAAACTCACAAAACAGGACATCCAAATCCATACACAATAACAAAAATATCAAAGTAGACCGTAACCAGAAAACCCCTGAAGCTCGAATAACATCGTTTCAGTTTGAACTACCGGTCATTCCATCCAAATTCACACAAAGTGCTTTACAATAGTACAAACAAATAATAGATTTAAAACTCTGAGCTAAAACTTCAATAAAAACCTAGATAAAACATACCAAAGAGATAAAAACATAAGATCAGGGGATAAAATGAATAAAACGGCAAACCCTTTAAAAGGTCACTCATACTGAACCAAAAGCCACTCAGAAAAGATTAGTTTTAATAACAGGAAGAACCATGGCCTGTTCAACATTTAGAGGCAGTTTCAGTCTGAGGCCCTGTCTCAATACTCGCACTTCCACCCTACGGTCTTCAGTGAAGTGCACTTGGTAGAAGTGCACAGAAGGGTTCGAGTGCGTAGTGAACAAGTGCGCACTTAACTGCAGCATTTGGGACAGTGATGCTTGCATCATCGATCTGCGCCCACCGGTGACGTTTCTCTGCGACTCCAAAATGGCACAGGCGGTCGCTGTTTGTGCTGTTGTGCTGCTCAAAATGCTTTTGAAACAGCAACAACTAATAATACTGAGGAAAATAAAGCGGAGGAACAGAAGGAGGTGTCTACGAAAGGCTCTCGAATGCATTTCTTGAGCAGGTAAGTCCCATGCAGTGGGCTACTAAATGCATGAATATCTATCACCCCCTTAATAACACATCCACAGACACACTTTTGTCAAATGCGATGTGATCGGTTAAAAATTAATTAATGCTGTAAATGACCTTATTAACATCTTCTACTGTGAAATTTGGTTTAGTTATTGTGAAAATGGGGAAAAGAAATAAGTTACCCTTATTCAACCATTGTAAACTGCACAGCAGCAGTAGGACCCAATTGGTCAGATGCAAGTTGTGCTTAACGGTTCAAAAGCTGTTAAGAGAATATTTGAACTCTTAATTTCTCGCTAAAAATGTTTCTTTAGCACCTGGGTGACAAGGAAGAAGGTTGTTACTTGATATGGTTATCTTTTTCTGGGTACAAAAAGGTATTTAAGAAATATTAAAATGATAGAATAAATATGGTAATAGCATTCCATGCAAAGATTATCATGGATAAAATTGTCCTAATTTAAGATTTAATTTATGGTTATGAAATAAGGCAAAGGATTATAAATTAAGATACTGTCTGGGTTACTAATGTTAGTTTTATTCTGTATATTCTGTAGCTCTTACAATGTGTCCACATGCAGGGCTGTTCAATAAAAAAGATTGTGAAACACTGGTTTCCCTGCAGCAATTGGAAAATTAATTATATTTAATCCTTTTTTTTTTTGTCCTAAAAGGGTAAACTTCTACTTGTTCTCATTCATTCTAGGCTGGAGGACCACTGGAGTACACCAGACTGAACCAGACCATGCCAGTTCTTCAGGTGTACTTTGATCCAGACCAAGACATGAGACCAGACTACCGCCTAACAAGGGATTCAATGACTGCCTTGATGAGGGTCTTAAAGAGGGATCAAGATCACGGCTGGGGCTATGCACTGGAGAGTTTGATCTTTGTTTATTGGCTGGCACATGGAATCTCATACAGAGTTGTAGCCAGAGCATTTTCTGTGCCAAAGTCAACAGTCTGCCGCATTGTGCACAGAATTGCACTAGAAATAATGAAGAATGCACACAAAATTATCCGTTATCCAAAGAACGACTTGGAGGAAATTGGGAAGGGATTTGGACGTTTAGCCCACCACAAAGCCTTTGACAAAGCAGTCGGTGCAGTGGATGGGTGTCATTTTCGAATCAAGCCCCCAAATCAAAACAAGGAGGACTACTTTAACTATAAGCAGTTCTACTCCATTCAGATGCAAGCTATCTGTGACTCCAGTGGGCAATTTTTGAACATTTTTGTTGGCTTTCCTGGCTCAGTGCATGACGCACGTGTTCTTAAGAACAGTCCAGTGTATGTGCAGAGTGANTACCCACCACCAGGCTACTTTCTTTTGGGTGATGGAGGTTATCCCTGCATTCAGTGGCCCATAGCCATCATCACCCCTTACAAAATGCCACTTCAGGGCCGCATGGAAGAAAGGTTCAACAACTGCCATGCCCGTGCTCGTTCAGTAATTGAACGTGCATTTGGCATGATGAAAGCACGCTGGCGCACAACCCTGTTCAAGGCTATGGAGGTCAAGGTGGCATTTTGCACCCAAGTGGTGACTGCCTGTGCTGTTCTACATAATGTCTGTCTGAGCCATGGTGATGTCCTTGAGCCAGAAGAACTGGAAGACCAGCACCCACCACCACCACTGCCCCCAGGAGATCCAGGACAGGAAGGACGTGGAAACATCTTAAGAGAAAGACTTTCTGCCCAGATTTCAGCACCACTTGGCTTACCACCACACCTCTCTGAACATGATTACATTTCTGTTTGAAAATCACTAGTGGTTGCATATTTTCTATTATATAGTGTTTATTTTAATTATTAACCAACTGTACATTATTTAGTAACAGCATTTTTGTTCTACAGCAAATTTATAAGAGTAAATAACAAAGACTGTTGATTTAAGTTTCACAACATTGTGTTTATTAATAAAGCTGCCTTGTGAATGAGCAGAACATAAATCGCTGAATTCTCTTTTTCAGGATCAACATACAAATATAAATAAACATACATTTTAAAGTGCAAACAAGAACATTAACTTAATAGAACACAGCCATTCCCAGGAGCAAATGGATAAAGTTATACTTGTTGACTACCTCAATCTTTCTTAGTAAGGTGGTCAACAAGTCTTCCAAACAGATCTAGCATTTTATCCATTTGCCCCTGGGAGTGGCTCAACCACGCTCGGTCCTGTTCCTCTTCTTGTTTTTCTTTTTTCTCCATTCTCTCACACCATTCCATGAGGGCCGTTGCTCGATCGTCATCCTTTCTCCTCCTTTTCACTGGCGTTGAACCTGGAAGGCAGCCAAGTTCTGAACTCACTACCCCTGATGTTGTGGGTTGAGCCCCTGATGCTGTGGGTTGAGCCCCTGATGCTGTGGGTTGAGCCCCTGATGCTGTGGGTTGAGCCCCTGATGTTGTGGGTTGAGCCCCTGATGCTGTGGGTTGAGCCCCTGATGCTGTGGGTTGAGCCCCTGATGCTGTGGGTTGAGCCCCTGATGCTGTGGGTTGAGCCCCTGATGCTGTGGGTTGAGCCCCTGATGCTGTGGGTTGAGCCCCTGATGCTGTGGGTTGAGCCCCTGATGCTGTGGGTTGATCGTCTTCCATCTGGCCAGGGCTGACCACAACACTACTTGGCCCTGAAGAGTAGAGGCTGACTGGGCTGACTGACGGCCGCTGACCAATGGCTTCATGCATTGCTGCATAAAATGTCCAGCTGGCTGCTGTTAACTCTCCCTCTGCTGTCCCTGACCCAGTTTTTGGGAGTGACAAGTCCTAACAAAATGATTTAAACTTTAATATCATGTAATGCAAGCAGAAATGAAAATACATTTAAAGAAAATATATATACAGTATATATAGAGGCACCAATGTTCACAATCATAATACCTTGTATTTCTTCTTTAGGTTTTCCCACTTTTTTTGCACTGTTGTGGGGTCACCTTACTTTCCAAATCCATTACTTTGACTATTTCACTGAGAGAGAGAGAGAGAGAAATGGATAGGAAAAACACATAATACACAAATATCACCCTACATACATGTTATGTAGTTCAGGTTTTCTTAATGTTTAAACTCACTCGTAGCCTTGAGTCGAGGCATTCCTGTGCCCAGTAAAGAGGTGGTCATTTTCTGACCTTAATTTTATAAAATGGAAAGTCATTTCGTCCGTCCCTGTTAGAGGAAAAAATGTTAGGTTTTTCTTGTAACAACATAAACACAGATTTCAGTAACATAATTGGTGATTGGCAACATTCACTTTCATATTATTTAGCATGAAGAACAGTGGGTTTTGTTTTTGAATTATTAAATAACATTGTCAAATGTTTGTTGTCTTTTTTATGACTTGAGTACAAACAGATATTGAATTTTTTGCATAGCATGCCCTTAAATATCACTGAACAGTTAACAATTATCATTTATCAGTTAACAATATCTTCCCAACAGAGGAACATGGGATGGGAATTAGACACGTAACAATACTAAACAATTTAATATTTAAATACTTACACTTGAGAACGCTTTTGAACTGAAGGGGCACTTGAGACATTCTGCTACCTTCTCGCGAGATTCTAATGCAGCAATGACTTATGGGTAATACCCTTGGCTGAAGTCTGCTCCGATGCAGACTTCGGCGAAGTGCGTAACGAGGGTGGAAAAGGGGGCGGGGATAGGGTCCGGAGTCTCCACCCAGGAGAATCGGGACACCCTGAGCACTTGCGCACCTCAGCGGGAACGCGCAACTGAGGGACGCGAGGGTGCAAGTGCGAGTATTGGGATTGGGCCTGAGTCTGCCATAACAGCTCCTCTGACCTTCAGCCTCATCTTCAGTAAAAGAGCAGCTGGTCAGCTGATCTTAGCGTCCATGAGGACACATACAGCTGTAGTAAGTTTGACATATGGGGGACAAAGCCACCCAGACTATAGAAGGCCACTCGGAGGACTTTGAAATTGATTTTGTTTTACCCAAGCCAGAGCCAGTAGAGTGAGGACAGAATTGGTGTGATGTGTTCACGCCTACATGTTCCAGATACAAGGTTTTGAACTAGTTGGAGATACGAAGACCTGATTGACTCCAGCATAAAGAGGATTACAGCAGCCCAGACAGGTCAAGAATGCATGAAGGACTTTCCCCAAAATCTTGTCTTGACAGGATTGGCTTCTGTTTGGCAATCTGTATAAACTAAAATAAGCTTCTTTTTTTTTTTCCCCAGGACTTTGTTTATTACACTTAAAATCTGAGTCTGTAATCTCCCCTTTTATTGTTGACAGACTGCTCAATAGATGGTTGCAGAGAATGTAGGTTGGGATGGGAGGTATCAGGTAGGGATGTCTTGATCAGGTTTATTTGCCTCCAAGATTTTGAGTGAGTATCTGCCAATACCGAGTCCTGATCCGATACTACTACTACAATGTTGTTGTCATCAACTTTATAATGCCTCCAGACCGCAGACATACACGGCTTCAAGCTACTTCTGTGTTCTTCTTTGCCAGCGTTTAACCAAGTCTCTCCAATAAAGTGATGTCATGTTGCACACACTGCTGTTTCTGTGTGGAGTTGAGGTCTAACTCTGTGCCACCACATAACTATAGATGTGTTAAAAAATAATGACATTATACTGTATATACAGCGTTTCCTCGAGGACTTTTTAAAACTGTGGTGGTGGGCTGTCCAAGGAGGAGAGGTGATCTGTGTGTGTATAGAACATCTGCATAGAAGTCTATCATATCTATATTTTTAAATGCTTAAAATCCACATTAATTAGTTTGTGGTTGAAGTAACTTTTTGAGAAAAATCTTTAATTTTTTTTCTTTTCTACAGCTGTTCAGGTGCAGAAATGTCAACATTATTCTGACACTCTGGTCAAATTGTTGCCCAAAAAGAACAAACTTGTTTACTGATAATGACCCAGATCATTTCAAAGAGTCATAAATCTGCTCTGTCAGCTGCTCTGGCTCCCTGCTTTGTCCTCGGTCTCCAGTGTATCATCAGCTCTGTCCACCTTCTTAATTAGACAATTTAAAGAAATCTGTCAGTGTTGGTGCGTTTTGGAATAACACTTAAACAAAACTCCTCCTCAGAAAGTGCTTTTCTTATCTTAACACCACTCAAATTATTTGCTGATGAGGTAGCAGGAGTTGCAGAATCTCCTCCTCTTGCTGAGCTGGAGGGTGACACAGCATAGGGGAAATTAAGTTGCCACGTATGGCGCGTGGAAGACTCGCTCCACGCCCGGCCTCGCCACCTCTCACAGGACTAAGCACTACTGTCGGTGCGATCCGTTCAGGGGAAAGGCGAGTCCAGACTGAGTGTCGAGTGAGCAGTAAAACCGGTAGCTCCTCCATAAGCTTGCACGTCTCCCGGCCGGCAACTGAATTCATTTCAAACTCTGATTAAGGTTAGAATAAGTGCACAAAAATAGACTATATACAGGGGTGCACACAAGCAGTACGCTGGTCCTCATGAGAACCGGATTTCATTCATCCGTACCAGAACCCACTGCCCGAACGCGCCTTTGCGGACCAGCGCTGCGCGGTCCCGATGGGAGACCCCTCGATCTGATGAGCTTCACATCCTGTTGCAGCGCAGTGAATGAGTGATCACATGACCTCTGAAGCTAGTGTACACACAGGCAGGACCTCTGACACACACACACTCACAGCATCTCCAATGCGCCTGCATGGCACCGCGCCTTTACGCGCATGCAGGCTCAGCTCCTTTGGTGCACGCTTCAACACACACACAATCACAGCACATCCGACCCACACGCACGCAACTCACACATGCCCAGGAGGGGTGCAACGGGTCACAATAGATCCATGATCTGTATGGATCGCCCTCTATGGTTCGGGACACGGTTCACGAATCTGCGCTCGTGCGTTTTAACCCGTGCCCAACCCAACAGCTCGCGGCGCGTTCTGAATCAGCTGATAAATAATTCCCCTCTGAGAAAGACGTTCATTTTGTCATCACATTCTTACTTTACTTTACTTTAGAACTTTATTTGTCTGACACCAGAAATTTGTCTTTCAACAGGCTCGACAATCATCATACCTCACACTCACATAAAAACAATAAAACAGTTAAAAACCATGTAAAACCTACTAAAAAAAAAGAAACAAACAAAAACAGTCAAATAATTTCTGGGTTGTTGGAATTCCTCAACTGTTAAGGGCTGTGATTGCTGTTGGAATGAATGATTTCTTATGTATTGCTTTTTTAGCCAGTGGGACTCTGTATCTCCTGCCTGATGGGAGAAGGCTAAATGCAGGATTGAGGGGATGAGATGGTTCCTCTGCGATCAGGGTGGCTTTGCTGATCACAGAACACTCATACAGGTGGGACAGTGGTGTTTGTAATGAGCCAGTTATTTTGCTTGCTTGATTTGTGATCCGTGACACAATCAAGTTCTCTCTGTCAGATTAATTTTAGTTAACCAGAACAAAGGATCACTGGATCATTAACGGATCCATTCTCTGATGCGTGCGCGCGCGCCAGCTGATCTCGCTGATGGAAAAGACTCATCTATTTCTGTTTAAGATAACGTGTTGTTTTGGTCTTTTATACGAGCTAATGCACCTTATTACTAACGGTGTTCAGTCAGGAGCGATTAGAACACCTTGATCGTCACCCCCCCCCCCCCACCACCTGCTGCAGCTGTCTGCAGTGAGCGGCGCTGTCTGACCCGAGAGGTGATCAGAAGTCTGTTCACCATATAATTTGTTTTTATACGATTAAACATTTTATTTAAGCATTGGATTGACATCTTGAGTTAAATGCTGTGGATTGAGCAGAAAAATGTTGCTACATAATAAATAGAGATCAAAGATTTTTGTCTTTTTTTCTCTTTCTGCTGATGCATGAGACACCCCCCCCACCCTTCCTGGCGTGCGTACCAGACAAGAGCGCCAGGTTCTCCCTTACATGGTATGAAAAATTGTGTGCACCCCTGACTATATACGTATATCTTAAAGGGCTGTAAAACTTAACACGTTTTTAAGGCATCAACACAAAGCCCTCTTTAACGGCGTTACATTTTTTCCAACGTGCAGCTTCCACCACTGTGCTTTGCTCTTGTATGCACGCAGCAAAGCATGCAGAGATCTGTCCTCCCCTCACCAAAATTAGACCGTTTTCAGTGAAGACGCCTGAACAATCCAGTAGTAAACTTTCAACAGGCTGGTAATTGGGGAAAAATGGGAGATTTCCTGGTGTCCTGGCTGCTAATCTGACTTGCTCAGGACGTTTTTGATAAATAAACAATCTGTCATGCGGCTCATCAGTGTATCGGCCCTCCTGAAGCTCACACAAATGCAGCAAAGCTGGGGGCACAAAGACACTCCCTTTCTCTGTCAAAGCACTGCAGACATGCCCCCCTCACTCCACCCCCCCCCCAAACACACACACACACACACACACGAGAGTGCACGCATCGCCACACCTTTACGCAAAATTGACCATGATGGGCAGGATCAGAGAAGGTGGAGCAGAAAGGGAGACCTAACTCCATAAAGGGTAAAACTTTAGCAAAAATCTTGAAGTGACATTATTTGATTTGTTGAGAAGGGGTATGACCTGAGGGAGCATTCTCAAAAGCATTGGGTTTAGTAAAAATGACACTAATAGTCTGGCAGAAAAGTCCAGCTTTATCCATTTTGGGGTTAATTAGGACGATTCGAAGGCCCTATTCTTCTGAGGACATATGGTGAAAAATTGTGTGCACCCCTGTGCCATATTTTCTCAGGATTGTTACGACCCTAAAATTGTCTAGGAGTAAAATAAGGGTCTAACACAAATGTGCTCGACAAGGTGATAAAGGTTTTCAAAAGAAAAGTTTATTTTTCCCTCCCACGATCACAACCCAGCAGGAAGAGGAACTGCGGAACTAAAGGAGTTAGAACAAAACTAAAAACTCTTCAACTAAAGAAAGGGGGGCTAAACAAACACAAAACGCTGGGGAGAAAACTCTACGACCCAGAAATATACAGGTAAACCTAATAAACTACACTAACGAGGTATTAAAACTAACTAAAGGTGCTCAGAAATAACGAGGAATGGATTAACTAAGGACGCTCGGAAATATCGAGGATGGAAGTTACACTAAGCTATAATACTAAAGACGAAATGAAAAAGCTCTTTAACGAGCAGCAGAACCCTGCTAACTACAGACAAGTACTGTTATTCTCAAACACCGCTAAACCTGTGAAACCACAGCTGTCGGGGACGTCGGCTACCGTTCTGAGTCCCCCGTCTATCTGGCAGCCTGGGCCTTTTAAACTCTAGTCAGTCCTGATCAGGCGGACTACCAGCAGCTGTGTGATCTAACACAGCTGCGGGAAGATCGGCGTGCCGCTGTCCTGAGTGCTGAACCGGAGGGAGTGCAGGAGCCAGCCTGCTCTGTCGCTGTCCTTGGTTCTGAACAGGTGAAGGCAGCAGATCGGGGCAGACTGGGGAACTCCTCCTCATGACAGCCACACGTAACAAGGATAGACCCCAAAGGGGGCAGATAAAGGCTGAAAAAAGATGCTAAGATCGAGCCCTGAGGAACACCATATGAAAGAGGAGCTGAAGTAGACAGTTTCCTATGTTTACACAGAAACTTCTGTTACTTACAGGTAGAGTTGAGACCAATCCAGGTCGGTACCTCTGATTATAACCCATTGCTCTAGGTCAGAGAGAAGAATACTGTGGTCAACAGTATCAAACGTTGCAGTTAAACATAAAAGCTCCATTTACTGAATTTGTTGAGTCAGTGGCTAAAAAGATATTGTGAAAGACTTAACAATACTATCGATGGGTATTCCATCTCTTCTAGGGATGGAGCCGGATGCAAATACGGTATTCAGAAAAGCACAAAAAATGGGTTTTTCCCGAATACTTATTTCGAACAAATACTTTAAAAAATATTTGTATTTGGAAACAAGGAAAACTTTTATTTCAAACAGCTGCATTTCCTCATGAGACCATGGTGCATCATGTCCAGAGTGAGTGAGTGACGTTCAGGAGTCAGAATCTCATCTGTGCTACTTTGCTCAGTCCACAGACGGACCTGTGTAAGGAGGCGGGAGCCCCTTCTGACCCGCGCCAATGCGCTGACGGCAAATGCTCTGGGTCTGGATGAGAATGGGTCTCATGCCTACCTACGGTGCAAGGCTCTGATTGGTTTCCCAAAATGAGCCACAATCGGAGTACAAAAAATATAAACACCACGAGGTTGTCCATTGTTTTAACTGTCTTATCCCACTCGCTTCAACTGACTGTGCTCACGAGTGCTTTGTTTACTAACGTGTGGTGCTCCTGTATGACATCACAGATTTCTCCACGCCACTTTTTATCACCGCTTTTGTGGTGAAGACTGTCCATGTGGTTGGTCACTTCTGCATTCCTGAGAAGGCTGTGTGAACATGACCTGGGGAGTGGGGGCAGGCTGACCGGACCAAGACCGGACCGAGCTGAGTCAGATGTAAAGGTAACATGAGAGCCATTTCTCATGGCTGAATTCACTGAAAAGAGGAAACTTCTTTCATCTCCCCAAGTTAGGTCCTTAAGTTTTATTAGCTTAAATTATTTATTATCTAAAATAATTTAAGTGATGCCTAAAATGAAGTAATGCTACATTACATCAATCATTTATTGTATTTAACAACATCAACATGTCAAAGTGCTACAAACATAGACATATATACGTAGACGCCCCGTGGACTGGCGCTGCCTATTGGAGCTGGCGACTCGGTGCGCCGCCATCTTGGATGGGTTCCCAGATGGCCCCAGTCAGCTTATTTCTACTGAGGAAGGTGTTTACCAAACTACAAAAACACGTTTTGTTTTGCTCTTTAACAAAAATCAGACGTACGCAGGGGGAAGCTGCCTTCAGCATTTCTGCTCCAACAATCTGGAACACTTAATAGATCTGAGGGAAGCAGCATCTGAGCAGATTTAAAACTCTTAAACTTAGGACTGTAATCCTCATACTTTAATCTTATTTGTTTTTATTGTTTAGTTCTGTATTTTATATTAGGAATTTTTAATTGTTTTCACAGCTTTTATTTCTTTTATGTACTTGTGTGTTTGTGTGTGCATGTTCAAATGTGTGTGGGTGCATGTATGTTTGAGTGAATGTTTTTAAGTGTGCATTTTAATGTGTATTTGTATTTATGTGCACTATGTTGATGAGTGTGCACATAATGTGAATCTATATTTATCCTACATTATTTTATCTGCTGTGAAGCTCATATGCATGAAATGTGCACTGCTCTATGAATAGTTTGATTTAATTTGACATATTAATAAAATACAAATATATATAATAAAACATTATATATAAAAATATGAAATAATGAATTTTATATTTTAATAAAACGTTTTTTGATTTGATTGAGTTCATTTCACAATATTTTTTCACAGACATACAGTACATACACACTGGGGCTTTAGGGAGCTAAACACCTTGAAAAACATTTTTTTTGCACATTTTCTTCAGAGTGCTGCCACTCTGTAACTTCTGGGTGGTTCAGGGCACAATGTGGTGGAGCCTTAATTTGTGAAATACAGAGACTACAAATGACACAAGCATGAAATGGTGGCTGTGGATCCCAAACTGGGTTTCTGCAGTGAGTTCACCGGGTGCAAAAACAGCTTCTGGACCATCAGACGGTGGAAAATGCCCTGAGACTGCCCTGCAGTGGATTGTTATTCCAGTCTCCTACAAGAAAGAAAGGAAGAAAAAAAATTAAACAATTTCTCACTTACATTAAAACCATGTTTAGCAGGGACAGAGTCATAAAAAACAACTTATGAAGGTAAATAAGGAAGACTTATAAACATTTTTTTCCCAACTGGTAGGTTAAAAGGTAAGTAAGGTAATGACTGTATCAGCATGTCACAGAAAGATGTTTTAGGAGTATTGTTCACTTTAGGAGGTGGGTTGATGAGACGAGCAGGTTGAGAGGTATATCACATCATTTTTTATTTGTTTTTAAAAGTCTTTAAACTGATGTTTTTGTTAAGCACTTTCAGATATTTTTTTTCTATGAAAGGTGCTATATAAATAAAATGTACTTATTACATCAAAACAGACTAAAATCAGGATGAATAGGTAGAAGAAAAATCTGATCTAAAGTTAGCACACCCAGATGTTACCAATGTCCGTCTAAACAGACTAAAAAGACTAATAATTGTGAAAATTCTACCTGATGCCCTGACACAATCAAAGAAACTCTCCAGTGATCCTGGCTGAAGCAGGATGTTCAGACATAACGCTGAACTGGGAGACGTTCAGGAATCATTGTCAACAATGTGTCCACGTTGATGACATGTAGATGACATTTACACAGTTTGATGAACGGTCGAATAACCAATAATGTTGTTAAATCTTACATGCGAGAGGTCATTCCACGAGATCTGCTTTCAATAGTGCGGCGGTTGATGAATTAACTCCGGTTACGTGTGGAGCGAGGGACCCATCCAAGATGGCGGCGACGCTGATTCGCCCAGCGGCAGGCCACGGGGCGTCTACGTATATACAGTGGGGCAAAAAAGTATTTGGTCAGCCGCCGATTGTGCAAGTTCTCCCACTTAAAATGATGGCAGAGGTCAGTAATTTTCATCATAGGTACACTTCAACTGTGAGAGACAGAATGTGAAAAAAAAATCCATGAATTCACATGGTAGGATTTTTAAAGAATTTATTTGTAAATTAGGGTGGAAAATAAGTATTTGGTCAATAACAAAAATTCAACTCAATACTTTGTAACATAACCTTTGTTGGCAATAACAGAGGTCAAACGATTACTATAGGTCTTTACCAGGTTTGCACACACAGTAGCTGGTATTTTGGCCCATTCCTCCATGCAGATCTTCTCGAGAGCAGTGATGTTTTGGGGCTGTCGCCGAGCAACACGGACTTTCAACTCCCTCCACAGATTTTCTATGGGGTTGAGGTCTGGAGACTGGCTAGGCCACTCCAGGACTTTCAAATGCTTCTTACGGAGCCACTCCTTTGTTGCCCGGGCAGTGTGTTTGGGATCATTGTCATGTTGGAAGACCCAGCCACGTTTCATCTTCAAAGCTCTCACTGATGGAAGGAGGTTTTGGCTCAAAATCTCACGATACATGGCCCCATTCATTCTTTCCTTAACACGGATCAGTCGTCCTGTCCCCTTAGCAGAAAAACAGCCCCAAAGCATGATGTCCCCCCCCCCCATGCTTCACAGTAGGTATGGTGTTCTTGGGATGCAACTCAGTATTCTTCTTCCTCCAAACACGACGAGTTGAGTTTAGACCAAAAAGTTCTACTTTGGTTTCATCTGACCACATGACATTCTCCCAATCCTCTGCTGTATCATCCATGTGCTCTCTGGCAAACTTCAGACGGGCCTGGGCATGCACTGGCTTCAGCAGCGGAACACGTCTGGCACTGCAGGATTTGATTCCCTGCCGTTGTAGTGTGTTACTGATGGTGACCTTTGTTACTTTGGTCCCAGCTCTCTGCAGGTCATTCACCAGGTCCCCCCGTGTGGTTCTGGGATTTTTGCTCACCGTTCTCATGATCATTTTGACCCCACGGGATGAGATCTTGCGTGGAGCCCCAGATCGAGGGAGATTATCAGTGGTCTTGTATGTCTTCCATTTTCTGATAATTGCTCCCACAGTTGATTTTTTCACACCAAGCTGCTTGCCTATTGTAGATTCACTCTTCCCAGTCTGGTGCAGGTCTACAATTCTTTTCCTGGTGTCCTTCGAAAGCTCTTTGGTCTTGGCCATAGTGGAGTTTGGAGTCTGACTGTTTGAGGCTGTGGACAGGTGTCTTTTATACAGATAATGAGTTCAAACAGGTGCCATTAATACAGGTAACGAGTGGAGGACAGAAAAGCTTCTTAAAGAAGACGTTACAGGTCTGTGAGAGCCAGAGATTTTCCTTGTTTGAAGTGACCAAATACTTATTTTCCACCCTAATTTACAAATAAATTCTTTAAAAATCCTACCATGTGAATTCATGGGTTTTTTTTTCACATTCTGTCTCTCACAGTTGAAGTGTACCTATGATGAAAATTACTGACCTCTGCCATCATTTTAAGTGGGAGAACTTGCACAATCGGTGGCTGACCAAATACTTTTTTGCCCCACTGTATGTCTATGGCTACAAATACATGTTTTAAGAGACAAAAAAAAAATCTAAACCCATCTCTCTTTGACCATGTTGTCCTTTACTAGTTGGTTTTTCTTTCTCTCCCACGTTTTCCTCCCACCTTTGTTCTGTTCGCGTGCAGCCTGTAATCCCCACTCCTCCCCCTCCTGCTCAGTGAGGACACACAGGCCCTACTATCAATCAGTACCATTTCTTCTTATTGTTGCAGGCCTGTTAGATGCAGGGATCAGCCAAAAACCCTCCTCTGAAACACTCGGACCTGCTCGCTCAGCAGGTGTCCTCCCTCTGAAAACGCGACTCCAGACGTCCTCAGGAAACTCCACCACATGAGTTTCGAATGACTTCTTCAGCACCTGAGGGCCAGCGTCGCCACGTTGACACCCTCCTCGTGCTTCCTCGGACCAGCCGACATTCTCCTCCGGGTCTCGTCTCCTCCTCACTCCAACACACTCCTGCTGAGTTCCTACACTGTCAGAAATAAAGGACAAGAATTGTACCTTTTTTTTTGTCACTGGGGTGATACCCTCAAAAGTACAGTTTTGTACCTTTAACTGGGGGTTATATCCTAAGGGCAACAAATATGTAACTTTTAGGGTACATATTTATACTCCTTAGGGTACATATGTGTCCACTAAGGGGAACAAATTTGTACCCTAAGGTACAGGTGTGACTAGTAAAAGGTACAAACTACAAGGGTAAACATGTGTACCCCTAGTTAAGGTTCAAAATGGTACCCTCAAAAGGTACAATTTTGTACCTTAACTGGGGGTACAATTTTTTACCTTTGTAGTTTGTACCTTTTACTAGTTAAACCTGTACCTTAGGGTACAAATTTGTTCCTCTAAAGGGTACAAATATGTATCCTAAAGGGTACATATTGGCACCCCTTAGGATACAGCCCTGCAGTTAATGGTACAAAACTGTACTTTTGAGGGTACCACCCCAGTGACAAAAAAAGGTACAATTCTTGTCCTTTCATTTCTGACAGTGTAATCACTGCGATTAGGTTGGGCTAAGGCAGAAAGTCTCGGACTCCGGTTTTTTCTCCTTTTAACCTCAGCCCCTGCAGTCTCCATTCTCCTTGCGGTCTCCTCTCTTCTTCTTCCCAGCATCCTCTCTGCCTCTTTTTATATCCTCCAAAAACTCCCCCTAGTGTCCATCTTTCCCTATTTCTCATCAACAGTTCTCAAAACTGTAATATTCAGTCCAAAGTCCTTAGACCAAACAAATAGTCAGCACAAACAAATAATACACACATGTTAACACACATTTCTCCATCAGAGACATTGTTTTAAACCCATTTTGTTCATAACTGAAACACATCTGCATTTACTCACTGTAAAATACATAACTTCAGCTGCACGTTTACACATAACCCATTATACATGCATCTCACTTTTATTTATTATGATATAAATAATATCACACCCTGTTGTAATATTTTTCCTTATTAAAGGCCTTATTTGTGCATGGTTTTAACCAGGGCTACATGTGTGTTTCTCTCTTTGTGGTTCTGTCTGTCTGTGTGGTTCTGTCTATGTGTGTGTGTGTCTCTCTCTCTGTGTGCCGGTTTGCCAGTGTGTCTTTGTGGTTCTGCCTGTGGTTCTCTCTTTGTGTGTGTGTGTGTGTGTGTGTTTATTTATTTATATACACACATACAGACCACCCTAAAAATCAAAGATGAAAAATAATTTTTACTTTGTCGCTAGACATGTTGCTTTTTTTCATAATACCGGTATATTGGCAGTGGTCTTGCAGTATGTCACTGTAAAGAGTTTTTGTCTTTAGTGAGGAGTTTGTGTGCTCTTCCATGCCAGGTTGCCGTTACTCGCGTCGTTTGTGAGATTTGTTTCTTCATTCTGCCCCCTGCTCCTTTAAAAACCAGTAGTGATTTATAATAATATTTTCACGAATGTTATCATTTGTAATATTTAGCTCAATTACATAATTGTACGTCGGTTAAAAGAATCGTTGCGAAAACAGAAACATAAAGTAAATATAAGATAGGCTATTAAACATTTTTACTAGATTAATTGTAAATCCTAGCTTTGAAAGTTGAGCTGCTCTGAGATCAGTTAGAAATTCAGCTCTTAGTTTTCTGTCTGTTCTGTTTACTTGTTGGGTTCAGTTTCTCCCAGCATTGTTTCTCTGTCCACTAGAGGGAGCTCTACAGTTGTTCCAATCTGGACATGAAGTGTTTAAATGTGTCCTTCATCCAACAGAGTCAAAGTGTTGGAGTCAAATAATTCCATCTGTCAGAGTAAAGATGCAGTGGAGTCTGATTCTGCTCTTTCTGATGGGTGAGTTGATCTAAAGAACAACTAGTTACTATTACAGTTACACTACTGGTTACCATGGAGTCACAGGAGATCAGACTCTACTGATGATTCTGATTTCATATCCATCATTTCAGAGTTGTTTGATCACATGTCAGCTCCATCAGTATCACTATCAGGGTTTTTCTTGGCTCAAATTGAGGCAGAGGTGGTTCCATCCTGACCATGCACCAGCACATGCATACTCTGTGCATTCAACTGCCTCACTTTTTTAAAGGCAAAATATATTTTAGTTAAGCGTTCTGATTAGGGATGCACAGATACTGGTATTGGCCCAGATACCGTCTAATGTACATGTATCGGTTAAAGTTAACAGATACCATGAACCGATACTTAAAGGAGTGGTTTTCTGGGTTATTTTATAGTTTTGCATTGTTCTCTAGTGTAATTCAATACTATCTGTGTAATTTTTATAAAGAAAGAAGCTTTGATGCTTATAATGTAAGCTTTAGAAGTTTCCCATCTGACACCTGAATTTGAAACGGCAGGATTCTCATTAGTATTAATGATATGCACAGCACTCGCTTCTGATTGGATGACCGAAACGTCACTACTCCGCCCCCTTATTCAGACTGAAATGTCCCGATACTTTGGAAAGTGAAAGAGTGAAAAAGATAAACACCCAGGTAACAAACAGTAGCTACTAGTCTTTACTGAAGATTAGCTTTGAGAAAAAAAAACAGCTTTGTGGGAGCCTGCTTCCTGCTATCACTCATTTCCTCACCTTTCCTCCTCTTGCTGTCTGTGTCACCCACTCTCCTCTCTGAGGAGGGGGGGTCATGCAGCGTGGTGCTGTGGGGTGTCAAACTCCAGTCCTCGAGGGCCAGAGTCCTACAGGTTTTAGTACATACCCTGATTCAACACACCTGAATCTTTTGTTAAATTACATCTTTAGGAAGTCTCCAAGCTCTACTGAAGCTTGGTAATCATCCACTGATTCAAATCTGGTGTAATGGAGCTGAGAGACTTCTAAAACATGCTGGAATCTGGCTCTTGAGGACTTGAGTTTGACACCCCTGAGAGAGGGACCAGCCGTCACTGGCGGCAGCCAGTCAGGTATACCGCCGAGTTGGCAACACTGCGTCTGCATTCCGCCATGTTGAATTTTCAACAAAAACAAAAGCTAGCAGTTGGGCATACCGAAAGGCGTTACCATCTCAGCGAATACACGTTGTGACGTCAAACCGTGCACAAATGCACATCCACATTTTTAAGTTTCATT
Source organism: Callopanchax toddi (assembly GCA_006937965.1). Classification (NCBI taxonomy): domain Eukaryota; kingdom Metazoa; phylum Chordata; class Actinopteri; order Cyprinodontiformes; family Nothobranchiidae; genus Callopanchax; species Callopanchax toddi. Next base: position 187,362 of record SSNR01000394.1, read on the forward strand.
TCTTACAAATTCTGTTTCTTAATAACCAGGGAACAGAACCGAGAGTTTTCATGTTTGGCCTACATGACAGGCTCAGGGGGACCTATTAGAAACTATGAAAACCTGAAAAAAATGGATTCTGACAAAACCACCCCTTTAAAATATGGTAAATCTTCAATAAAGTCACCAAGAATGGTACAATTTTCCCTTTAAATTTTAGTTTTATGGTCATTTCATATTTTAAATCTGTTAATTTGTCTTAGTTTAGTTAGTAAAGTCTGGTGCCTTTAGTCTCTTCAAGATAGGTCTAAGGTGGAAGTTGACTTTACTTTAATGATACCTAGTTTTCAAGATACTGCCGGTACTTTTTTTATATAATTATTTTATTTTACAAAATATAACAGGGGTGCACTTTTTTAGACTGTCACATTAAGGTCTTTAAACTGTGTCCATTTAGACCAGTTTTGTTCAAAGGTGTTCATTTTGAATTGGAGGAGATAGATCAACTTCTCCATTTTGTAAATCTCCTCCATTAGGTCCATCCATTGTTCCACCTTTGGTAAATCCTTTTTCATCCAGTCTTATAATGACTTTCTTAGCCGCAACCAGAATTTTTAAAAGATAGATATCCTCCTTTTTTATCATCCCTTCTGGAAACAGGCCCAGGTATAAAACCTGTGGCTCTCCAGGTATCTTACATTTAAATAATAATTCAATTAACCCAGACATATCTGACCAAAATGGTTGTAATTTTTCACAAGCCCAAAAAACATGTAGGTGGTTGACATTAATGTGTTCGCACTCTCTCCAACATTGTTGATCTTTAGGTTGTAAACACTACAAAGTGCGTATGTGCGGAAACTTCAGCAGATGGGTCGGTGGCTGCTAAAGCCTGGTTTATGCTTCTGCGTCGGCTACGCAAGTGAGAGACGCAGACGTATTGACGTAGGCGTTTTGCCTTCAGACTTCTCCGTTTGAGGCGGGGTGTTGCAAAGCAATTCTCCGCCGAAACAACAGAGGGCGTAGCACTGGGAGCAGTACATTAACGTTGCTGATACTATTTCCTGGATACGTAGAGAGCGAATTTTGATTGAGCTGTAACGGATTAATGCCAAAGAACAAATGATGTTGTTAAAAATAATTAAACGGGAGTGAAGGAGACAGCGCGTCTGTTGAATGTCCGTTCAGTGAGGACAAGGCAGACGATGAGCGAATCTGCAGCTCTAGTTCAACCTGTGAGGGAGACTGATGGATTATAGAAATGTTCGTATTTCATCTGCCAGATGTTTCTTGAGCTGATCCATATCTGCTTCCGCGAGATTTTACTTCTACTACTATGTTGATAACACCAGCGTCAAGCTGGAAATGATCACGGGTTGTTGGGTCGACCAATCAGAGGCGTGCGCTCTCCGTCTGGTTCGACGGATGTTTAGAAAAGCGAGGTCTACTCCGTCCGTCCTTGCGGCCTCGTCGGAGACCCCACGCAACAACGCATAATGGCGTTGCGTACATCCGACCCGACGTAGACGCAGAAGTATAAATTAGGCTTAAGGCTCACCGCGCCTACACCGTGAATGTGGTAATCCACAGATTTTTGATTTTTTATTTAAACAAAACAGTAATTATTATTGTCAACATTTTTACCGGGGTTTACTCTACACTGGTAACCGTGACATCCCTAATCTGAACTCGAGTGTTATCTTACCATTGGACTGCTGTGTGAGTCACAGCCACAACGAACACCATGTTAGAACTAATGGATGCCCGTCAGTACGCTTGGTACCAGGGCAACCTGGGTTACCAGTTAATGACTTTACTAGTTGTATCATCTGACCTGTGGCTGTATGTTTTGGAGCCTCGAATGAAGAGAGGAGTGGAGCTGTCAGCTGATAACAATCTGGTGGTGAGCTGGATCAGATGGCAGAGGAAGATGCCACGCAGACCTGGTAGACGGAAATGTATCACAAGGGTCTGCTGGGAATGCCTGGCAGACGCGCCTGTCAACATGGTCTTCAACTACCACCTCCTGCAGAGCAGTGGGAAACACTGAGTCTGAATGGGCATTGTGCTATTGTCGAGGTGACTGTTGCTAGTTGTGGTCAGTACCAGTCATAGTGGTAACCTCCATACCTGTTTATGGACACCAGTGGTTAGGGGAGCTGTCAGGCTGAAGAAGGAGGCCTACAGGACATGGCTGCTCAGTGGGGCTGTAATTATTAAACACTGGATTGCTATTTTTCAAAAATGAATTAATCACAGCTGTTTTAAAGGCAGCAGAGAAGACCTCCGTCTGAAGAGAGCAGTTCATGATGCTCAAAATATCAGGCTCATAATCTAAAAACTGAATTAATAAGTAAGATGGGAATTGGGTCTAAAATTCTGGTTTGGGGGGAAACTCTACCAAACATCTCCAGAACCAAACTGTCCAGTGTTTCCTCAGGTAAAAACCCTAACCCTAAAAATCTGTATTTTGCTCTGATTAAATGTTGTCTCTAAATGACTCAATCTGACCCCTGAAGTGATTGACAAATATTTCACATTGTGAGTCATTTGGCGTTTTTGTGATGGCAGTAAAATCAGGAATAATCAGGTTATCAATGATGGAAAACCAAACTCTGGGATTATTTTTGTGACTGGTATTATTTTGACAAAGTACTAGGTGTTTCATGAATTCCTGACAGCAGAACTGTAATATTGAGCTGTTTGTTTATCATTGGATAGTCGATTGTCAATCTGATTTTCCCTCTGCCTTTCTGAAATTTATTTAAAATGTATGTCTTCATTCTTCCATGGACATGCTTGTTTAATAAAAGGTTTTTGTTAATAACAGAGCTACAGAGTCCAGGATTGTTTTCAGTTTTTTAAAAGAATTGATTAGTTATTGGATCACAGGATGCTGTTAAAATAACAGGGGAACTTTGGTTAAAGTCTTAAATAATATCATTAATCACCTAAGGGTCATACGGCATCTCCTGACAGGTTGAACCAGCTTGTTGTGTTGAATAAAATCCATAGATGAAAGTATCTAAAAACTGTTTAGATGGAGAGTGATGGATTATCAGCGTGTAGATTAAATTCACCAGTCACAACAATCTTATTATATTTAGAATGGATAAAAAATAGAAACTCTGAAAACCCAGTGATAAAATCAGCATAATGTCCAGGTGTTTGTGATGCTTAAGGGTAGGGTACTGCTCAAATGACACCTGCTTAATAAACAGTGAATTAGATATTGAAGCAGTACCACCATCCTTCCTGCTGCTTTTAGCATGAACTTAGTGACTAGACCTGTTTTCTGTTAGAATGTTGACTTGGATCCATCCAGCAGTGTCGGTATTACTTGTTGGTGACTGCTCTGGAAGCTTCATTTTACTCAGTTTGATTATTTTATAATCCATCAGTTTATTTTCTAGCATTTTTTCTGTCAACGGTATTGAGCCTCTACAGTGAAAAGGTCATGACTGAGTTTATCTTATGGTCTTGTCAACATTTCATCATATTTTCCTTTCCTTGTAACTTGATCACCTTGATGAACATATCCTGACTTCCAGGTGTCCACAGTAACTTTGAAAACAGAGCATGTGTTTCTCTTCTGCAGATGAACCCTCTGAACACATAAAGCACTTTGCCAGTCAAATACAAGTTCTCACTTAGTGAAGCCAAATGTATTCTGTAGAACCATCGTTTTGCACGTCAGTCTATTCCAGTGAACAGCTGAATAATTTACTCATCTGACCGCAAGCTACTCACTATTGATGGTGTCAAGAACTGTACATCTCATTATGGAAAATATTATAGCAGAGGAATTAGCTGTTGGTCATCTATAAAGCCTTTATAAATTAAGAGAATACATTTCACTTTAACTGACACCAACATGTTAGAGTGCAACGTTACTTCCTGATGTCCCTAATATGTATGTATGTATGTATATATATATATATATATATATATATGGTCATCACCACCCAACAACCCAAACCCATCAGATTTTTGCATGAAAACATGATGGGTTTTATATACCAGATAATAAAGGTCTATTTAACACAAGACTTTGGGGAAAACAGCTGTAGTAAAGAGGGCTGCATTCCATTTTGGAGGAAGTTCTGCTTGACAGCAGTTTTTCCCAGAACAACCAGCAGTTGCAGGAATGAAATGCATCCATTGTTAGTGCTTTCTTTTTAATATTTCATTTATTGGTTTCTACAGTACTTCACCACAGCCAGCTAGAAAGCCAAAGTGCTCAACAAACATAATTCAAAACAAGAATAAATATAAACTAGACAACAACAAAGAGTGTAAAATGAATCAGATATCTAGAAGAATCATCCTCGTGGTACTGAGCATTCAAAGCCTTCCTGAATAAAAAAGTCTTAAGATGTTAAAATGTCTGCCTGTTGTTTATATCCACAGCAGGGGTCTCCTACTCCAGTCCTCCAGGGCTGCCATCCTGCCAGTGTTCCATGTTTCTGCTCCAGCACACCTGAATCAGGTGATTTAATCACCTCCTCACCATGCTAGGCCTGATAATTAGTCAGTCATTTAAATCAGGTGTGTTGAGGAAACGGATCTAATTACTCAGAATGGTGACCCTATAGAGCAGAGGTTCCCAACCCTGCTCCTCAACGCCCCCTGTCCTACATGTTTTTGAAGTTTCTCTGCTTCAACACACCTGATTTAGATGAACAAGTCATTAACAGGCCTCTTGATGACATGCTGAGCAGGTAATTCAGTCATTTGAATCAGGTGTGCAGGAGCACAGGGAACCTCTGCCCTAGAGGACTGGAGGTATTGACCCATAAACCAGTGGCGGCTGGTGACATTTTATTTGGTGGGGCGCATTTTGAAAGTCAGTTTTCAGATGCACAAAAAAAAAAAAAAAAAAAAAA
>SSNR01000394.1:192236-218935 GCA_006937965.1 Callopanchax toddi
AAAAAAAAAAAAAAAAAAAAAAAATCACATATTACCACTAGGGCAGGGAATGATGCAAAATATTTTCATCTGACTGAATATTTTGCTGGTAAAAATCCCTACCACCAGTTCTCTAACAATGTGGAGCTGTTAGGTCTAATTCTACACATCAAACAGTAAAGAAATCACAAAGTCTTCATGAGAACACCTTAGAATAATATCAATATAATCAGATACAAATAAAAATAAAAACAACCACAATATGGCCACAACAGAAGTTGTAAAAGTTTCAAGGAAAAAACAACCTGACCTACACAAGGTCAGAAACACAACTTAATATTCACAATTATCTTTCTACTGACACCACAAACACATCAATCCTTCTCTAACTAACACAGGCAGATAATTAATGTTAAAATTCAGACAACAACCACTAACCAAGCAAGTCATGACAATCAGCTCAACTACTGAAGGGAATTAACAACAAAATAAAGTCAACAGTGAGAGAACATTTTAAACTATACCTAATATTATACACAGCACTTATAGTATGTATAATGGTTTTCATATTTCTTTTAAAACTATTTTGTGAATAATCTTCTTCTTCTTCCTCCTTCTCCTGTGAGACTGTTAGGGCGGTGCCCTAGCGCCCCCTATTGACAGTCCGCCACTGTCATGAACCATGGATTACAGCTGATATAACTGCTCTCAAGCATTTACTGAAATTTAATTTGTAGCTCCTTTTTTCCCCCTGAAACATAATAATAAAACTTAAATCTCCGACTTGTATTTTAGTTGTTCCTTTACTGTGGTGACTCTACTCATCCTGTATGATGGAGTTATTTCTTTATCTACCTTCTTTTCAATGCAAATATCAGCACCAGGCTGGATCACATTTCATAATACACTGTGTGTAAACGTGTGCACAGGGCTGACTCAAAGCTTTCTCTGTTGTACCCTTTTTCCACATCCTGTTTTGTGTCAGATGCTTTAAATAAATAGTTTGTCAGAAGTCTACATATAGACTCTGCCTTTTAAGAGATCATGTTGAAGGGATTTGTCAGTTTATCAAAAACAGAAGACTAAAACGAATGTTGTTTTTTAAAAACACGATGAGGCAGAGACACTAAATGTTACCGCTGATGTTTAACAGAACCGAGGGAGGATGAGATTCATGGAAACTGGATCAATGTCAAGTGGAAACATTTAAGGAGGCTTTTGCTGAAGCTGTTATAGAAAGTAAAAGATTATTTCTCCATAGGTTCAAACCCTGTCTAACCTCCTGCCCTCCGGCTTGTTTCCTCTAGCTTTAGATTCCTGAATAACTTGTGATTTTAGAGAGTTGATGGGATTTTATTTTAGTGGGGCAGAGGGGCTTTCATTTTAGTGTTGACGATTTATGAGAAAATTTACCTATAAAGAAAATATGTAAATATTAGGGATGGGTATCGGTATCGATTTTCGATAATATCGGCCGATACATCAAACTGTTCAGCTACTTCTCCTCTCTCCTAAAATGTCAAAATATATCAAATCTGATGTATAGTTTTATTTGGCACACCTTGCATTAAATACTGTGTCATTTTTTAAATGAGGGCGACCACGCTTATATCGGTATCGGTTTATATCGGTATCGGAAATTAAGAGTTAGACAATATTGGATATCGGCGAAAAAGTCAATATCGAGCATTCCTAGTAAATGTATCCTTCAGTGAGACGACATCTTTTCCATCTGCTCCATTACAAATATAAAATAAGATCCCAGGAGCAAATACAAGTGCATGTAATACGCAGTATAAATATACCAAAATATAATGATAAGATTAAATAAACAGTAAACATTTATTGGGTTTGCCTTTTGTAGAAATTGATAGTGATATTTAAGCCTCTGTAGCGCCCCCTCTGGTCCTACAGTAACACTTCAGGAGATAATGAATGAGCGTCATTAAGTGGCTTCACCTGTAAAGGTGTGGATAGAAAACCTTCATGGTTGAACTAACAGGGTGAATCTAACCGTTCTGCTGCTGCAGCTCAACCTGCCTGATGAAGGGATTCCTGTTTCAGAACATGTCACAGTATTCTTGTTTTGACTGCTTGATGTTATTTTTTTTATAAGAGACAGACAGGCTCCTCCTTCTATTTGAATATTCAAACTCTAACAGTAAGGGAGCGTTAAAAGGCCTTACATCAGAAAGCATGTTATTGAGATCAGTTTTCAACAGAACATCAAGAAGAGACGTCACATTCAGGGACTGAAGGGGTAAGCTTCAGCTCACTTTGCTAATTTTGTACTTCACATAAAAAACTCTTATTTTTATGAAAATGTTACCATTTAAATTATTACCTGGATTCATTGTAAATCCTCTAAACTTCAAAATGTCCGCTTTGAAGGTTGAGCTGCTTTGAGATCAGTTAGAGGTTCAGCTCTTAGTTTTCTGTCTGCTCTGTTTACTGGTTGGTTCAGTTTCTCCCAGCATTGTTTCTCTGTCCACTAGAGGGAGCTCTACAGTTGTTCCGACCTGGACATGAAGTGTTTAAATGTGTCCTTCATCCAACAGAGACAAAGAGTTGGAGTCAAATAATTCCATCTGTCAGAGTAAAGATGCAGTGGAGTCTGATTCTGCTCTTTCTGATGGGTGAGTTGCTCTAAAGCACAACTACAGTTACTATTTACAGTTACACTACTGGTTACCATGGAGTCACAGGACATCTGACTCTACTGACGATTCTGATTTCATATTTTCATATCACAGACTGCACCTTAAGGAATTGATAACATCTTTGAATGAAATGGTTAAAAACTCGAGGGTTGTTTACTTCTCTCAACTGATTCCCTCAAATAAAAACTCCAAAGTTCTGTTTGACACGATCAGATAGTTTCACCTAAAACGCCCCAAATCCCTGTGTTCTCAAGGTCTGATTGTAACAACTTCCTTTCATTCTTTGAGAACAAAATTAGAAACATCAGGTCAAATTTCTCACCCCCATCTCCTCCTTATTCTCCCATCCACCCTCCTCCTTTCCATACCTGGTCCTTCTTCACACCTGTTCATTTTCAGGACATCTGTCTCATTTTGAAAAACACGAAACCAACTTCAAGCCCTGTTGATATTCTCCCAACCTCTTTGCTACTGAAATCTTTTGACCTAGTTGGCCCATGCATTGTTGATTTTATTAATCTATCCTTCCAAACCGGCTCTGTCCCCTCCATCTTTAAACACGCTGTTATTGAACCCATCCTTAAAAAACCCAGTCTGGACTCCTCTCAACCAAATAACTACAGGCCCATTTCCAAACTGAGCTATATCTCTAAACTTTTAGAAAGAGTCGTGGCTGATCAGCTGGTCTCTTTTCTGGAACAACACAACATTTTTGATAAATTCCAATCTGGTTTCCGTAAAAAGCATTCAACAGAAACGGCTTTACTCAAAGTATCCAGTGACATCATGATGGCAGCAGACTCCGGGGAGTTTACAGTCTTAGCTTTGTTGGACCTTTCTGTTGATCACAGCACCTTAATGAACAGACTCCGTGACTTGGTGGGATCTCTGGAACAGTTTTAGACTGGTTCAGATCGTACCTCTCAAACAGAAGTTTCAGTGTCCATATAAACAACATCATGTCAGATACTACAGATCTGTTCTGTGGGGTACCCCAAGGCTCTGTTCTGGGTCCACTCCTGTTTTTACTATATATCCATCCTCTTGGACAGATCATTAGTAGATGTCACAATGTCTCCTACCACCTTTATGCAGATGACATTCAGCTGTACTGCTCCTTCAAGGACTCAGAGTTCTACAAACTGTCTGAACTACTGGAGTGTCTGTCAGCTATTACTAACTGGTTAGAAAATAACTTCCTTCAGTTAAACCCTGAAAAGACTGAATGTCTGATTGTTGCCCCTGATAGGATGGTCCCTCTGATCAGTCAACATATTGGACATTTAAGTTCTGCTGTAAAGTCAAACCTGAGGAATCTGGGTGTTATTTTCGACCAATCAATGTCTCTTGAAGGTCACTCAAAACAGCTGGTCAGAAACTGTTTTTATCATCTGAGAAATATTTCCAAACTGAGAAAGTTGGTGTCAAAACCTGAACTGGAAATGGTTCTTCATGCTTTGATCTCCTCCCGTCTAGATTACTGTAACACACTTTTCACATGTTTGAACCAAAAAGCCCTTTATGGCCTTCAGCTGGTCCAGAACTCTGCAGCGAGGCTCCTCACTGGAGCAAACAGAAAAGATCACATCACTCCTATTCTGAGGTCTCTGCACTGGTTACCTGTTAAATGTAGAGTTCATTTTAAAATCCTGACTCTAACTTTCAGGGCCCTACATGGTCAAGCTCCTCTTTATGTTACTGAACTGATAAAGCCGTACGCTCCAACCCGAGCTCTCAGGTCCACAGACCAGAATCTCCTAACAGTTCCAAGGACCAGATTTAAAAGTCGAGGTGATCGCTCCTTCCAGTCTGTTGCACCGCGACTTTGGAATGACCTTCCTTTAGTTTTACGCTGTATAGACAGTCTGGACTCCTTCTAAAATCAGCTGAAGACCCAGTTATTTAAAACTGCTTTTAACTAAATATTGTATTTTCTTTCATTGGTTTTTAACAATATGATTGTGTTTTTAATGATATTTTTATTTTGTTTTATTTTTATTTGGTTTTAGTCTTTGATGTTTTTGGTTCTTTGTTTTTCATCATGCTTTAATTTTGATATTTTTGTGAAGCACTTTGTGATTTGTTTCTGTGAAAGGTAAATAAATAAAATTTACTTACTTACTATATTAAATCCATCATTGTCTGTTTCCAGGTCAGAGTTGTTTGATCACCTGTCAGCTCTATCGGTATCACTATGTTGAAGAGAGTAAAACCTGGTCTGAAGCTCAGCAGTACTGCAGAGAGAACTACACTGACCTGGTCACAGTGTCTAACATGACAGACATGAAGAGACTCATCAGTGAATCATCAGGGAACATGACTGAAGCTTGGATTGGTCTGAAAGACCTAACAGACGTCAACAGGACACGGTACTGGTCTCTGTCTGGAGTGGATTTCAATGACAGTGAAACAAACTGGGCACCTGGAGAACCAAGTGTAATACCAGGACCTGAGAACTGTGGGTTCATAAACCCTGATCTCACATGGGGAGATCACTCATGTCAGCCTTGGAAACAAACGTTCATTTGTTATGATGGTGAGTTCACTGAATGTAAAATAAACATTTATTAGAGTTTAAATATCATTTTCACACAAAATACATTAAGATTTTATTTTTTTTAAATGACAAAAATGTAATCTTCCAATAACATTCCAGTAAAATCAGAATCAGTTAAACTCTGTTGTTTCATTGGTTGCTGCTGATGTCACTGCTAGCTATGCTATTTTAATGTTCAGCTAAACAGACCTGAACTGTGATGTGAGTTTATCTGTTTCCTCCACAGAGAGAAACTCTTCACAGAAATTCTACCTGATTCAAGACCAGAAGCTCTGGCTGGAAGCTCAGAGTTACTGCAGAGAGACTCACACAGACCTGGTCAGTGGACTGAACCAGTTACAGGATCCACAGCTGAAGAGTCTACTCAGTTCTGTAGCAAATGGTACACGCATCTACATGGGTCTGTTCAGAGACACCTGGAGGTGGTCAGATGGAAGCAGTTTCTCTTTCAGACACTGGAATCTAACGTTTAACGGTAACCATTACAACACTGGTCAATGTGCCAAGGCTGTGTTTACTGATGGAGGCAGATGGACGAATGACAGCTGTACTGAGAGAAAACCCTTCATCTGTTATGAAGGTGAGTTTTTATATAATATATATGAGAGGATGACATGTCTCTGTATTTATCTGCTGATCATAGAGATCTACAAAAATCAACCTGATTTATTCATTTATATTTTATGTTTTGAAAGTGTTTGATGTCTTTAGGTAGTAATAAACCTTTAGTAAATACACATTTAATAAAACATTGACTGTTGGTGCATATATAAATGAAACCTTTTAAAATCAATATATTTAATTGAGACTAAAAATACAAATGTTTAAAAAAATTTTAATTGATGCATCCGAGTTCACAGTAATGACATAAAGATACTGGTTTGATGATGTTTCTGTTTCTACTAATCTGCAAACAGATCAAGTGATCCTGATCAAAGAGACTAAAACCTGGGAGGAGGCCTTATTCTACTGTAGAGTTAACCACCATGACCTGGTCACCATCACCAGCCTTGATGAGCAGAGATGGGTCCAGGAGAAAGTCAAGAACGCCTCGACTCCTCTAGTCTGGATGGGACTGCACTACATCTGCTCTCAGGGCTTCTGGTTATGGGTCAGTGACGAGGTGGTCATCTATCAGAACTGGGTCTCAGGTGGACCAGAGGACGACTGTGACATGTCTGGAGCCATGGAGACAGGAGGACAACATCAGTGGATCAAGATAAATGATTCTGGGGAGCTGAATTTCCTCTGCTCTACATCTCCTCAGTTTTCTGGTAACAGTCGTGTGTTCATGTCTGCTCAGTGTTCTGTGACTCCATGAGACGTTTGAGGAATTGATTCAGAAGATTATTAGAAACAGAAATAGAAACTTATTGAAAGACGAACTAAACCCATGATGCTTCACTCTCTGCTGATGTTCTGGAGGAGTTCAGGTTGGTTTCCTCTGTAGTTTATTGAGCTACATATTATCTGTTACATCAGTAAAGTCCTTAAACGGTTCTAGATCTATAATCCTCTTGTTGTTGTTTAGAGTTGTTCTGGTGATGGTTACATGATAGAAATTCATTTCTATGTTTTTACAGTTTATTGGTTTTGTTTATTCATATAACTGAACTTCCTGTTAAATAAACAGTTCACCAGTAATGCACTTCTTCTCTGATCTCTGGTTGGTTTATTTATTAATGTCCAATCAGAGTGCTCCGTACCACAAACCATCTTTACACTGAATTTATAGGATAAAACACACCAGCAGCTTATTACTCTCATTAATGACCCTAAGACTAATGGACAGCGACCTATGACCCAACACTCAGTGATGCTTCTGGACTGTTTCTCCTAAATCAGGTCATTTTATACAAACTCACTTCCTGTTTGGACCTTCATGGTCCTGAAGCAGCAGCCAGTAGAATGAACGAAGTGTCGTTAACAAAATGTCTGAATAGTACAGAAAACTTTTCTATGGAGTATTTTATTTTAAAAAGTCCAATCCTAAATCCTCACTAAAAGGTAGAAGTCTGCCCCCTGCTGACATAAACTAGTTCCTGCAGACTGAAAATGTGACCTTCAGAGAGATATCAGGAGACTCCAGTCTGAGTCAGGGGCGCCGGTTCAGAAACACTATCTCTTCTACTTTCTCGCTCTCTCTGCCTCTCTCTCTCTCAGCTGTCCGAGCATAAATGCACATTTTTTTCTCCACTAGAACTCAGCTGTAAAACTCCTTCAGCGATGAGTCATACAGGTGTGTGAGCAGAATATAATGATCCATCATCCAGGGTGGACCTGACGAGACCTTTGGGTCTGCTGGGTGGACTTGAGCAAAACCCCCTGGTCGGTAGTGAATCAGCGCGACCCTGACGGACTTTCGGTCTCAATCAGCTGGCGCACAAACCTCCTGGACCACTGGGTCATAGCGAACCTGACGAGCGGTGTGGGTCTGAGTCATCTGGAGCAAAACCTGTCGGCCCGCGCAGACCCCCCAGTGAGAACAAGGTTGTTGCTTCTGGTGGAGGATGAATTGGCCTTGAATCAGTACGTCTAAATAATTAATCGACCCAAATCCGACTGGACCCGTAGGACCTAGGTTCTGATTCTACTAGCGGGCAATAGCTCATGGAGGTGTAGGCTACTCCTGAGTCGGAGATGTAGTCACGCGTCATGCTTCCACGGATTTATGTATTTATTTATTTACCTGTGAGGTGTTGTTGAAGAAAGCTTTGATTATCAGGTCGGTGTAGGAGAGATTCGTCCTCCAGGCGTTGCCGCGGGATGACGCCTGGCTCGGCCTCAGGGTCTGCGTGTTAGCCAAGCCGCTGCTGGACGTCTGTGAGCCGGAGGGGAGAGCGGGGAGTCTGGCGCTCCATCCGGGGGATGGGAACGAATCGATACTTCGGCAGCGGGGCTGATGTTGATCTGGGCCTCCGTCGCCACACCAGGTCCACTGATGGCCGTGGAGGTCGAGCTGTCCTCTTCATAATCCACCTCCTCTGTGCGTTACATTCCGGCTTCACTGCGCTCGAGTCAGCTGGCGGAGCCATTTGGGTCTCAGTCCGTCTCGGTCAGCTTCGGGCTGATTTTTTATATATCTATTTATTTATCTGTGAGGTGGTGTTGAGGAAATCTTTCAGAACATTTTTTTCTACAATATTTGACCACATGGTTAATAATCAGACTGGTTAAACCGTGAAACCTTCTCCAAAAACAATCCCTCCTCCTCCCAGTGGCTAAAGTATGCTAAGCAGGCAGTGACATCATCTCAAAGGCGACCCGTTCGCCAAAACTGTTTAGTGCAGTATCTGGCCAGTAGAGGGGTGTAGAGTGTTGTCAAATATGAAACTGGTGTAGTTTCTATCCAAATAATCATTGAGATCAATTTTAATGCTCTAACTTAAAGCATTAAAAACTGCTCAATGCTGCTTTAAAAATTCATGACAAAGAAATGACAATGTATTGTTTTTTAAATAAAAACCTGTTTGGATTCCCTAATTTGTGAATCAAACATTATGAATTATAACTAAAGGATGTGGCTAAATTAAATTAATTTAACTTAATGGCCCTAGGTCATTCTGCTAGTGTCATGATTCTACAAAATCACTGTGACTGTTCTTGAAGTGACAACATTTCTGTTAGGCGGATGTCTCATAGCTGTTCTTTTAAACACAGGTTTTTAGTTGCCTTGTTGCTTTTAATCTCTGGAAATGTTCAGCCTAACCCGGGTCCTGACTCCACCCCATGTTTTAATACTCCTGATTTCAAAGCAAGGACTGGGCTTGGTTTGATCCACCTAAATGTTCACAGTTTATTACCTAAGATGGACTTCTTTCGAATCTGGGTTCAGTCAACGGATGCTGATGTCATTGTGTAATCTGAAACATGGCTCAGTAAATCTGTCACTGACAAAGACATCAGCGTTGCAGGCTACAACATACACAGAACAGACCGGCCCAACAGAGGAGGAGGAGTTGCAATCTTCATCAAAAATAAGTTTCATGTGAATGTACTTCTTTCAATCAGTTAAAAACAATACGAGCTCTTAGCACTGGATCTGGAGATCTCCAAATCATCACATGTCACTGTAGTTTCTTGTTACAGAACTCCCTCTGCCACAAGTGATGCTAGACCCTCTTTAAGTAAGAGTAGCACTATTTCATCATATTTTTACTCAAGTAAAAGTAAAAAGTTGCTGTCCAAAAAGATACTTGAGTAGGAGTAAAAAAGAATTTGGTAAAAAGGCTACTTAATGAACAGATTCCGTGACCTGGTGGGGATCTCTGGAACAGTTTTAGACTGGTTCCGATCGTACCTCTCAAACAGAAGTTTCAGTGTCCATATAAACAACATCATGTCAGATACTACAGATCTGTTCTGCGGGGTACCCCAAGGCTCTGTTCTGGGTCCACTCCTGTTTTTACTATATATCCATCCTCTTGGACAGATCATTAGTAGGTGTCACAATGTCTCCTACCACCTTTATGCAGATGACATTCAGCTGTACTGCTCCTTCAAGGACTCAGAGTTCTACAAACTGTCTGAACTACTGGAGTGTCTGTCAGCTACTAACTGGTTAGAAAATAACTTCCTTCAATTAAACCCTGAAAAGACTGAATGTCTGATTGTTGCCCCTGATAGGATGGTCCCTCTGATCAGTCAACATATTGGTCATTTAAGTTCTGCTGTAAAGTCAAACCTGAGGAATCTGGGTGTTATTTTCGACCAATCAATGTCTCTTGAAGGTCACTCAAAACAGCTGGTCAGAAACTGTTTTTATCATCTGGTTCTATCACCTTACATTCTATCACCTTGGTTGCCTCCCAAACATTAGTTCATAGGGTGAATAACCTGTCACATCATTCTTAGTGCAATTATATGCATGTACCAGAGGTTTTACATATTCTTTCCAATGCAACTTTTCATCGTCACTCAAAGTACCAAGCATCTGAAGAAGCGTCCTATTGAATCTTTCGACAGGATTGGCTCTGGGATGATACGGTGTTGTACGTATCTTTTTCATGCCAGTGAGCTCACATAGTTCACTGATTGTCTTGGATTCAAAATCAGGGCCCTGATCACTTAAGAGCCTTTCAGGAATACTGTAATGCACAATAAAGTTTTCCCAGAGGGCCTTTGCAACAGTACGGGCTCGTTGGTTGGATGTGGGGACAGCCACCGCAAACTTAGTGAAGTGATCAGTTATAACCAATGCATCTTTTGTGTTAGACTGATCTGGTTTGATAGACAGATAATCGTATACAGACTAACTCAAGGGGTCTGCTTGTCTGTATGTTCATAAGAGGGGTTGCCCTCTCAGGTTTGCACTTCCTGCGTACACAACGCTCACATGTACTGATCATTTTCTCAACTGACACATACATCTTTGCCCAATAAAACCTGGTCCGTACTAAATCAATAGTACGGTCCACTCCTAGATGACCCATGTTATGGTGGAGGTGTTTAAGAGCTATTGGACGCAGCTCCTCAGGGAGTACTAGTTGAAAAGAGATGTCTGGACCTGTTTGTCTTTTGCAATAGAGCACCCCATTTTGAAGTTCAAACCGACTGAGCTCACGTAACAACAAAGGGAGTTCGGGTAGTTCTGCTCTAAGACTGGGGTGTGGAGTTTGACCCGTTTCTAACTGAGTTATTACAGCATTAAGAGAAGGATCTAACCTCTGTTTCTGTCTGAGGTTGTCCTCTGTAACAGATGGGACGAGAGGGAAACCAACTGACTGCTCTACCTCAAAGCTATCAGGAATAGCAGTAGCATGCAGAGCCAGAGATTCAATTAAGGCTAAACCTGGACTGTTGAATGACTCTGGGTCTACAGTAACTGTGTGCCTGTCACAGATAGCCTGTATGACTTCTCTAGGGACTGTTTCTATGTCATAGCGAACACTATGGCCCTCAACTGTTCATCCTGAAGCTGGTACAGAGCTGCACCGAGGCCAATAGTACTAGCGTCAGTATGAAGGATATACAAAAGTTTTCTATCTGCATAACCCAACACTGGGGCTGAGGTAAGCTTACAAATGATCTGTTCAAATGCCTCTTGGCACTTTTGGGTCCATCTCTGACCAAACGGCTCTTTTGGGTTGTGGTAACCAGAGATTTGTTGCTTCGTTAGACTTTTCTTCCCCTTTTTGAGTGGTGGGTAGCCAGCAGTCAACTCATTTAGTGGCCTTACAATGTTTGAGTAGCCCTGGATGAATCGTCGGTAATACCCCGCGAAACCCAAAAATGACCTTAACTCCTTAAGGTTGGTGGGGACGGGCCAAGTTGTTAGGGCTTTGATTTTTTCTGTATCTGTTTCGACACCTCGCTCTGAGACCACATGGCCGAGATATTTAACAGAGTTCTGAAAAAATTTACATTTCTCAGGTGCCAATTTCAATCCAAACTCCTTTAACTTAAGCAGGACCTTTTTCAGGCGCTGCTCATGCTCTTCAAGTGATGATGAGAAAACAATGAGATCTTCAATAAAGACGAGGACCTCCTTAAGATTCATTGGACCCATACACCGCTCCATAAGTCTTTGAAATGTGGAGGGAGCATTGGTGATCCCCTGGGGCATCCTATTGAACTCCCAGAATCCTAAGGGACATACAAATGCGGTTTTCTGCTTGTCTGACTCAGACATTTCAATCTGATAGTATCCCGACTTGAGATCCAAGACCGAGAACCATTTTGACCCTGCCAGAGCCGAAAAGGCTTCCTCTAGATTGGGGAGTGCATACGCATCTTTGATGGTCTGGAGGGTATGCCTCCTGTAGTCGATGCATAACCGAACAGAAACATCCTTCTTCCTGATGACTACAATTGGAGAAGCGAATGGGGATTCAGATTCCCGTATTGCTCCGGTGTCAAGTAGTTCTTGGAGGTGTTTTCTCACAGCCTCTACATCATGAGGGTGTATTGGTCGAGGTCTGGATTTGAATGGGGTTTCATCACTGAGTTTTATTTGATGTTGCACTTTGTCAGTGTGTCCAAAATCTAACTCATGCTGCGAAAACACTTCGGGCATTGAATTTAGCATTTTTGTGACACGTTATTTCCATTCAACAGGCAAGTTATTTCCGAGATCAAAGTTGATTGTTTTAGACTGAAGAGGATCTTTTGACTGGTCGGAGGAGTTTGGTACTTTCTCTGTTTGTTCTTTATATAGGACTCGAGTTACAGCATTGACTTCAGCTAGCACTCTGCCTGAAGGAACAACAATGTCGTGATCTGACTCCTTTTTTATCACAACTGGCAGTTTACAGGGTTGCTTTTCTGGCAGGTTAACAAGACCAGTTAACACGAGCAGACCACTGAGCAAAGAAGAGGCTGATGACTGTTCAGCAACTGCCACTTTCTCAGTGAGAGAGTTGGGGATGTACACAGAGGCTTCCAAAACTTTAGTCTGCCCTGCTTCAACTACAGTTGGATGTTTAGCATCTAGTTTTGCACAACCGAGACTACTGTTACTAGATGTTTTCTGACGCATTTTGAGGATTTTGAGAAGCACTCGATAACCATAAGGGACTGGCTGAAATGTTGCATTGGATTCATGAAAGTCAGTATAAAGAGCATCTAATGTATTGGTGCCTATCAGTACTTGCTCTTGTGCCTCAGTTCCCAGAGGGGGAATAACTAATGCTAATGTGTTAACAAGAATGTCTGAACCCACAAAGTCGTTTGGAAAAGTGATCGGTAGCTCTACATAACCTAAATAAGGCACAGATTGTCCATTAGCACCTTCTACGTCGAGAAGATCACCCAGTGGATGGATAGGCAGTTCTGAGAGGTGCTGCTCGTAGAATCTCTGAGGTACCGTTGTCACTTGTGACCCTGTATCTAGGAGACATTTTGTTTCTTTACCAGAAATAACAACACTAGCAGTGGTTCTTGTTCCAACTAAACCCTTTGGAAGGTTTACAGGCTGCATTTTTGACTCAGCTTTCTTTAAAGAGGCCTTTCTTGTTTTGGGACGATATATTTTTTCTGAAGCCTCCACTTGTCCCACACTGGAGGCTGTGGTCAGTTTAAATGGGACTCATCACTGGCTCTGGTTGAAGCTTCCCAACTGGTTTGCCTCTCTTTCAACAGTTTTTTCTTTGTGGCAACTAAGGATGGATTTGGGTCATTCTCACATGATGAGGCAATATGGCCATCCTCGCCGCACTGAAAATACCATGGGTGTGGTTTTGCATTGGTTTTGGCAGAAGTCTGTGTGGCTGGAGCATTCTTTTTCCCAGGACAGGCTTCAACTTTGGCTGTTTGACACTTAGATTTTGATTGCTTGGGTTTGTTTTGCTTTTGACTTTCTGTTTTCCAGCTATTAAAGTGTGCACTTAATTCAGCTACTTGTTTCTTCAGCACGTCAAAGTCTGATTCACTGGTGCTTACAGTTTGAACATTTGACATGGCTCGTTGTTTTGAGTTACTTTGAGCTTTGTTCTGACCAAGGTGTTGTCTCATACGGCTGACTTTTGTTTCTTGTTTGTCTTCTTCAGTCCGTAAAAGCAAAAGAGAGTCTGAAAAAGAAGGTGGGCTCTCTTTTCTTTGTCCTAGCTGGAGGTCACTGATAAGACTATCCTCCCAACAGCCACGAAGGAATTGCCTTAACAACTGCTTGTCGAACTCTGATGCCTTAACACCTTCGCGCCACATAGCTTTTGTCAGACAAACATGTAGTCTCTGCAAATAGGCTGAAGGTCTTTCATCTTCATTCTGAAATGTGTTCATAAATCGTGCAAAGAGCTCATCGCCATCTTTGACAGCTCCATAAGCAGAATCTAGCACTCTCAGATACTTAGAGGGTTTAGCATGGGGGCCTAGATGCTTGGGGATGTCTGCAGCAGGTGGTAGAAGGCTGTCAAGTATTCTCTGTGTGCAGTTTAGGTCAGAAACAGCTGGGTCTTTTATGAGAACTTCAATGCTTGTGCGCCATGCAACCCCAGACTGCCCTCTCTCCCCGTCCACCTCCACAAGCTCCTCTAGTGGGACCCCAAGGAGTTCCCAGACCAGCCTGGAGATACATTCCCTCCTGGGTGGACCAGAGGGTTTCCTGCAGGCAGGACAATCCTTCAACAACTCTCCAGGAGGCGTCCTGACCAGATGAAGCACCTCAGCTGTGGTTCCACTCCAGAGTTCCTCCAGGATGTCTGAACAAAGTAATGCACTGACAATGAGAATGACAGCGATGGTAGCATTCAGGCTACAAAGCTGTCTTAAAACGACGTTTCACTGTGATTTCATTATATTTATAAGTAATGAGCAACATCATATGCTTAGTGTGTGTGTGTGTGTGTGTGTGTGTGTGTGTGTGTGTGTGTACACTTCTGTAAACAACAACAGCCTGTCTTTGAGTGAAACATTCAAATATTCAGACTTTTCCCTGCACATTATGCAAATTAGGTCAGATCTAACGTATGTCAACGCTGACAAGGAACCAGGAAGAAGTTAGATTTGCATTTGGATGTTAGAGAAACATCATGATGGGTTGTCTCTTTTCACAGTGTTTAAACTCTACATCCCTCTTTAATGTTTGGAGTGTTTATGTGTGTGTGCATGTCTGTATGTGTTTGTCTGTGTGCAAGTGTGTGTGTGTGTGTGTGTGTGTGTGTATGAGTGAGTTAATGGTATTAAGTGTGCATTTTAATTCTTACATGTATTGTGCGTGACGTGTTATTTTAGGCTGCTGTAAAGAACATTGTGTTGCTTGGCAGGAAATGTGCTTTATAAATAAAGTTTGATTTGACTTGGAAAACAGAATAAACCAGACTTTTAATATCAAAACATCTGTCTGTCCATCTATCATACACAGAACATTCTTCCATCCATTCATTCAGGACACTTCTTTCAGTTCCCAAGTTGCACCTCAGAATTTATTTAATGGTGCATAAATTAAAATAATTATACAACATTTGTATTAATTACTTTTATTTTTATTGACAAATATCATGAACTATTGTTGGTAATCTGAACAAATGTATTGTGAGAAAAAGTTTCTTATAGAGTAGAAAAATGGAAGAATAGAGGAGAAAATGTGGATGTCTATCTTCTCTAGTAAATGTCCTCTAATGAGTTTTCATGTTTGTGAAATCACAAACGAGGTCTTTAAAATCCTTTTTTCTGATTGTTTTTCAATAGAGAGATGTGGCTGTTCAACCAATCAGAGACGCTGTTGATCTCGGGTAGTTTTATCACCAGTTTCTATTGGTTGAAAGCTCGTTCAGCGACAGTCACAAGCTGGGTTTTCTGGAGACAGGTTTTTTAAACTTTAATCTGAAAATAATTAATTGTTTTAAAAACATTTCAATTTTATTCTGGTTTTGACTTTTTCCTCAATCCAGTCTGGCTCCACCGGTTCAAGAGCCTTCTAGACCTGTCCCGGTTCCTGCTCCTCCTCCCAGTCCAGTCCCTCCAGACCCAGTCCCTCCATCCAGTCCAGGTTCCTGCTCCTCCTCCCAGTCCAGTCCCACCAGACCCAGTCCCTCCATCCAGTCCAGTCCTGGTTCCTGCTCCTCCTCCCAGTCCAGTCCCTCCAGACCCAGTCCCTCCATCCAGTCCAGTCCTGGTTCCTGCTCCTCCTCCCAGTCCAGTCCCTCCAGACCCAGTCCATCCATCCAGTCCAGTTCTGGTTCCTGCTCCTCCTCCCAGACCAGTCCCTCCAGACCCAGTCCCTCCATCCAGTCCAGTCCTGGTTCCTGCTCCTCCTCCCAGACCAGTCCCTCCAGAGTCTTCAGACCCAGTTCCTCCAGCCCCAGTCCTTGTCCTCGAGTCTCCCAGTGACTCTTCTCCTCTCCAGCCTCTCTGTGGCCTCCTAGTCCCTCCAGAGTCCTCCAGAGACTCCTCCTCCGAGCCTTCCCATTGCTCTTCCTCCTATCCTCCAGAGCTTTCCAATGATAACAAGATTACTAGATAACTTTATTGTCATTGCATCAGCGTCCTGATACAATGAAACTTAGTTTCAGTACAACTGTTCCAAGATTCAGACAAACAACATAATACAAAACAGGAAACAGTTGACTGTGGGCATGCGCATATCTAAGAGCTCCCTTTTGTAGAGGAAAAACGATTGGAGGGGAGGATGTGTGTGGAGGTGATTAAAAAACATGTTCATTCTCCTAGGCTCAGGGGAACTCAGAGATGTGAGCAGGGGAAAAAAGGCCTCCTACATAAAAAGCACAAGACTCTGACAATCACAAAATATCACAAACATAAGACACGTGATGGAGGGTGGGACGGTAACGGGAACCCCCACCACTTGGTCGAGTTCACAGACATAGCGCGGCTGTCGGACCAGGTATGCAGGGGGAAACGGAGCTGATAAGGTCCAAGGCGAACGTTGAAGTGTAGGAGTGTGATGTGTGTGTTTGAATCAGTACATGTGACAGAGGGGAGGGGGGAGAGAAGCACCTGCCCTCAGCTGCCACTGGAGTGTCTGTTTTGACTTCAGCCTGTTTCAAGGCCTGCGAGGGGGAGTCGAATTGAAAATAACAGATTTGTTTTGGGCAGGAGTGATAAGGTTTTCACTTTCTTCAGTCTTTGCGGTCGGGTCTCTTTCCAGCAGCCGAAAAAGGTCAAATTTCACCAAAGCCGGCTGGGCAATCCTCTCAGCTGTACATCCCTCCACTGACCAGTCCAAAACCACAGACAGATCCCTGCTGAGTATTCCTCTGAGAAGTTTTCCTGCATATGAGTCCGAAACCGTGACCAGATCACAAAGCGTCCAGCCCCACGCATCAGCTCAGCCAGCTGGGTTTAGAGTTCACAGACAGATCAGTGCATCCAACCTGTGATTCAGCTTGTCTTTGGAACTTTAGTATCCAGACTGTCCTATGTCGCCCCCTAGTGTCCTCCTAGTGTCTTGTCTTGTGCCTTGTCTAACCTTCTCCCTTCTGCTTCCACAGATGAAACCCATTCGTAATCCTACCTCCTGTGTCTCGTCTCGTGATCACCACCCCAGTAGATCGGAGTGCCTGTCTCGTCTGTGTTTGTCAGAACCTTGTCGTCTTTTCCTGTCTTAGTGTGTACCTCGTCCTTAGAACCTTTAAAAAATATCTACGTTTTTGCTACATCTGCACCTGGATCCTACTTCAACCACACCATTTTTGCACATACTTTTCCGATTTTGCAAACTTGAACGCTTGTAACTCAGGTGTGACGTCATTCCCAGTTCTGAGTTCTGAGGACAAATTGAATGCAGCACCTATTCAACTCAGTAACAAGAGGCAGATGGAAACAGACGGAGGTTGGGGGGATGGGGTGGAGTTTGTGAGTAAAGCCTAATTTATACTTCTCTGACAGCAAGTTTGCACTCACACACACACACACACACACACACACACACACACACACACACACACACACACACACACACACACACGTATTGACTGAGACATTTTTGAGTTTTACTTCTCCGTCGGCTTTGTGAGGCAATTCTCCACCAGGACAGCAGAGGGCGTATAACTTTTCTGCAGTAACATCTCTAGTTGACCAAAGTTTGTTTACTTCAGCTTAGTAATGGCCGACGGAGAGTGAATTTTGATTGAGCTGGAATGGATTGATCTCGAGGTTGTAGCCTCACCAAATAGGCTATATCCTCTGACCTTTGACCTCTGTTGACCATCACAACAATAATCCATCTTTTTCCCAATAACTTGGAATACAATCACTCTTGGATTATGTTTTAACCTGAATCAAGATCCCTACAGGTGTCCAACTGTCCACTTTCAGGTGTCCATCTCCCAGATGACCTTAACTGGACACTAACTGGTCTAATAAAACACTCTCTGTAAAGAAGTCTCTTCTTTAACACCACAGACTGGTGTTCCAACTGTAATCTCTTGTTTACAGAACATTCTCTGTAGTGTTCCTGCTCAGGGTCACCCACACACTCACACTCAAAGTGTTATAATATGCTTCTCTGCTATGTCATGCATTTTCTACAATTATAATGTGAGTGTTTAATGGGCGGAAGTCATATGTGAGTTGGTAACTCCCTCACAGTCCCCTATCCAATCAGAACCATTCACAACTCCACTAAATCAGTTCTGATTAGTACACTTAATATCTTCTGATTAGTTAAATTTAAGATAACTCGTCTCAAAACTAATATTCAGTTCCGGTACGAATCAGTCTTGTCCAGTCCTCATAGAGTCTATGCTTCAGTCTGAGCCTGAAAGCAGTCGGAGCTGCTATGCTGCTATCTTAGCTGAACCTTCATCAGCTTTGAACAAGGCCTTGAGAGACCTGCTGTGTCTCTCCCTCTCGACTCTCCCTCACCATGGGAACTGATCAGAAATGACTTCAGCATGCCTGCTGAGATGCCTCCCTTGCTGATCCGGACGTATCCACGGACTGTCCGGCGAGGTCCTCGGCAGGCACGCCTTCCAGGACCACCACTCCGAGTCTGGGGACTCCAGCCTCAGCTCGTGGAGAAACCAACGCCTGCCAGATCCAGGAGCGTCCACCTTTCAGTGAGCGAACACCACTTTCTGATCGAGAGGTTTGCTTTGATAAAGCTTAATTCTTCCACTCTAAATTAAGCCAAAACTAAATCCCATTCCAAACTCAAATTAGCCCTAAATTGACTCTTAAAGTCACAACTAGGTTAACTAAATTAACTAACTTCCCTAGTCATTAAAACATGCTACGGTCCGTTAAAACTCACAATTAAACTATCTTTAACATCCTCAACATGTTTAAGAATATTAATTGTGTTTACATCAAACTTTCAAACTGTCTTATCTGTCTGTGTTCTTAGGTTTTTCAAATTAAATGGTTGTTCAATCTTATCTGGTCTCAGTTCCACATTATTAATAAGGTATTTCAATTCACTGTACTCTTTCAAAGAACCTAGAGATACCTTCAATAAATATTAGCTATTATCAGGGTTAAATGACAGTTTATTACTTTTCATTAGAATCCAAGAATGAGCTAATGGTTATCTGAAGAGGGTGTAGTTAAAATAACTAATAGTTATTTCTAAACGCTACACTGATGTAGATGGAGAAGTATAAACTAGTCTTTATGTTCTACATATGGCATGAGTACTAACGCCTGATACTCACTTGGGTAACTCAATGGAAAAAATTATGTGCACCTCTGATTATATCAATTATTTAATATACTCAAAAAAATAGAGCGCTATGAAAATACATTTTAGGATACAAAACACCTAAACCTTATCTCAGGATGAGTGTGTTGTTCTTATAGAGGTGGGTTTTTTCTCCCATGTTTCCCCCCACCTTTTGTCTGTTTCAGTGCTGCCTGTAACCCAGTCAGTGAGCACACACAGGCACCACCACACATCATGTAGAGACCAATCATGCATGTTGAACTGGAAAAAAACAAACAATAAATGGAGGCTCCAGCTTTTGGTTTTATTTAGTCTCAGACTCTTGATAACTAGATTTAATTTGATTTTCTTCTTCAAATAGAGGCTGTTTGAAGTCATAAGGTGTATTTTCTGTTTTTTTCCATGAATGAAATGTAAATGACATCCTTCATAGAAAATTCCCCTTCCTCCTTGTTGTTTGAATAGTCAAATTGTGACATTGATGTGGTTTAAAAGAGATCTGTGTTAGTTAGAGATCAGCATTTAACTGAGTACAGTTTTCAACTAAACATCAAGGAGACTCAACATCCAAGTACAGAGAGAAAAGGGACCAGATGTAAGTTTTAGGTTATTGTCTTTACTTCTTTGTAAATTTTTAAAACACATAAAATGCGTAGGTTTAAAAGTTTCTGTTTCATTGGCATAGATTTGATCTTGACATTGATGAGGATCAGGATGGGACGCGCACGGGGGTGGGAAGGTCATTGGGCATGTGCCGTTTTTTAATTTAGTGCAGATTAAAGCGATCTGTCCTGGTCTCTGTCCGGACCGGCCCAAAGTTACCGTCACCGGGAAAATGCCTGAAGGTCCTCATCCAGACCCAGAGCAAGTGCCATCATCATAAGCAGCTCAGCGCGGTCCGCGAGGGGTTCGCGCCGGTCGATCCAGACACGTACAGTATGCCACCTTCCTGGACACAGGTCTGTTCGCGGACTCCGCGCACAGTACCTGGTCCGCTGGGCTGCACATATTATTGGTGAATATGCAGACTTAGGTTAAACTATTGGTGGAGACAATTCAGTGATTGCTGATTATTGGTGGGGACACATCTACTTCGTCCATGTCAAATCTATGCTCATGCTCTGTTTACTGGTTGGTTCAGTTTCTTCCAGCATTGTTTCTCTGTCCACTAGAGGGAGCTCTACAGTTGTTCCAACCTGGAAATGACGTGTTTAAATGTGTCCTTCATCCAACAGAGTCAAAGTGTTGGAGTCAAATAATTCCATCTGACAGAGTAAAGATGCAGTGGAGTCTGATTCTGCTCTTTCTGATGGGTGAGTTGATCTAACCAGTTACTGGTTACCATGGAGTCACAGGAGATCAGACTCTACTGTAGATTCTGATTTCATAATAAATCCATCATTTTCTGTTTCCAGGTCAGAGTTGTTTGATCACATGTCATCTCTATCAGTATCACTATGTTGAAGAGAGTAAAACCTGGTCTGAAGCTCAGCAGTACTGCAGAGAGAACTACACTGACCTGGTCACTGTGTCTAACATGACAAACATGAAGAGACTCATCAGTGAATCACCAGGGAACATGATTGAAGCTTGGATTGGTCTGAAAGACCAAACAGACGTCAACAGGACACGGTACTGGTCTCTGTCTGGAGTGGATTTCAATGACAGTCAGACAAACTGGGGACCTGGAGAACCACTTCAAGGACCAGGAACTGGGAACTGTGGGTTCATATACCCTAATCTTACATGGGGAGATCACTCATGTCAGCCTTGGAATCAAACGTTCATCTGTTATGATGGTGAGTTCACTGAATGTAAAATAAACATTTATTAGAGTTTAAATATCATTTTCACACAAATAAGATTAAGATTTTATTTTTTAAAAATGACAAAAATGTAATCTTCCAATAGCATTCCAGTAAAATCAGGATCAGTTAAACTCTGTTGTTTCATTGGTTGCTGCTGATGTCACTGCTAGCTATGCTAATTTAATGTTCAGCTAAACAGACCTGAACTGTGATATGAGTTTATCTGTTTCCTCCACAGAGAGAAACTCTTCACATAAATTCTACCTGATTCAAGACCCGAAAATGTGGCTGCAAGCTCAGAGTTACTGCAGAGAGACTCACACAGACCTGGTCAGTGGACTGAACCAGTTACAGGATCCACAGCTGAAGAGTCTACTCAGTTCTGTAGCAAGTAATACACGCTTCTACATGGGTCTGTTCAGAGACACCTGGAGGTGGTCAGATGGAAGCAGTTTCTCTTTCAGAAACTGGAATCTAATGTTTAACGGTAACCATTACAACACTGGTCAATGTGCCAAGGCTGTGTTTACTGATGGAGGCAGATGGACGAATGACAGCTGTACTGAGAGAAAACCCTTCATCTGTTATGAAGGTGAGTTTTTGTATAATATATATGAGAGGATGACACGTCTCTGTATTTATCTGCTGATCATAGAGATCTATAAAAATCAACCTGATTTATTCATTTATAATTTATATGTTTCAAAGTTTTAATTTGATGTCTTTAGGTAGTAATAAACCTTAGTAAATACACATTTATTAAACAATGACTGTTGGTGCATACATAGATGAAACCTTAATTGGGATTAAACCTACAAAAATGTTAAAGCTTTTATAATATTTATTTATTTTTAACCTGTTTCCAGATGAATCGATTGAGAACCCATTCTCATTTACAACAACGATCTGGCCCAGAGGCAGCAGCAATAGTGACAGAACTAGCTTTACAACAAAAAGAAACAAACATCCATGTTACAACAAGATCAAAACAGACATAAAGACTGTTCTTGTACACAGCGTATGCAATGAATCAAGGCAGTCTGAAAGCAATCAGAAGCACAATGATCAGATTTTAAAGGTCGTAATGAGTTGTTGAAGGTAGATAATGGGACGTAGGTAGCATAGCATAGAAACTTTATTTATAAAGCACTTTAAAACAATACAAAAATTGACCAAAGTGCTGAACACTAAAATAAACACAAGACATACCCGAACCACTAAAACAGTCAAATAGATACAGATAACATACAGGTTAAAAAGGTTAAAACAAGATAAAACAAATCCATAAGACAGCCGTAAAACAAACAAACAAGTGTCACCACTCACTCCTGACTAAAGGCTAGGTGTCTTGGTGATTTTTGCAGCTCATTCCAGTCGTTTGGAGCAGGAAACTGAAATGAGGCGTGGCCAAAAAAGGTGCGGGCTTAGGGAATGACCATAGAGATGAAGTTACTGGAACATAAATTATGATGGTTGTTGAAAGTGTTGAGTAGTCAGCGAAGATATGACGGGGTTTTGCCGATGATTGTTTTGTATATAAACTAATACCAATGCAACATCCTGCAGGAATGGAGGGAAGGCCAGTTGACGAGTGAGTACAGATAAATGACATCAAGTTTATGAAGAAGTTTTTTAGTAGCAGTTCTATAGATGATGTCACCGTAATCTAAAATGGGAAGGATTGTCATTTTGACCAGGGTTTGTTTTGCAGAATGAGTAGAGGATGATCTATTGTGGTACAGGAAGCCGATTCTTGACTTGACTTTGGAAAGTAATGTATTGATGTGAATATCAAAGGAAAGTGTGCTGTCCAGCCAGATACCCAAGTACTTATAAGAACTGACAGTTTGTAGCACTGTGCCGTCCAGGGAGGAGATACTGGGATGGCAGGTGGCTTCAGGTAAGTTAATGTTAAAAATCATGAGTTTAGTTTAGCTTGTGTTTAAATGAAGGTGAAGGTTGGAGAAGGTGTGTTGAAGTCTGGTAAAGTTGTGCTGTAAAGAGGTCAAAGCAGCATTCAAGATGTAAATGGTGTCATCAGCATATAAGTGGATATGAGAACTGTCAACAGCATGAACATTGTTATTAATGTAGATTTTGAATAGGGTTGGACCTAGTATGGACCCTTGAGGAACACCCATAGATAAAGGTAGAGGAGCCGATTGGTAACCCTCTGTTCTCACATTCTGCATACGGCCTAAGATAGAACTTCTAAACCATGTCAGGGATGTCTGAGAGAGTCCTCTATGTCTGAGTCTGCTAAGTAGGATGTTATGGTCGACAGAGTCAAAGGCTTTAGCCAAGTCAACAAGCAAGGCTACATAATATTCCTTATTGTCAACGGCATAGATGATATCATTTAACACTTTAAGTGTTGCAGAAACACATCCATGACCAGTTCTGAAGCCAGACTGCATGGGAGAAAGAGAACTGTGGGATTCCAGGTAGTGAGTCAGCTGTTTGTTGACTAACTTTTCAATGACTTTGGAGAGGCAAGGCAAGATGTTCTCCCCCTTTAAAGAGAGAAGTGACATATGCAAATTTCCAGTCCTGCAGGAATACACCAGCCATCACTGACAAACTGATACAAGTACTGTTAATAAACTAATTAAATAAGAACATAATGGCAACACGAAAATCTACAACTATTATACCAGACTCATTCAACTGTAACAATTAGGACAAATACATGGTATTAGCAAGGATTTGAAATTACTTTCAGTTCTGAATATCCCAGGATCCCCATTTGTAGTTTCAGGACCCACAGTTGGGTCCTGACCCCAACTTTGGTAACCACTGTTTTAGACTGATCAGCTCTGAAAGTTCTGTGTTGATCCAGGGACTGAAACAAATTCTGACTCTGACTTTTTTTAAAGGAGCATGTCTATCCAAAATAGAAATGAAAGATGTTTGTGCATGCTGTGTCTGATGCTGCAGATCAGAGTTCCCCTGTGCAGCTTGAAAGTCCAGAAGCAGAGAGAGACAAAAGAAAAAGAGAGTAAATAACAGGGTGGAAAGAGTGGGGAAAAAGACGGTAAAAAGAAAAGAGAGTAAAAAAGGGAAAAAAGAAGGGATAGTGTGGGTGCGTGTGTGAGTGCGTGATAGTGCGTGCGTGAGGTGAAAGACGTGAACATCGTCATCAAAAGGGAAACACGGATTTAGCAGCTAATGTTTGATTGTGACCTGGTGAAATCCAGTGAAGATAAAGGAACATTTATTTTACCTGGCGATGATTCAGAAGAGCCAGTCGGTCACTCCTCTCTCCTTATAAAGCTGATTATTCACATACAGTTTATCCACAGAGATCACAGCTCGTTTACCTTCCTGAATAAACTTCTTGCGTAGAGGAAACAGGACTCTGCGACGATCTAATATTTCCTTCGGAAACTGGTCACACTGAAAGCTTTACCTTTCAGCTCCCTGCCGTGAGACTTCACTAAGATTTTCTCTTTAAAGTGTTCGAATTTTGCCACGATGGGGCGAGATCTTTTTCCGTCCCCTCTCTTGGCTCCAATCCGGTGCACACGGTGGAAGGTGATGTTTTTAACCGTCTCCTCAGAGATCTTCATGTGGGTCTGGAGGAAGGTCTTCACCGTCAGCTCACAGTCCTCCTGCGCTCCACCTGTCTGCTCAGGTAAACCTGCAAACACTAAATTATCCCTCATACTCCGGGCCTGGAGATCTAAAACTGCCTGTTGTAGGGTTTTATTATCGTGGGAGAGCCGATCCATTCCCGTTGTGAGGAATGTCACGGTCTCCCTAAGAGACGCATTCTCTGTCGCCAGACTCTCTACCTGTCCCTGACTGAACTCCAGAGACTCTACCTGTCCCTGACTGAACTCCAGAGACTCTACCTGTCCCTGACTGAACTCCAGAGACTCTACTTGTCCCTGACTGAACTCCAGAGACTCTACTTGTCCCTGACTGAACTCCAGAGACTCTACCTGTCCCTGACTGAACTCCAGAGACCCTACCTGTCCCTGACTGAACTCCAGAGACTCTACCTGTCCCTGACTGAACTCCAGAGACTCTACCTGTCCCTGACTGAACTCCAGAGACTCGCGGAGTTTCTGGAAATGTCTATGTAAATCGTCTAGCAGGTGTAGACGTGACTCTACTCCTTCAAGCTTCTTTTCTATATTTTCCAGAACCTCAAAAATACCTTTATCGGCGGAGGCCTCCGCCCCCACCGGAGAGTCCGGCTGTCGGCTCCTCTTGGCAGGTTGGTCCGCCTCGGCTGGCTGTTTCTTCGGCCCCATAACTAGATTATCAAACACCTGATCGATAAATTCCTGGAGGCTCTCAAGAGTTTCCTCAGTCTCCTCCAGAGTGAGTTGATGCTGGCTTTATCTCACCGAGTTATTTGCGTTGCCAAATAAACAAGAGTGACAAAGTTAAGCAAAATGTTTGAATTTGTTTGCTAATCAGCTGCCACTCACCATTCAAACGCTACCGTGAGTTCCCGTCGCTTCCGTCAGTGCGCGCGCATCCAAAAAAAATTTTATCAGTGCATCCACACAGCGTTCATGCATATATATGTCTATATATAGGTCACACACAGACAAACTTCACACTCACACATAGAAGCTATCAGGCAACACCAGGCACTATGTATGACTTCACCTGGTTTAATTTTACTTTCTTGTCTCTTATTATTTTCTTTTTTTACATTTATTATTATCGTTGTGTGGCTGGCCATGTGGTGGAACGTTGCTATTATTAGTAGTATTATGATTGTCCCTAATCTGTTTGAGGATGATATGCGTCAAAATTTAGCTAAACACACAAATCTATGGGGTCACTAAGGTTTGTCTCATGGAATGTTCATGGAGCTGGCTCCAGAGAGAAGAGGTTAAAAGATCTTTGACCAGCTTAAACGGCTGAAGGCAGATGTTGTCTTGCTTCAAGAAATTCATAAGAATGCTGCAGCTATAGAGGATCTTAGAACGCCTGAATTTAACAGCGTGTTCTCTGCCTGCTATAACTCGAGGCAGAGAGGAGTAGCTATTTTAATACACAAAAATGTCCATTTTTCAATACTTGATACAGTTACAGATCCAGAAGGTAGATTTATAATAATAAAAGTAGCTATTCAGAATAAAAAGCTATGTATTGGCAGTATATATGGCCCAAATGTTGATGACCCCTCATTCTTTCATTCCTTTTTTGCTGCACTCTCTGAACACTCAGACTGCTCACTGGTTATTGGGGGCGACTTCAACTTTGGTCTGAATGAGGAAATAGACCGGCTCAGTTCAGCTGGGGCTCAGCGCTGTTGGCAATCCACAAATATACTTAAACAGTATATGAGTGATTATGGACTTTGTGATGCATGGCGATCTCTTCACCCCAACCAGAAAGAATACACTTTTTTCTCACATGTCCACCACTCTCACTCCCGTCTGGATTATTTTCTAGTCAGCAGCTCCTTGTTGACTGACATTTCAGACACTGAGATACACGCTAAGGCGGTCAGCGATCATGCTCCTGTCTCTTTAACTCTGGTAAATAATAAAACTGTTCCACCAAGTAGGAACTGGAGATTTAATACGTCACTGCTTGAAGATGAAGATTTTATTAAATATTTTAAAGAAGAGTGGGCCTTATATTTAGAATATAACGACCTGCCTGGAACA
>SSNR01000394.1:224938-242997 GCA_006937965.1 Callopanchax toddi
TCTCCACTTCAGTAAGGGAGGGACCATCTTCTGGATTTCAGGGCCGGCTTCACCCTTAGGGCGCTGGTCCCTGGTCCTGAACATAGAGAGTGCATGGGGAGCGAGAGTGGGTGTACAGCGTCTATTGTGTGTCTTGGTATGTTTGCAGGAATGTGTGTGTGCACGCATGAGGGGGGGAGCGTGATTGTGTCTGTGTGTGACTGTTTTTCTGTCAGGTTTCGCCCCCCCCCCCCCCTCTCTGTGACATGCTAGGCCCTCCTCGGCAGAGACTATCCTCCCTGGCTGCGCCTCGGCATTGGTGGTGCCTTTCTCCAGTGGCGTGCTGGGGTGTCTCGGGGTCTGGGTCTGGGTGCGTCTGCCGTCTGCCTGCTCTTCTTCCTGTGGCGGCCTGGTGGGATCTGAGCCCCCGGGGGTGGTCGGGCCTCTGCTGGGGCTGGTTCGCTCCTGGGTCTCGGGTCTCTGGTTCCGGCTAGATCTACCCTTGATGGCCGGCTGCAGGCGGTGCCTGTGAGCTCCTAGCCGCGACCCCCCAGGGGCTCTAGCGCGGCGACTGCCAGGGGGCCCACGTGGGGTGAGCCTCTGCGCCCTCTGGGGGAGAGTTTAGCGACTGCCCTGACGCCGATCTCCCTGGGGTGTCCGTGCCCTGGGTGACCTCTGGACATCTGGGGCCTGGACCTCCTCCGCGTTCTCCATGGGCCTTGGGGACGGGTCTGTGGCTCCTCAAACTTATTATTGAATGTTTCAATAGAGAAACCTTACATAAACAAGCGCGCATATATACACACAGGTGATCACAAGGTGCTCACATAAAGACGGACTCAGGTGTTTTCAGACACATTGACTGGGGCTGTGGTTGACACTGAACTCTCTTGAACTGGTGTATACGTATACATTTGAAGAATATCACAACTGTTGTGTATTCATATGCTGTTTGTTGCTGTTGTATCTTTTCTCCTGTTTTGTTTGCTTGTTTGTTTGTGCTTTATTTACAGGTCTAGAAGTGGACTCTTCACGTCTCTTGTTCTCTTCTTTTTCTGTTTACTTTCTCCCCATCCCTCTTTCTGTACCCGTCCCTTCACTTTCAGGCTCCGTGTCCAATCAACCATAAAAACATTCTAATAAAGATTTTGGGGGTTATATTTAAACAAAAATCAGGAGGAGTTTTATAGCAGTGGCTGTAACCTCTCACCTGAAACAGCAACACTGTTGGGCTTGTTTTTGGCACTCAGACATTATTCTGTTTGCTCCACAGCTGGACAGGACACGGGTTAAAAAAAAACAAAAAAACACAACAAAATAGAAATGAAAGAGTCTTTAAAGCAATACTAAGTGTTATTTTACTTTTTAAGCTAGAGCATTAAAATTGATTTAATTGATTGTTGAGTACGAAACTTGATCAGTTTCATGTTTGACAGCACTCTACACCCCTCTACTGGCCAGATACCGCACTAAACAGTTTTGAGGAACGGGCTGGTCGCAAAGATGATGTAACTGTCTGCTTTCCAGGTCTAGAAACGCTAGGGGGAGGAGGGGTGGTTTCAGCGAGCGTTTCACGATTTAACCAGTTGGAATATTAGCCACGTTGTGAAATGTTGTAGAAAATAATGCCCTGAAAGACTTCCTCAACACCACCTCACAGATAAATAAATAGATATAGAAATAAATCACGCCGGCCCGAACCTGATCGAGCCCGCTCCCCGCGCTCTCCCGTCTGGCTGCCTCTGGCTCACAGACTCCCAGACTCCTTGGCTAACACGCAGACCCCGAGGCCGTGCCAGGCGTCATCCTGCAGCTACGCCTGGGTTAACTCTCCTACACCGACCTGATAATCAGAGCCTTACTCAACACCACCTCACAGGTAAATAAATAAATCCGAAGAACCAATGAGGTGCGACCCTCACAAATACATCTTCAACACATGAGCTATTGCCCGCTAGTAGAATCAGAACCTAGGTGACGGTCCTATGGGTCCAGTCGGATTTGGGTCGATTAATTATTTAGACGTACTGATTCAAGGCCAATTCATCTTCCACCAGAAGCAACAACCTTGTTCTAGCTGGGGGGTCGGCACAGGCCGACAGGTATTGCGCCAGCCAAACGAGACCCGCACCGCTCGTCAGGTTCGCTATGACCCAGTGGTGGTCCGGGAGGTTTTTGCGCCAGCAGATTGAGACCAAAAGCCTGTCAGATCTGCGCTGGCTCACTAGGGCCCCGGAGGTTTTGGTCAAGTCCTCCAGGCAGACCCAAAAGTCTCTTCAGGTTTGCGCTGGATGATGGATCATTATATTCTGCTCACACATTGTTGTTTAATGTTTGTACCATTGTGGACACAAGCAATAATGCAGTGGTCCCTAAGGCTTTGACAAAAAACTGCAGGTGTGTACTTTGCTGGTCTATTGGTGGTATATGTAGGGCTGGGCGATATGGGCGGGAAAAAAAAATCATATCACGATTTTTTTTTTCACAATCACAATTTTATCACAATTTCTTCCATTTCAACAATTCAGATGTTTTAGAAGTTATTTACCAGTAAAATACATCAATTTAAAAGCACACCCCTTCACAAAAAATACATATATAATAGGATAAAAGGTCATTTCAGACAGGGCACTGTTTGAACACTTGTTTAATTTAGGTAAGAAATATAGGAAATTTGTTCTATTACAATAAACATGATCAAACAAAAAAATTGACAAGCAACACTTCCAGTCATTTTGTCCCCCATAAGTCCCCAGCTGTCAAGAGCATCTCTTACACCTTGAGCTATTTCCTCTCCTGTATGATCCTCTGGGAAGTACGTTGTCTGAAGAGTCACACTGCAGAACTCCCAGTTTTCAATGAAATGGATCGTCAGAAACAAAAGAGGCTCTGACGTGCGGCTGGACCACAAATCACTTTAGTGGCATAAAATTGGACGTGTTTAACTTTTAATTCCACCTTCTCACGGCAGTCAGAGTAAAGTTTGAGAATGACGGTGTTGGAAAAATATTTTTGACTTGGTACCTCGTACCATGAATCAGCAAGATATAGGAGTCTTCTGAAGCACTCGTTCTCCACAGTCTGGATTGGAACCATTGCCAGATAAAATGTCACTGCGTCCTTACTTGTTTTGTCGTACGGAGTGCCTTTGTCAAAAGCTTGAATCTGAGTGGCTTGCTTTGGCGATGTAGAAGTGGCTGCCGGTCTCCTTGCCTTCTGACTTTCGGCGAATTGTTTTGGATGTTGTCGTCTGAGGTGGTTAAAAAGGTTAGTCCGACGTGGAAACCTCTTCATTGCAAACTTTGCAAAGAACATTTCTTTGTAATGTGTCGCTAGGAGCGAACCCAAACCAATTCCAAATAACAAAGGTCGAGTTTTTCTTGGGAACCTACTCTTCTTTCTCGATTCCGACGCCATGCTTTATTCCGCTGGTGGCTGTAGGTGAGGGAGGGGGATAAACAAACCAACACGCTGCCTAAAGCGTGCTCTGATTGGTTGATCAGTGTGTCTGTCGGGCGACAGAAGCAGACTACCAAATGGTGTGACTCGGCTGAGAGAGAAAAAATGATGTGCAAAACAATGGCACAGACGGGTGATAGAATGCAAATAGACGTTTCTATGATCTCCGAGCTTTGGTAGATCGTCATCACATTATAATCCTTAATGATCTTATATCGTCAGATTGCACGGCCCTAAATTAATGTTCCATTATCTAAAGACTTGTTGGTAAATCTAGTCTGAGATGGTACAATCTGGGAGAGGTTTAAGGCATCCAACTGAAGTTGCAACAAAGTAGGCGGTTTGAGCATATCCCAGTTCAAATCACCTAGCAACAAAAACTCAGACGAGGTGTACGGGACAATAAGTTCACTGAGAGCAGACAGGGACAGATGGAGGCCTGTAACAGCCAACAACAACAGTATTTTTTTGAGAGATTAATCTTCAGTAACAGCAGTTCAAACTGTTTGGGCAAGGATTTGGGTAATATGACTGAGCTTTGCAAGTTGTCCTTACAGCAAGCCCTCCACACTTGGTTGGTCTGTCCTGATGGATGGACACAGCAGAGTCAGGCACTGACTTCTTGAGCCAGGTCTCTGAGATGACTAAAACTAACATAAACTTTCAGTTCATCCATCTTGGGGAGGAGGTTTCAAATGTTTAAATGCAAAAATCCCAAACCTTTGCAGCTGCAGAAGCAATCAAAGGCCATTCTTGATGCCAGAAGATAAAGAGGTGACAATAGAGGGGGAAGGGTTGTTGACTGGAGAACTAAAGAGTAGGTCTGGGTGGGGTTGAAAATTCCCAGAGATCAGTAACAACAGAAAAATGATAAACCTTTGTTTAAAAGATTTTGAGATGGAATGAGTCTCACCTTTTGTATCAGATATGGACAGAAAAGTCATTTAGAAGTATGATAAAGGTATCTTGTAAAGCCATGACACACATTACCTGGACTAGTCAAAAAATTCAGAGGGGGGGGGGGGTGGAGATCGTAATGCTTTGTTTCCAAGCATGCAGCTACCTGCACCTGTTCCTCCATAAGGTGTAGTCCTAAGTGGAGGGGCTGTGCTGGAGTCTTGGAGTTTAGAATGAACTTTACCAATATTGCATAAGTATTATGCAATATAGCTCAGTTGGGAGAGTGGCCGGTCTGGTAACCGGAGGGTCACCGGTTCGATCCCCAGCTCTGGCTGGGTTAGATTGTCGTTGTGTCCTTGGGCAAGACACTTCACCCACCTTGCCTGTGTGAATGTGAGTGTGACTGTGTGTGAATGTTGGTGGTGGTCAGAAGGGCCGATGGCGCAGAATGGCAGCCTCGCTTCTGTCAGACTGCCCCAGGGCAGCTGTGGCTACAGACGTCCGTCGTAGTTTACCACCACCGGTGAGAATGACTGTGTGAATGAATAATGCAACTCTGTAAAGCGTCTTTGAGTGACCTGAAAAGCGCTATATAAAACTGATGCATTATTATTATTAGTATTATTATTAGCAAACACAGCACAGTGATGAGAGGCCACATTTTATGTTTTTGTTTTTTTTTTTAAACAAACAAAAAAAAACATTATGTTTCAAAGTATATTACAGTTTTAGGAGTTTTGATCTAGCAAAAGTCCTTGTTGTGATGAAATCCGCTTCAGGCTTTACGTCCTCTCTGGTCTAAAAGACCTCCAGAATCCAGTCCGTGCCCAGATTTGATCCAGTCCAGGTGGCATGTCGCTCAGTTGGTAGAGTCTGGTAACCGGAGGATCACCAGTTCAATCCCAGCTCTGGTTGGGTTACATTGTCGTTGTGTCCTTGGGCAATACTTCACCCACCTTGTCTACGGGTGGTAATTGGAGAGACTGGTGGACGCAGGTGCATGGCATCCGCCTCTCTGTGTGCCCCAGGGCAGCTGAGACTACAAAGTAGTCACCAGTGTGTGAATGACTGTTTATGTTTTACAGCGCTTTGGGGAGTGAAGAATACTATAAATACAAGCCATTTACAATTCTTATCCTGCATCAGCTGGGTTGACAATGTTGTTTGTTCTTTAGACCAGGAAGTTGAAACCAACAACAGAGGACCAGTCCATCTAACAAATCTTTCGCAGACACAATGTGAACAGGCTGGTGTCATCCGACACCGGCATATCAGATTTGTTTAACTGAAATCCGCACTTCAGGGGTTCCTGGGGAAATGTAACAGTGCAACCAAAGAACTTGCAATGTTGAAGTGTAGCAGTTTTGTTCCATCCAGATTGAGAACAGCAGAGTAGTAGATTGGTCACCAGTGGTTCAATATGATGTAGACAAAAGTGAAGAAAAAAATAGTTTTAGGCATCTGCTGCAACACTGAGATATATAAGGAGGAAATAGGCCTCAGGAGTGCTGCCACAATCCAAAATAATCCAGACAGGAAAACAATACCCAGGTTTCCCCAAATGTTTTGAGTTGTTGTTTTTGGAAAGTAGTATCCATTTGTGGAAGAATCACAGAAAAATATCCACAACAAGAGCCATAAAAACACAAAAACCTCTAGTAGTCCAGGACCAGCAAGCAAACAATGAACTGGTCTGGCTGCCATCTTGGATTTCCTGTACGGTACACATACATTAAAAGGTATAGGTACAAGTTGTACCTGTACCTTTTAATGTATCCATGAGTTCACAGCAATGACATCAATAAAGCTGCAGGTTTAATGATCTTTTTATGCCAACAGATAAAGTGATCCTGATCAAAGAGAATAAAACCTGGGGGGAGGCCTTATACTACTGCAGAGTTAACTACCATGACCTGGTCACCATCACCAGCCTTGATGAACAGAGATGGATCCGGGAGAAAGTCAAGCAGTCCTCTACTCCTGCTGTGTGGATGGGACTGCACTACACCTGTGCTCTGGACTTCTGGTTCTGGGTCAGTGGTGAGCCAGTCAGCTATCTGAACTGGCTCTCCGATGGACAGGTGGAGGAGTGTAACATGTCTGCAGCCATGGAGACAGATAGACATCCGTGGGTCAAAAAAAGTGATAGCAATATGTTTAATTTTCTTTGTTCCAAACGTTAAAACTCAGTCTGCTCACTGGCATTGGGGTTTTCCCTGCTGTGTGACAGTTTTGGCTGAGTTGTTTTTAAATTACTTCTTTTTAAAAAATAATCTGCAAAATACAAAAGTTTTCATTCAAAAGTGGTCAAAACTGTACGGACTAAAGAATCCTCTTAAAGGGGCACTCAACCCAAAATTGATTTTTTTTTTTTGTCTGTTGCCATATTCCTCATAGTTAGATAGGTGGGCAACAACAATTTGTAACCAGCCCAGGTGTTATCCTGATCCGGCAGTTCTCCTTTAGCTTTAACTTAGCATAAAACACTATAAGTGAATGGTAACAACTAGCATTGTGAGAAATAAAGTCCCTAAAACTCCCTCAGTAGTGATACTAATGAAACTAATTCTGCTTAGTGACCTCAATAATCATATCGACTGAAAGTGAAAATAAAAAGTAACACGAAGGAATTACAGGTACTATTTTAGACTCGGGACTACTTTATGACAAAGAACAGCTGTAAGCCTCCACTTAAAAGCTCAAGGACATGACGCAGCAGCCCCAAAGACACTTACTTCCGTAAATACAAATAAACCCGGTAAAGTTTTTTGAAAATAATATCTGTGCAGCTTGCTCCTTACTGTTATTTTTCTTCATCTTTGAGGTTTGCAAACAATGTGCAGATACGTGCTTACAGACTCTTTACATGTCCAAATAAGAAAGATCTGACCCACCTCCAGTCAATTCAGAATGCTGCTGCAAGGCTTTTAACCAATACATCTAAGAGTCAGCACATTACTCTCATTTTAAGATCCC
This sequence comes from Callopanchax toddi, assembly GCA_006937965.1. Classification (NCBI taxonomy): domain Eukaryota; kingdom Metazoa; phylum Chordata; class Actinopteri; order Cyprinodontiformes; family Nothobranchiidae; genus Callopanchax; species Callopanchax toddi. Next base: position 232,253 of record SSNR01000394.1, read on the forward strand.
TGCATTGGTTACCAATGCATTTTATATAGCAAATTTTTCCTACTCAAAAATGCCTATGAGCTATTGGCTAAGGCTAGCTGTTCTAAGTCCTGATAAGTGATATTATTCATTAAACAGCGACATGGCTTTGTTATTGTTGTGGCCGAATGTTAGAGGAATACATAGTGTTGAATGAATACTTTGGTCCATGTAGTTTAGCCTGTTTTGAGAAGTTTTTTTTTGTTACTTTTCCTTAAAATGCCATATCGGCCTATGGGAGTTTTGTATGAGTGTCCTAAAATTGTAATTTAACTTATTTTGATGGATATATCAGTAGATTTGACTTTATTTTGTTGTTATTTAGTTGAGCTGATTGTCATGACCTGCTTGGTTAGTGTTTGTTGTCAGAATTGTAACATTAATTATCTGACTGTTAATTATAGATGTATTTATACATTTGTAGTGTCAGTAGAAAGCTGTACAAACTTAATTGTGAATATTACATAATGTTTCTGACCTTATTTAGGTCAGGTTGTTTTTTCCCTGAAACTTTTACAACTTCTGTTGTGACCACATTGTGGTTGGTTTTAAAAAAAAAATATTATTTGTATCTGATTATATTGATATTATTCTAAGGTCTCCTTATGAAGACTTTATGATTTCTTTACTGTTTGATGTGTAGAATTAGAACTAAACTGTGTGTGACCTAACATTTTTAGTGAATTGGTGGTAGGGATTTTTACCAGCAGCATTTTCAGTCACATGAAAATATTTACATTCATTCCCTGCTCTAGTGGTGTTATGTGATTTTTTTTTTTTTGTGCATCTGAAAACTGACTTGCAAAAATGCGCCCCACCCAAAAAAAGATGCCACCAGCTGCCACTGGTTTTAACTCATTTTATGCTGTTTGATGTTTCTTGTTTTATCATGTTCTTGTCATGTTTTTATTATCTGTGTTTTCTATGATTGTTTTATTGTGAAGCACTTTGTGGACTTTGACCTGTGTAAATAGAAATAAAGGTTACTTACTTCAGTTCCACATGTTATGGCAGTGTGCCACCTGGTTCTTTCTCTTCAAGCCCTGATCTTGGCAAAGTAAATCTCTTTTCTCTGCTTTATAAACAAACCCCTGGTTAAGAAACAACCAGTAGGAGTAGCAGTAATAAGTTGGAGGGAGGATTATTGTAAACAGGTCAGGTTGTCAACTTGGTTCAAAAACAGAATTAGACCCACGCCTCGACTCCTCTAGTCTGGATGGGACTGCACTACATCTGCTCTCAGAACTACATGCATTCTGACTAAATAGTATAACTCTACCCCCTGCTGACATAAACTAGTTCCTGCAGACTGAAAAAGTGAACTAATAATAATTTATCCTTTATTTATCCCCTTTAATGATATTCATCTGTGCTTGTGACCCATCCTCATTACTGTTTGAGGAGCAGTGGGCGGACATCTTGGATGGTGCCCAGGAGGCTGTTAGGGGTTCAGTATTTTGCCCAAGGATACCTCATCACAGGCTGGGATTTGAACACCGCTCTAGGGTGGCTTCTCTTCCTCTAGGCATCATGTTTATCTGTTTGCAACAACAGCAGAGTCTGCTGCCAGCTGCTGGTTAATCTAAGGATTTACCAGTAGATGGCAGTAGAGTCTGTTCACACTAAACACACAGTACAGAACAAACATCAGTTTAAATTCTCACTAAAGATGATTTTCAAATAGTTCAAATGAGAAAATGTGTTCTGCTGACAGTAACAAGATCCAGCAGTTAAGACAACATGTTCCTTCATTTCAAGTTATAGAGTACAGTTTGACTACATTGATTTTCCCTAACCTCTCTAATTTGATCAGATCAGACCTCTGGTCTGTCCAGGTCTGAGGAGTCTCATCTGGTCCTGATTCTGGTAACAATCCTTTATTTTACTGCAGATTTCTCTGGTTTCCTGATACAAATGGTTGTTGTTGTGTAGATTTAGTAAAATAATGACATTTCTCTTTTTTGTATGAAAAAACCATGAAGCTACAATAACAGAAGTAGTTTATAGTGAATTTCAGGCTGGTTTTAATTTTTTCTATATATATATTTTTAAATCTATGGTGGCTGATCTCAGTTTGTATGTGGTGTGATGGATGATCCAAATGCTTGGAAAAGACTTAAAATAACATTTATTGGGAAAAACAAACATTCCTGGAATTGAACTTGACCAAAAAACAAAACAAAACAAAACAACCTAAATAAACCAGATAGTTAATAGAAATATTAAAACATCCATTCATTTATTTCAGGTAACAGATCCAGGAGGGAATCCCAGATATTCCTCTAAACATCAACACTCTCCAGCTCCTCCTCACAAGTTTCTGTTGCTTAGAAAAGATTTATCACTAAAAAACTAACACATCAAAGCTTTGTTATAATGTACTCAACATAAAAAAGAGTTCTACAAAAAGTACTAAATAAAATATTAGTCTCAGTTTGAATGTTGTCTCTTACAGCTGATCTCTCTCACCTGACCAACACGTCATCACTAGGATCTAGATCAGTTCTATCTGAGGTCGTTCTCTATTTCCCCATAAGTCACACGAGGGTCTGTCGTGATCTTTGAGTTCTGTTTTTTACTGTTCAAAGAAAATTTTACCTGCAAAACCTAAATCTAAACTGCCCAATCATTCAACCATAGCATGACGTTTAGTGATGATGTGAACAGTTTCTCCACGTTCAGTGGATTTCTGATCCTCAATGTAAAAATTAGTTTAACGCTGTTTGAAAGAAATCACACCCAAACCAATGTAAAGTTTGAATACATTTTATTACCTTCAACCCTGTCAAACCCCAAACACTTTGAATATAAATGTGTTTTCAGTAAGGATTTCTTTACCAATGAATATTTTAATGTCATGAACTCTTGAGAGAAATAAAACAGGTAGAACCCCAACACTGACCCTCCAGAGTAAACGTTGTCATTATTTATTATAACTTTATCTGTCTATAAACACAGTGGCAAACATACAGTGTCATTCTTTTTCATGTCTTTGTTTTTTTGCACAAACCAAAATAAATCTCTTGTATCCACATTCTCTATCAGACCAGCTGTGTTTACATTGAACTATTCAAATCATCTGACATGCAGTTCCAGCCAGTTCTCATTGAACGTGTAGCGCTGTAGCTTAACGTCATGGCATCAGTCCAAATAAACAAAGAAGTGTTCTGCTCTAACAGAAATAACACACGTTGTGTTTTTAAGTAAGTAGCAAGTGTTGATTTCAACCATTACCATACAAAAGCTACGTCTGCTCAATTAACCCGTCATATATGTATATGAGAGATAAAAAAGATATTATTGTTCATGACTGGAAAAAAAAACCAAAGAGAATATATGAAGATACCTGTTTTGTTCTGATTGTGACACTTTAGGTGAAGATATTTATATACATTACAAAATAAAATACAATAAATGCTGGGACTTGTGCACAGAGTAGTCAATGTGCCAAAAATACCCCAGTTGTGGAAAAAAAAGAGTACTTTTTGTGTGAAAGTTTATCTTATTTCCCCCCTGGTATTAAATAAACTGCCCCATATAACAAATATATGTACTATTCCTGTATTTAGGTTTTCTGAAGAATAAATTTTAGAATAAATGAATTCTGATGGTTTGCTAAATTGTGACAGGCACTTGAACTGACTTTACAACTAACTGACACAAATCGAGACACTGCTGGGCACCACTGACACCACTGTTTCAGATTTGACCTTAGAAGTTGTGATTAAGACGAGGTGAGTGCAAACTGGAAAAAACTTATAGGAACTCAAATGAACCATAACAACAACAATAATAATGATAATAAACCATCAGGAGCTAGAGACTGAGTTTTTCATGATATAATACTGTAATTCATCCTAAACATTATTATTAGTACATGTTCTAGTTGGTTATTGCTAGTTTGGGTAATTGTGTCATATCTAAACTACAAGTCAACACAACCCCTCTGTGGCGTGGCCCGTACGAAGTCTCAATCCAATTTATTTATTTACAACACAGACATACAGACTAGTAGATTAAAATGATTAAAATCAATACATGTGAGTTTCTGTTAAGGATCACAGTGTAGGGAGACAGTTACGCAGATCACAGGATTTGTCCCATTACTCCTGCAGACAGACAACCTGACATCACGTCCATTTTACAAACGCTGCTTTAAACAGTCGTTGCTTGTGAATGCTTATTACTGATCTCAGATCATGTCTGTGGTTGTTTTAGGGAAGCAATGGTACTGGATCAGATATCGGTGCAGATTATGGCATGTTGCAGCCTGTAGGAGGAAACCCACGTATGCATGTGGAGAACTCTACACAGAAACGCCTCAGCTGGGGGATCAAACCTGCAACCTTGCTGCTGCGAGTACCTGCAGACCTGCCTTTGTTGAACACGGCTTCTGAGACATGACTAGGTTTTATAAATACCAGCTGTTGATATTAAAAGAAGCAACAATGTTCATAAACATTGTTTCAAATTCAAAATCTTGACATGAAGGCAGCTCTACAGTGTTCTGACCTGAGACAATGAGCTCATGTTATTCTACCTAATCACACTGATTTTTCTTTAATTTTAATTTAAAAGTGAAACAACCTCAGAGATTTTAAATATGGCGGCCCAGATTTAATTGGTTGTTGGTCTCCTTGAGCCCGCCCCCAGCTCCTGATGAAAGTATTCATTTCTCTGGCCCAACAAAGAGCAGGTGGCAAACATTAAGTTAAAAACAGAGATCAAGAGCTGAATGTCACCATATTATTTTGATATGACTCAATGTAAAACACCTTAATGACTTTAAACTGGACCAGGACATCCCTCTAAAACCTGTCCACATAAGTTGTTTTTATTTGGTCTTGAATCAAACTTATAATTATAACCTCAACAAAAAAAAAGTGCTTTGGAGAAAATTAACACTCGTTTCACAAGATTAATAAAAATTGTAGCATTAACTGAAAGTATTAATTCAAAAGGTAAATCTACCTCTAATTAACTGGTTTTAAACAGAAAAGTTTCTCTACTCAGCTGAAGGTGATCAGGTATTCTGGGTAGGCCTGGTCATCGTGGAAGATAATAAACATGGAGGGTGACTGCTGATTGTTCACCAGACTGTCAAAGCAGTCAGTAGGGTCAGAACCTCTAGAGGGAGGGGCTACCATAGAGCTACTGCCGACTGTGTAACGACCCGTGATGACCCGAGCAGCGTACAGTCGCTTCAGGCCTGAAGCGTCTGCTGGAGAAAACCCGCCAGCTGAGTATTTTGCGTTGACTGCGAAGTACACTCCTCTTCCATATGCAGCAGCTGGAACAGAATTACATCATGAGAAAATCTACTTCATGAAATAGTTTTACATTTGTGAATCAGGTAGATTCTTGTACAGGGGACACAGACTTACCGTGCGTTCCTGCGTAAGCCCTGTCAAATTTGCCTTTTTCGATACAGCTGCATGATTCTGCATTTGTGCCGTGATAAAGAGACATTTCACCAAGTTCTGCTTGACCGTTCTTGGCAAATATACGTTGTTTAAACACACTATAGGCCTGCCAGAGGAAGAAGTTCTGCACACGCTCAATCTGTAACAACAAAAAAGTCGGTTACTTTATCCGTGAATTTAACTTTTAGAGCTGAAAATTAGAGGTTTTTGGGTAGGTATACTTACTTTGTGAATCTTGTACTTGGCTGTTTTGAGGAAATCCTTGGCTACTTTCTGGTACTCGGGTGAGTTCTGCTGTAACACAACCTTTTTAAAGTCTTGTCCTTGCATAGGTTCCCAATGTGATGGCAAGTCAAAGTCTAAAGCAGAGGTCAGGAAAATTAGTGACACATTACAGTGATGGGAACAGAATGAGAACCCTCTTTCACTTCTAGGGTTACAGTGGGGACAAAAAGTAAGCCACCAATTCTGCAAGTCGTCCCACTTAAAACGATTAGAGAGGGCTGCAAAGTTCATCACAGTTCAGTGTTTTACTGTGAGAGACAGAATGACAAAAAAGCACCTTAAAGAATTTTTAAAGAATTTATTTGGACAAACAAGCAAGAATTCAGTCCCTCACAGACCTGTCACCTGGAAATAGGCGTCTTTGGGGCCGCTGCGTCATGTCCTTGAGTCTTTCAGCGTAGGCTTACAGCAGTACTTTGTCATAAAGTAGTCCCTAGTCTAAAATAGTACCTGTAATTGCTTCGTGTTACTTTTTATTTTCACTTGCAGTCGATATGTTTACTGAGGTCACTAAGCAGAATCAGTATCATTAGTATCACTACTGAGGGAGTTTTAATGACTTTTTTCTCACAATGCTAGTTGTTACCATTCACTTACAGTGTTTTATGCTAAGCTAAAGCTAAAGGAGTACTGCCGGATCAGGATAACAGCTGGGCTGGTTACAAATTGTTTTTTGCCCACCTATCTAACTATGGGGAATATAACAACAGACCAAAAAATCACTTTCTGGTGGAGTATCTATTTAACTTACATGGAAGCAACAAGGCTGGGCTTAATTTTTCACACCCAGCTTTTCCATTGAGTCTTAGTTTGTTTTCAATAATAACACAGAGGGATGCATTTTGTTTTATTTACGTGTCTGAAAGAGTTAGCATACCGAGTAAACTACACAACGTTACCTACCGGTTGTCGACTCACTCCTTTTCAGTTTGTATGTTCTGCCAGTCTGCCAATCTGTGGCTTCGTCTGCCTTCAGATTAGCTTTCACCATCCTGCCGTGTGGTGTCTTCATTTCCACAGACACTTCTTTCTTTATACGAGCTTCCTCCAGCTTGTAGTTGTCATGCAGGCTCACCTCCTGCCACTCTCCATTTTCATCCTTCATCGCCCACTGGACACTAAGAGCCACCAACGCCTCCTCCTTATCTATGGTGTCTTCTTCCATAGCTTTTTGAACTGCTCTGTTTATCAGCTCAACGACACTCAGAACATCTTCTTTGAAGCCTCTCAGCACATACACACCTCCAGTCCTGATTTTGTCAGAGCTCTGGCCTTTTCTGCGCTCCAGACCGATTCCAGTGACTTTGATTTTTGACAGCACAGCATCTAGCTCCATTGTGTCTAGCTTAGAGAGATGATGCACCTCTACTGTTCGCTCACACAACTCCTTGTTAAGGATACCCTCTAAATCTTTCTTGATGGTCTTGATGATGTCTTTACTACAACTAATTACTTGACACACAGCTGGTGGGGGCTTTGAGGACATGAAGGACTGGCTTTGTGAGGCTGCAGAGGACGACATTCTTGTGCACTTTTCTTTCATCTTCTTGAGCGTTTGTTGAGCTTTTTCTACAAGAAGAAATACAAAAACTTACTCAACTGTTCACTTTTGATTAACATTTGTGATTACAGTTGGACAATTACATCATTTTTTAACCTTATGTAGCGTTACCAAATACGATATAACCTCTGACCTTTGACCTCTGTTGACCATCACAACAATAATCCATTTTTTTCCCAATAACTTGGAATACAATGACTCTTGGATTATGTTTTAACCTGAATCAAGATTCCTACAGGTGTCCTACTGTCCACTTTCAGGTGTCCACTTCCCAGATGACCCACTGGACACTGGCTGTGTTAATAAAACACTCTTTAAAGATGTCTCTTCTTTAAAATCAAGGACTGGTGTTCAAACTGTAATCTCTTGTTTACAGAACAGTCTCCTGTAGTGTTCCTGCTCCAAGGGCATCTGCCCTCTCACTCACTCAAAGGGCTATAATGTGCTTCTCTGCTATTTTCTGCATTTTTAATCACATTCATAATGTGAGTGTTTAACGGGCGGAAGTCATATGTGAGTTGGTAAACTCCCTCACAGTCCCCTACCCAATCAGAGCCATTCACAAGTCCACTAACTCAGTTTTGGTTGGAACACTTAATGTCTTCTGATTGGTTAAGAATGTAAGATAACTCTTCTCAAAACTAATATTCAGTTCCAGTACGAATCAGTCTGTGCTACAGCCTGAATGTAGTCTGTCGAGTCTGGTCTGAGTCTGAATGCAGCCTGAGCTGCTATCTTCAGAGTCTTAGCTGAACCTTCATCAGCTTTGAACAAGGCCTCTCAGTCTCTCCCTCACTACGGGGACTGATCAGGAATGACTTCACCATGCCGAGGGTGACCTCCCTTGCTGTCGCACAGATCTCAGGGCCATCAGACGATTCCCAGGTGAACCAGCTGAAACTGCCTCCTCTGGGAACTGGGCCTTCATCCGGGGACCTGCTCCACCTCTGCCAGAGGCCCCTCACCCTGCTGAACCCACGAGACCTCTGCAACTCAGTAAGAAACCCCTTTCTGATCGAGAGGCCTTGCTTTGATAAAGCTTAATTCTTCCACTCTAAATTAAGCCAAAACTAAATCCCATTCCAAACTCAAATTAGCCCTAAATGGGGTTTATGCACGGTCACTTCCTGGTTGCGATAGACGCAGCCCCTCCCTTCCGGTTCAACGCTGTTCCCACACAAACTGGACAAAATGGATTTTTTTACCCGTTTTCTTCAAGACCTGCCGCGCATCACGGTAAACGATGTCCACCGGATTTTTGAAAAACACACAGAGACGTCTGTGAGCAAGCGGGTGAAGGACTTTAAGCTGTATATAACCAGCTTTATTCATGAAATTGAAGGTAAGCTAACAGCGTTAGCTCGTAGCTTCCATCATCAAAAAACAGTGAGACAAATCTATATAGCCGTGATCGTGGGCTCCAACTGCTTCCCAACTTTCAACTTTCTCTGGTCTAGCTGTACGTTATCAAACACCAAGTCTTCATTCACCAAAAGAATAGTTGTTCCAGTGAAATAACACACGAACGGCGCCGCGCCTCCTCCTTTAGCCTCCTCCACTCGGCTCTTTGACTACTGTGCTGCAAAGTGTCAACTGCAGACACGGTGTGGTTAGAAATGATCACGTTTTCTCTTCTTAAGTTCACAATCCTTCCTTTTTGTAGTTATTTATTCAGTGGAAATGTGTGGAAACGGACTGATGAATTATATTCAGCTGATGCAGTACACAACGGAACACAGCAGTGTTCAGCTGTCGAGGCTTCCCGTCCGCTGATACTTATATGATGGCTTCATTTCTTAGTGCTATAATATATATATATCATACTGTACTATACTATACTATTACTCGTTTTGATTATAAACAATATCTTTAGCTGGAAATGCACTCTAACTCTGGAAATCTTCACGTTTCAAATGGAAGCGGAAATGGTCCCGCGAGGTAATTTTAAACTGGAAGTTCTACTAAGTACTCTGTGCATAAAGCCTATTGATGTCATATGTCACCCTCTAGTGTCCTCCTCGTGTACTGTCTTGTGCCTTGTTTAAACCCTCAGCCTTCTGTCTCCACAGGTGAAATCCATTTGTTATCCTGCCACCTGTGTCTCGTCTTGTCATCACCTCCCTCTGTATTTAAGAGTGCCTGTCTTGTCAGTGTTTGTTGGATCCTCGTTGAGTTTCGTTGTGTTTAAGTCCAAGTCCTGGTGTTTAAAATAAAATCCTTTTTACAAACCTATCTGCGGTGTCCTCATCTGCGTCTGGGTCCTACCTACAACCTGCTATACAACAGAAGGATCCAACCTGCAAAATGGACCCAGCAGATGATTTCCTGGAGGACCGGTCTGCTTACCTGGGGACCCGTTTGGCAATTAGACTTCCAGTCTATCCACGGCGGGGTCCTGTGCCCCGACGACGCCGTCCCGGACCACCTGCGCCGTCGCGGCTTCCCCCCCAGCAGATCGGAGAGCTCCAGGTCCACGCCGGACTCCCCGAACCGCAGACCCGTCGGCTCCCAGCAGAGCCGCCTCAGCCCCAGCAGCCTCCCACTGTTCCCCTCGAGTCCCAGGAACCCACGGGTGTGCAACAGGTGAGCCGCCTTATAGAAGACACCATCCATCTCATGGTCGAGAGTCCTAACTGCCCTCACCAGAAGATGCAAATGGCTGATGCCATTTTAGCCATGTTCTGCGGCTCCCCGGTTGTGGTGGCCGCGCTCAAAGACCAGCATGAGCGCGTCCAAGCTTTCCGCCTGCAGCAGCTGGTGGCAATTCACCTGGGGAAACCACGCTGCTGTACGGACCAAGGAGTCCCGGCTCCTGGCCCCTCTTCAAGTCCGGCTCCGGCTCTTGGCCCCTCTTCAAGTCCGGCTCCGGCTCCTGGCCCCTCTTCAAGTCCGGCTCCGGCTCCTGGCCCCTCTTCAAGTCCGGCTCCGGCTCCTGGCCCCTCTTCAAGTTCGGCTCCGGCTCCTGGCCCCCCCTCAAGTCCGGCTCTGGCTCCAGCTGATCCAGAACCCTCCGGCCCTCCTGAACCTGAACCAGACTCGGTGAGTACCAGTCTTTATCCTGTTCCTCCTGAGTCTGTGTGTACTAGTCCTGATCCTGTTCCCGAGTCAAGTCAAGGTTCTGCTCCCGAGTCAAGTCAAGGTTCTGCTCCCGAGTCAAGTCAAGGTTCTGCTCCCGAGTCAAGTCAAGGTTCTGCTCCCGAGTCAAGTCAAGGTTCCGCTCCCGAGTCTTCTGTTCCCGAGTCAAGTCCTGATGGTCCCGAGTCTTCTGTTCCCGAGTCAAGTCCTGATGGTCCCGAGTCTTCTGTTCCCGAGTCAAGTCCTGATGGTCCCGAGTCTTCTGTTCCCGAGTCAAGTCCTGATGGTCCCGAGTCTTCTGTTCCCGAGTCAAGTCCTGATGGTCCCGAGTCTTCTGTTCCCGAGTCAAGTCCTGATGGTCCCGAGTCTTCTGTTCCCGAGTC
>SSNR01000394.1:243799-254847 GCA_006937965.1 Callopanchax toddi
TGTCATATGTCACCCTCTAGTGTCCTCCTCGTGTACTGTCTTGTGCCTTGTTTAAACCCTCAGCCTTCTGTCTCCACAGGTGAAATCCATTTGTTATCCTGCCACCTGTGTCTCGTCTTGTCATCACCTCCCTCTGTATTTAAGAGTGCCTGTCTTGTCAGTGTTTGTTGGATCCTCGTTGAGTTTCGTTGTGTTTAAGTCCAAGTCCTGGTGTTTAAAATAAAATCCTTTTTACAAACCTATCTGCGGTGTCCTCATCTGCGTCTGGGTCCTACCTACAACCTGCTATACAACAATTGACTCTTAAAGTCACAACTAGGTTAACTAAATTAACTAACTTCCCTAGTCATTAAAACATATGCTACGGTCCGTTAAAACTCACAATTAACCTATCTTTAACATCCTCAACATGTTTAAGAATATTAATTGTGTTTACATCAAACTTTCAAACTGTCTTATCTGTCTGTGTTCTTAGGTTTTTCAAATTAAATGGTTGTTCAATCCTTATCTGGTCTCAGCTTCACATTATTAATAAGGTATTTCAATTCACTGTACTCTTTTAAAGAACCTAAAGATACCTTCAATAAATATTAGCTATTATCAGGGTTAAATGACAGTTTATCACTTTTCATTATAATCCAAAAATAAGCTTTAATGTTTATATGAAGAGGGTGTAGTTAAAATAACTAAGTTATTTCCAAATGCTACACTTATACAGTTTGATATAATTTGTATTTTAATAAGAATTTAATTGGAATGCCTTTTTATGTGTTAATGCCACTTAGTTTTAGTAGTTTTTATGGGAATTTGATGTTTTATTTAATTGTGTTTTAAACTAATAAAACTGGATATATAGTGCATACGTAAAGTATTCACATTTTCCACATTTCATTATGTTTCAGCCTTATTCCAAAATGGATTAAAACAATTTTTCCCTCAAAGTTCTTCACACAACATCCCATAATGACAATGTGAAAAGCTCTGAGAGAACAACTATAATAAAAATAAAACAACAGAATAATCTCATGTACATCAGTATTCAGTCTCATGACGAGATGCTTCTGAAGCTTCAGAGGATCCAGCTGTGGTCAATTCAGCTGACTGGACATGATGTGGAGAGGCACACACCTGTCTATATAAGGTCCCACAGTGGGCAGCGTATGTCTCAGTGTTGCCAGATGTATGATAATTATTGTATATTTAGGATAATTTAGCACTCTGTACGATCAATAATTCCATAAATATGATCATTTGAGCCCTTTGTTGTGTGGAATCTGGGTAAGAGATGCTTGTTTCAATCATTGTGTTTGATTCTTTAAAGATAAAACTACTTTAAAGGCTATCATTTTGCACAGTGTTTGATACACTGATATTTAAGCCGTGGGTCATCAGGCATGTCAGGCTGTAACTTAGTTGTGTTGTACAATAATTTTTCCAAAATTTGATAATTTTAAGATCTTAGAACGATTCTTATTAATATTTCCAATCTGGCGAAACTGATGTCAGAGCACAAACCAAGCATTAAGTCAGGGGAATTCTCTGTAGACCTCAGAGACAGGATTGTCTCCAGACACAAGTCTGTGAAGGTTACAGAAACATTTCTGCTGCTTTGAAGGTCCCAATGAGCTCAGTGGCCTCCGTCATCTGGAAGTGGAAGAAGTTCTAAACCACCAGGACTCTTAGAGCTGCCGGTCATCTAGAAGGGTCTGAGACAGGAAGGTGACCAAGAACCTGATGGTCCAGTGTTCCTCTGGAGAGAGGAGAACCTTCCAGAAGGACAACCATCTCTGCAGCAGTCCACCAGACATGCCGGTGTGGTCGGGTGGCCTGACGGAAGTCATTCCTTAAGGCCGGGGCCCACTAGAGACGAACGCTGTGATTTTAAATAGAAACCATTGAAGTCAATGAGAGTCGGCTCACTTTACGACACACACTATGACAATACACTGAACCACTACTAGAACGGCAAACAAAAACAACCACCAATACATGGACGAGGAGGGTTTTATTGTAGAATATTGATGTAATTGAGCTTTTAGAAATAGACTATTTCAATAAATAGCTCACTAGTTGTTGTTGTAGTAGTAGAAGACAGACAGTTTTACAAAACACAACATAGTTCTGACCACATACAGATGTGCTTCATACTTCCTGTTCTCAGTTCCTGTGAGATATTGTGACTATCGTGCAATTGGGCAAGCAGCGATCACTGGTGCCCCGCTTCAGGAAGTGTCCTGTGAGATCAGAAGAATTGCCAAATAAGCTGCACATCCGCGGTGCAACGCTGATGTTTCCTGAGACCTTGGGACCCAAGCTTTAGTAAAAGGCACATGGCAGCTCACCTGGAATTTGCCAAAAGACAACTGAAGGACTCTCAGTCCATGAGAAACAAAATGATCTGGTCTGATAAAACATAGGTTGAACTCTTTGGTGTGAATGCCAGACATCACATTTAGGAAACCAGGCAGCGCTCATCACCAGGACAACAGCATCCCTACAGTGAAGCATGGTGGAGGCAGCATCAGGCTGTGGGGTTTTCAGCAGCAGGAACTGGGAGACTAGGATAGAGGGAAAGATGAATGCAGCAATGAACAGAGACCTCCTGGATGAAGACCTGCTCCAGAGCACTCTGGACCTCAGACTGGGACCACAGTTCATCTTTCAGCAGGACAACCACCCTAAGCACACAGCCAGGATATCAAAGGAGTGTCTTCAGGACAACTCTGTCAGCCAGAGCCCAGACCTGAATCTATTGAACGTCTCTGGAGAGATCTGAAAATGGCTGCAGCAACGCTTTGCATCCAACCTGATGGAGCTGAGAGGAGCTGAGAGAAGAATGGACCAAACTCTCCAGAGAGAGGTGAGACAAGCTGGAGGCATCAGATTCAGAAAGACTGGAACAGCTGCCAAAGGAGCATCAACCAAGTATTGAGCAAAACCTGTTAAAGCTTCTGTATTAGGGCTGCCACGATTCGTCGATTAGGTCGACTACTAAAATTGTCGGCGACGAATGTAGAAGTCGACGCGTCGTTTATTTATTTATTTTTTTGGACTATTCTCTCAAACTGCCACTTTACCTTCCACTGTCTTGTCTGCCTTTCTGATCTTGATGCACATGCATGCTGTGCAGCAGCTCAGTGCATTAGGATCCAGTCTGGCCATGCCTTAGGCTCCCAAAGGTCTAGTCCGTGCTCCACTCCCTGGTTCTGATCCGTGCGCTCAGCTCTGCACTCTGATACGCCGGCGCGCTTCTCTCCCTAGCCCAGTTCTGATCGGGGAACGTTCCCTGGTTCTAATCCGCACGCTTCTCTTCCCGGCCCAGTTCTGATTGGCGTGCCTCTCTCTCCGGCCCAGTTCTAATCCATGCGCTCCGTTCTGGTTCTGACCTGCGCGCTCCGTTCCGGTTCTGATCCATGCGCTCCGTTCCGGTTCTGACCCGCGCGCTCCGTTCCGGTTCTGATTCATGCGCTCCGTTCCGGTTCTGACCCGCGCGCTCCGTTCCGTTCTGACCCGTGCGCTCCGTTCCCCAGCCAGGTTCTGGTCCGATCCTTCCGCTCTCTGATTCTGGTCCGTGCGTTCGGTTTTTAATGAGTCGGTCCGTGAGGTGAACAGCAGTTTTGAACACTTTCAGAAATGTTTTACTTTATGCTCCAGTTAAAGACGTGATTGTTGCTACAAGCTGCAAATTTCATTAAAAGTTGAATAAACATCATCCTGTCTTTCCTTTTAGTTGGCACAGACCTGAAACACTTCAGACTGTATGATGGTTTAATAAGATCAGCAAACTGCAGGCTAGATGCTTTTACAGAACCTAAAAAACATATTTTTATAAAGGTTTTTTGTTAAATGTATTTTACAGGCTCTCCTTTTAATTATTTTAGTCATTTATTGACCTTGGTCACTTTATTTTAGGGTGCTGTTCTGTAGCACTTTGAGATTCCTGAAATATAAAGTGCTGTACAAATTAATGTATTATTATTATTATTATTATTATAGTTATTATTTTCATTATACTTATTAATAATAATAACAACTGCATGCTGGTGAGATAATATATTAAATATATTACATATATGTACATTTTATGTCCATTAGCATGAGCCGATTAGTCGACTAATCGTAAAAATAATCGGTGATTAGTCGACTATCAAAATAATCGTTTGTGGCAGCCCTATTCTGTATATGTGATTTATCAGGTTTTTATTATTTTTTTATAAATAACCAAAGATCTATAAAAGAACCAACTTTTTTCACATGGTCATTATGGGGTGTTGTGTGTAGATTTTTAAGGAAAACATTTTTAAAAACATTTTGGAATAAGGCTGTTTTATAAAAAGCGTGGAAAGGGGGAGACGCTGTAAATAAGTTCCAGATGAACTGTAAATAAACATAAACTATTTTATAAACCTCTGAATTTCTTTTTTTGAAAGACATTTTCCTTCACATTAAAAGAGAAAGCTCCTCCAGTGAAAACTAAAATATCCTGCTATGTTAATCACTAAATGCTTTACAAAAACATGAAAATGTTGAGGTTTTTACCAGATCCTATCATCACTGTTTGACACAGGTTGTCATGCCTCTACAGCTTTTAGATTTGGATCAAATCTTATTTGTAATGTTGCTCCTACATTCAATTCATAGTTTTCTTCTTCTTCAAAACCTAATAAAACATTTCAACATCAAAGACTTTCCACTAATATTTGGACTTACATGGACTATATGATGAAATATTAAGACTTTGCTAATCCTCTACATTAGCGGTCCCAAAATAGCCAAGTTGCAAGTACTAGTGAGCCAAGACAGTGTATTAGTTTTTTTTACCTGCTAAACAATACTTTAAACGCAAGATATTTGAATGACAAGAACAATGCATTTGGGTTTTTGCAACAAAAAAACCATCTTAATCTTTGTAGATGAGAAATGAGAAAGGGTTTCATATGTTTGCCTTTAAGAAAAGCATCAAATTAACTGAATTTAAATGATTGTTTTCTAGTTTTTTTGGTCTTGAGAATAAATTTGACTTCATTGTCAGAAATAAGAACAGGATCTTTCTTCAGGAATGTTTGCTCTATTTAGTGAAGGTTCACAAGTCAGTGATGGTTTGTGGTCCTACCATGACATTAAAATTAGTTGAAAAATTAGGTTAATAAAAGACAAATACTAATTGTATTTAACATTTTCCATTCAGAGGGTTTTAATTTATCTCCAGTGTTTGTTTAGCCTCACATTAGTGTCTTTCTACATCTCTGTGCTGTAGGGCCAACATTCTTGACACCATTCTCGAATTGCAGCCGAGTGTCACACAAAATCAGTAAGAGGGTCACAAATAGCACCAATCTGGACCCCTGCCATGAAAATAATTCATGAATTGAAATTGCCACAGATATTCAAGATAGGACAAATATAACTTTCTCTAAATTAATTGGTCATCTTATGTCACAGCTAATGCTAGCACCCTGTAATGGAAAATACAGAAAAAAACTGAACTGAATTAAACCTCGAGTGTTTATGCATATATATTATATCATCAAACCCAGTATGGTATATAATGTTTGAACCCAATATCATTATTTTGACACCTGTGTGGGAGAGAAAAGTTCAATTCATGTTCAAAGTGTTTATTGAAAAAGATGTTCCAAATGGAAAAACAAACCTTTCAGGCTGATGTTGACAATCTTTCCAAGTCGATTCTCCAGTTCAGATCTTTGAGTGCATTAAACAGGATTTAATAAATAAATATAATGATGAGATTCAAAGAACTGTGCAGTGTGGTTGCCTTCAGTTCTTACCTGAAAGCCTGGAAGACAGGTTGCTGAAAGATGACGATGCGGATGAGTGAAAGACGATTTGGTTTCAAGTCATTGATAGCTGAAGTCATGCCATCAAGCATTGATGAACAAGCATGACCAAAGTCCATACCAGCCTGACCTGAATAGATGGGGAGACAGTGTCAATCCATGTGTGTTTATTATACATATACAGTATTGTGCCAAAGGTATAGGCAGGTGTGAAAAAATGCTGTAAACAACGAAGTGTCAATCATTTATTTTCAATAATCAACATGCAGTGGATGAACACAGAGAAATCTAAATCAAATCAGTATTAGTGCCTCGACCTGTAGGACTCTGTTTACAGTTCAGATAGGATAAACAATGTTCAATAATGTGACTTTTTATAGTAACAATACTAGGTCCTGCCTTGATGTTCAGTACATGACCTGCCACTTCAGACTACAGTGTTTGCCTGTTTAAAAAAAATTTTAAAAACTAACATTTGGTTATTTTTGTTGTACTAAACCAAATTTTGGTCAATGGCATTTATTAATGCACAGTATCAGTACTCAGTATCAGCAAATACTCTGCTGTAAGTACTTTTACACAGCTTGAAAAATGCTGTATCAGTGCGATAATTGCACTCAATGCTGAGGAAACCTGAACATGGGAATTGTGCAATAACTGCAGTGTGGGATGTTTTTGATTTTGATTGATTTATTTTTTATTCTGATTCTTAACCCTTAGCAACTGCTGTTTTTGTATTTTATCATATTTTAGTATTTATTTTTTATGTTCAGGCACCTTAAGGATTTCACTCTCAATTTCGTTGTACCTGTACAATGACAATAAAGGTGATTCTGATTACTAAAATATATATAAAAATGATCAAACTCAACTAAATAAAACAATTTCTATAAACAAATTTGACGTTAACAGATTGATGTTCTAAACCAAATGACAGGTACACTATGATAATAAAGCACCAACCTGTATTAATGGCTGGGAAAGCCACAGAGCTAAACCCTTTGCTCTCACATTGCGCCAGGATCTTTTTGCAGTGCTTTTGAATCAACTGAGGGTCCGCTTTAAAGGTAGCATGGATGATTTCCTTACAACCAAGCTGTCCTGGTCCGGTGGTGAGCATCAAGTCTGCTGGAACGCCTGTTGAATACAACAGCAAAATTATAATCACCATACATAAAACTCTGAAAATATGCCAGCTAACCTCTCCTCCGGTGTCATTACCCACCTCCACATTGCATTTAGACATTTAGGGTCCAGGGTGGGGCATGGCGTGCTGCCCCCCACCCTTTTTTAAAAAATGCATCTTACTACAACACGCAACAACACCACATTGGAGCAGGCGGGGGGAGACTTGGGGTCTTCCTAGACCCCTGTTCTCTGCTCGCTGCCTGGGGCCTGGAGTGGAGCGGGCTGTCTGGTCAGGGTTTGTGGCGGGGGGCTGCTCGGCTGCTGCGGGGTGCGCGGTGGTCTGCTCATCCCCACTCTGGTATGGAAGGGACCATCTCTGGGTCTGAGGACCGGTTTACCCTTAGGGTGCTGGTCCCAGATTATGGGAACATAGAGAGTGCATGAGAAGTGAGAGTGGGTGTACAGCGTCTATTGTGTATCTTGGTATGTTTGCAGGGATGTGCGTGTGTGCATGAGGGTTGAAACGTGTGATTGTGTCTGTGCGTGACTGTTTATATGTCGGGTCTTGTCTCCCCCCCCCCCCCTTCTGAGACATGCTAGGCCCTCCTCTGTAGAGACTATCCTCCCTGGCTGCGCCTCGGCTTTGGGTGGTGCCTTTTCCCGCTGGCGTATTGTGGTGTCTCGCGGTCTGGGGCTGGGTACTGGGCATGTCTGCCTGCTCTCCCTCCTGTGGCTGCCTGGCGGGATCTGGGCCCCCGGGGGTGGTCGGGCCTCTGCTGGGGCCGGTTCGCCCCTAGGTCTTAGGTCTCTGGTTCTGGCTGGATCTGCCCTGGATGGCTGGCTGCGGGCGGTGCCTGTGAGTCCCTCACCGCGACCCCCCCAGGGGCTCTAGCGCGGCGACTGCCGGGGGGCCCACGTGGGGTGAGCCTCTGCGCTCTCAGGGGGAGAGTTTAGCGACTGCCCTGACGGCGATCTCCCTGGGGTGTCCGTGCCCTGGGTGGCCTCTGGGCGTCTGGGGCCTGGACCTCCTCCGCATCTTCCATGGACCTTGGGGGTCTGTGGCTCCTCGAACTTATTATTGAATGTTTCAATAGAGAAACCTTACATACACAAGCGCGCATATACACACACAGGTGATCACAAGGTGCTCACATAAAGACGGACTCAGGTGTTTTCAGACACATTGACTGGGGCTGTGGTTGACACTGAACTCTCTTGAACTGGTGTATACGTATACATTTGAAGAATATCACAACTGTTGTGTATTCATATGCTGTTTGTTGCTGCTGTATCTTTTCTCCCTGTTTTGTTTGCTTATTTGCTTGTTTGTGTTTTATTTGCAGGTCTAGAAGTGGACTCTTCACGTCTCTTGTTCTCTTCTTTTTCTGTTTACTTTCTCCCCCATCCCTCTTTCTGTACCCTTCCCTTCACTTTCAGGCTCCATGTCTATTGGGATTCCAATCAACCATAAAAATATTCTAATAAAGATTTTGGGGGTTATATTTAAACGCAAGTCAGGAGGAGTTTTATAGCAGTGGCTGTAACCTCTCACCTGAAACAGCAACACTGTTGGCTCATTCTTGGCACTCAGACATTATTCTGTTTGCTCCACAGCCGGACAGGACATGGGGTTAAAAAAAAAAAAAACTCTGAAAATATTTTATTATGAATATTTTTGTTCAAGAGGTTTACCTTTTGCTAGCTCCGTTTGGACAGATGGCCCTGCTGCAGTCAGAATAGCTTTGGAGACGCCTGTAGAGTTAATGACATTCAGTAAGACCCAAAACAACAGTAGACGACTGTATGAAGATCGGATAGGAGAAACAAAGCTTTTCTGGTCATGTGCATATTTAAATCAAACATTCTGATCTTACCAGACTGGTTGTTGGAGAAGTCAGTTGTGTTGACGATAACATCAGTTCCTGCTTTTACAATGTCACCCAGGACCAGCTGGAGCTTGACTCCACCCAGCATGGCTGTGACCTCATCATTAGTCGCAGAGACGTGACGGTAAAATGAAGCTAAAGATGTGGAGGCAACAACAGAAGTTTTATGAGGCGATCATATTTTTATATGAAGTAGTATACATAATTAACTTCCTACTGGTTTTGGTTCAACACAGACTGACATATTGTATTACCAACATACTAAACATCTTAAGGAAACACCTGGGAATGTTGAAAGTTCAAATTAAGACATGGTATTACAAACATTTGATTTTTGAGCTTTAGGTTAATTTGAAAACAGGCCTGATTCTGAAAAACACAAAACAACCATAAAACTCCATTCCAACCTTGAGATGGATTAACATCGTTTGTGAATCCTATGAGATGCAACGCCCCCTGGGCAGACTGGAAGGCCTGCAAAGGAAAAATACAATTATTACATTTTAAATGACTGACAGACATTTTATGGTGTGAAATTCTCAACATAATATTTTTGTCTTGGACAAAGACCTAGGCCTTGTATGTTTTTCTTTTAATCTGCATTTCCCTTACCTTGCTTGATTCTTTGTCCCTGGGGTGAACAACAATACGGACCAGGAAGGGAGATCTGTTGGCTCGGCTCTTTTCAAATACACCAACTTCCTCTAGGATGACCTTGGCTGCCATGCTGTGAGGAAAACGCAGGAGACCACCGGTCCCAAGTACTGGAAGGGCGACTGAAGTGAAGCCTTTATTCTCACAGGAAGTGAGTAAGTTCCTGATTGCCTGCCTCAGAGCCTGGAAGATTCAAGGATTTGTTGTTACTCTTTTGATAAAGATAATAAAGTCAAAAATGGGTCACAGATGCTTATTTTACCTGGACTGCAGGTCCTTGTTGGTTACCGTCCCAGCGGGCTAGGTTGAGGAAGATCACTGCTTTACATCTATGACTAGCTGTGTTTTCTACCACGATGGCGTCGCCTGGCTGTGATCTTCCTCCTGACGCCTGATTAAACTTTGCCGTTAGATGTGGTCCAACCACACTGGCCAAGGCATTTCCAACACGAGTAGAGAGAGGATCATGGCTGGCCATTTGAGACACAAGAACATCCACCTAGAGACACAATAACCTGATGTTATTAATGACATGTTGGGTGAATATGTAGGATTGAACCACCTGTTTTATAACATCCTGGATGAAGTATCCAGATATTGACATACAGTACATATAAAGTATCTGACCTGTTGGGTCTCTATGGTTCCTTGAACAATCTCAATGAGGACAGTTTCTCCAGCAGTAGCTCCTCCTGCTGCCTCTTCATTCATCTGGACTTCCACGTCTCCCTGTGTGCTTCTTCTTTGGAGAAGCTTGTCACATGCCTCCTTCATGGCCTGCACCGTCTCTACTTTGTTATCAATCAGTAGGATTTTGCTCAGACTTCTTCCACCCTGACTGTTAAACTCCTTAATAGCAGTTACGATAGCATCAGCACACACTTTTACAGGAACACCAAAAATTCCAGAGCTGATACACGGCATGGCAATGGACTTGAACTCCATTGTTTCAGCTAAACGTAGAGCATTGTGGACGGTTTTCTCTAGCAACATCTTTTCTCTGCCGCTTGCTTTTCCACTTTCAGGCCCAACAGCATGAAACAGAGTCTTACATTTAAGGTTCCCGCCTGTAGTCACTACCACGTCACTCACTGGGATTTTTCCAGTCTGTTTCACGAGTGTGTTGCTTTCTTTCTGCACTAGAGGGCCGCCTGCTTTACTCAGTGCAGCAGCAACGCCCCCACCATGGCTTAGGTCTTCGTTGGCAGCATTCACGATGGCGTCGGCACACTGTTTTGTTATGTCACCTTGACAAACCAGCAGCTGAAGTCCATGTTGAAGGTTATATTTAGTAACTCCTGAAGTCTGCCTGTTTATATGAGGTTGTTCTTCAAGCTGTATGAGACACTTGTGAAAATTAGAAACATGTAAGAGGTTCTCTCTTCCAGAGGGACTATCGAAATACCTCACTGCTCCTGGCAGGTCAATGGAAACTTTGTCTTGAACAAGAGAGTCCAGAAATGGGCCCAGCCTCTTCCTGACTTCGGTCACTTTGCCTGAAGAACCTTCGAGCACCACAGTGGGTCTAGAGGAGGACGTTAGAGGACGAAAGGTAACTCCAGAAAAGTCAAAGTTATATAAC
>SSNR01000394.1:273721-301087 GCA_006937965.1 Callopanchax toddi
GGGGGGGGGGGGGGGGGGGGGGGCGAGACCCGCATGTTTCAGGAAGTCATCAGGTGATCTACGCGTGATGCCGCAACATAAAACAAACAGCTGATGTCCGTAGCGCTGTTATGACACCAGCCAGCGTCACCTTTTAGAGCGCTCTTTATCTGAGCCTCGCTGCAACACGGAAGTGCAAAATAAAACCAAACCACCGCCAGGTTTGTTTATTAATTCCTTCACCAGAAAAGCAACAACATTTAGATTTATTATAAAATGGAAAATCATACTTTACATTTATATTTTGCAGCATTTGAGACAATAAAGAAACCTAAATTACTTTAGGTAACAGAAAAGAGTCAAACCCAAAGAAAGAAGCTGCTTAATCACTCCTAATCAATCATGCTACATTTAAAAGAGGAATTGTCATATTTAAAGTAATATCTTGATTCTGTAATATAGTGATGGATGAGTTAAGACCTAAATACAGACTGTAGGAGAATAACAATATCACAAGACCTAAAGCATAAGATCAACGAAACACCATCCAAAAGTGGTTTCATTAAATCGAAGCACCAACATCCCAAACAGCTTTCAACAGGAGTGGTTTAGAGTTTGATCAGGATTTCTGCTGTCGTTTGTCACAGTCACCTTGATTTGACTGAAGGTGGTTTTAGTTTGGATGTTCCTCAGATGTTTGTTCTGCAGATGGAGTCGGGCCAGGTGCAGTTGATGCTTGTTCATCTCCTTCTGTTTCTGCTACTCCTGCTTCATCAGCTTCTCCGTCATCTGTTTTTGCTTCATCAGCTTCTCCTTCATCAGCCTTTGATAGAGATCGTGACAGTGTAGCTGCAGCACCTGTTGCTATTCCAAATGCTACTGTCAATCCGAAAATGGCACGATTACTGCTCCCTTTTGAGGCTAATGCCAGTGCTCCACCAAAGAAAACACTTAACAGTACTGGTACTTTTATTGCTGAAGTGGCACGCAACAGATTTCCAATAACAATAGATTTAGCCTTTTCTAAGACATCAGCTGTTGATAGGTTTGGAGAAGACTGCTGAATGGACTCTTTCTCTTCTTCTATTTGTCTCAGTAAAGCTTGTAGGACCTCATTGGTATAGTAGCCTCCATTGTTTGCCTCAGTAATCTCGTCCATGGTGTTGAACAGCTCTTTAACCTGGAGCTTGTTGCTCCTGTATTCATCCTGGCTGTTCTTCCAGTGTTTATTATCAACAACATGACAGCGGTCACCACACTTCTTCACCAGGTCACTCAGATCTCTACTTTGATCGACAAACTCCTTGATTGTCTCTCCCTCAGGCAGCTGGTCACCATGAGTGAAGAGCACCGTGGCAAACTTCAGAGCATCCTTGTTGAAATATTCTGTTATCTTTTTTATGATTTCTTTTTCCTGCTCTGTGTATTTCTCCACTTTCAGCACGATGATGAAAGCATGAGGACCAGGAGCGCACTCAATCATGCACTTCAGAATCTCAGCCTTCGTCTCCTCTTCAGACCTCTCTGTGTCAAACAACCCAGGAGTGTCAACCAGTTTTATGCTTCTTTCATTGACAGATTTTGTCTTTGCTTCACATTTAATAGTTCCAGATTTTGGAGAATGATTTACAGTAAATGTTGGCTCTCCTAATAACATGTTGGAAAGGCTGCTTTTTCCAACTCCAGTCTTTCCCAGAACCACAATTCTTCTTGTAAGGTCTGAAAGACAAAATGTTTGTGACATTAACATACGTAGACATGGAGGGTATACGGTATACCATATCGTATTTGCTCGCATATAAGACAGTTTTTTTCATTAAAAATAATTTTTAAAAGGGGGGGGGGTCATCTTACTATCGCACCCCAGCAGGGGGCGCATGCTTTATGTTGAAATCGGTAGAAGCGACGCCAGCAGGAAGCAGCTAGACTGCGAGCAGTCCCAGACGTCCGCTCCACCTCAAAGTTACAGGTCCACTGAGGATTAAAACACCTGATGGCAAAGTCCAGCTCCAGCTTCTGGCGTTTTCAGACTAGTTTGGGTTTTTGGTTCGGTCCGGTTCTGTTTAGTACGTACGGAGCCGACACCTTCTGTCGGACCTCTGTGATTTGGGATTACTGGACCCACTGCGGCTGCAGTGTTTTCAGCGTGAGCTCTGTACAGGTGAGTGCATCGCTCGATTCACACACGCATTCTTTCTCAAGCCTGAAAAACACCTGAGAATTCAGCGCTGCCTGGCGTCCACAGACAGGACCCGTTTCTGAAGCTGCGCACACACACACACACACAGTCTCAGTGAGAGAGAAGAAGAGAGGGAGGAGGGACGGAGGGCCCACACAGCCAGAGTGAGGAAGAGAGAGCTTCTTTTTTCTCTTTTTTTTCCAAATTGACTGAAATCTGTTGTCACATAGAACTTTAATTCCTGTCTGATTAATATGCAAATATTAAAGCAGTCTGTAATTAAGGTATCATATAAATTATTTTCTCAAAATTTAATTAAAAATAGTTTCTTTATAAAGTGAATGTATTCTTTTTTCTGAAGATCAGTCTTGAAAAATGGGGGTCGTCTTATAATCAGGGTCGTCCTATATTCGGGCAAATACGGTGTATATATATATATATATATAATCACCCAAGTTCAGATAAAATTCCCTCTGTGCCATTTCAAATTATTTACTCTGGACATTAGTGTAATGTTTAGAAATAGTAATAAAATTGATTTGCATGAAGTGAACTTGTCTATGTGTCAAACAGTTAACCTTTTGTTTCCCAGGTAAGAGCCCCAATGTATCACTACCTTCACATCAATTACAATTAGTGTCCTCAAAAACAAGAGTATTCATATCTTGTATGAATATTTGATTTGTTTGTACAGACTCAAATAGTTCATTCCTACATATTAATGGTATCCCTGAAATGTTGGGCTCCAAACAAAATCTAATTGATGATAATTTGGTGTTTTAGACGTATGTGCTGTGTGTTTAACCCTTTAACTGCCACTGCTGAACTCTGACGGTGATAAAGTGTTTGTGTGTGTGGTTCGAGACTTTGTTAAATGTGTGTGTGGTAACTGCAACTCCAACTGAGTTATCGCTCAGTCAGAGAGAAATACTGAGCTGTTTGAGATTATACATAAGTATATATGTACATACTGTATAAATATTTATGTGTGTATGCATGTGTATATACATGACTTAAGTTTGTTGCACAAGACAGACAAAAGTATAAACTTGACAGTAATTTCACGTGCAAATCATTTACTTGTTCTAATTGTAAAGTAACACAGATGGATGTCAACTATTTACTGTAGTAAAAATATTATTACAAAGAACATATTTGCAGGTTTTTTTCATTATGCTTTATGTAGAAAAGGACATTAAAATAGTGCTCTATTTCTGAAGACCATTAGCTTTCATGTAGTATACAATGAGCAATATGCAATCAATCTCATTATATACAAACTAGGAAAAGATATACATTATTACATAAAGTTTGATTTACAAACAAAGAAATATAAATTTAAACAATTCTAGAAGAAAACCTCACAATCTTGTTGATAATATTGCAAAAATTAGTTCTTTTCCATTTAGTTACCCATGTTCCCATTCTCAGTTCACAGAGGATAGATAATACAAACTCACCTTCCATGACATGAAATATCAGCTTTAGCTGTAATCTGGATGACTTGACTGTGTCTATGTTTCTCCACCCGAATAAACATACTTCAGGTTTTGTATTCTCATCAGTACACCATTGGCTGCTTTGAACAATAAACAAGATGAAGAAAGCATCTGGTTGAACTGGTCCTTCTCTTTCAGTGAAAACCAACCCACTGACTTCCTGCTAACTTTACCTTGTTCAGTTAGTCCATTATATACAAGCCTAATAAATACAAATCAAGCATCAATACTATTAACTATGAAACTTGTCAAGCATTTTTCTTAGACCTTTACTCAAGAATCGTGTAAGCTTTATTTCAGTTGGTGGATCTGTAATTCTAACTTTTTTTTTCTTGCACAAACCTTACAATTTTTATAGTTTATGCATAAACATTATGCATAAACATTTTGACATTTTTGTCCTTTTTGACCCTTCACCAGTGGACTTACATTTATTTCCACATTGGACACCTAATTAAGAACTTACTGTGAGCCCTGTGCATCAGTTCCAGTGGTTTTTAATTCCACATTTCAAGTGTGCAACAACCTTAGAGATGATTAAAATCTTGATTGCTACCAAAACACCTTAAGACACCTAAGATTTTGAGGACTATTAAAAAAGGAAGTTTCTCAAAGAAAGATTGAAAGTGAAAGTGCATTTTCCCCTAATAAAATGCATAGTCATTTAAACGATTCCAGTAATCAGGAGGAATTTGAACACATAAAAACCATTACCACAAGCCTAGTGTCCATGTGATATGATTCTTGGTAGCACTACATAAAAACTGTTAATTTTCCCAGTCACTGCAACCCAGTGATGTCTAAAAATCCATGTATCCTACGGAGTAAAAACAGAGTTCTGAGAAGAAGCCATCTACACGAAGCATGAAAAAACTACTTTGAACAGAGGTGGTGGCCTCAGGTTTTATTTCTCTAACACCTACAGTCCAGCTTTGACTCGTCTCCCCGGGAGTTTCACAGAAACGCACACCTTAAGACATGTGACTGAAACATAGCTGGTATTGTTGGGAACATGTTTGACATCATTGTTGATAATGAAACAAAAAGAAAACTGAATAGAGGGTAGAGCCAGGTGCTCATGACCTTAACTGACCCCATTAGTGACATCAATGGCTCTATCAGTGAGTGATCTCTAACTAGAACATATATTTCTAACATGGACGTAATTTTAGGGGGGGACGGGGGGGACATGTCCCCCCCACTTTTTCAAAAAGCAGTTTTGGTCCCCTGCACTTTTTAAAAGTTTTTACCATCCAAAAACAATATTCCGCGCTATTAAACTAAAGCGGGTTGAGCACTAGGACCAAGCGGAAAGCAGCCGCTCCAGCTGAAGCCTGTTCCCGCTGTCACTCATCCGGCTGTAAACAGTCTCACGTGCTAACCCGTGTTTAGCTCGTTCACCAGGAGTCCGTGTTCATCAGCTGGTAAGATATTAACATGTTGGTTGTTTGTTCTGCCGGAGTCACGTCAGCTAGACTAATATCAGAGGTTCCTTTATGTTAAGTTTGTAACTGTGAGCAGTGTGTGCCCGCGAGTTAGTCAAAGGAATACCCGACCCTCTGTCTGGACCTCCTCCTCCTCCTCCATCAGAAACTCAGACTCTCCTCCTTCAGACTCTAAACCACTGACCTCCTCACAGCTGACTGCTCAGACACCTTCCATTTATTAAAGTAGCTGGTAGTAATATTTCCTCTATTATTTTATGATAAACTATGTATTAGAATTAATATGTTCATATTATGTCATTGTTTTAATCATTTAGGTGGCTTTGAGTTTTAAAAGCACATTATAAATGCAGAGTCGCAACAACAGATTTTTAATCGGCTTAATGCCAAAGAGATTGACTCTTTCAATCTATTTAATTTTTTTAAATTTATTATTTGTGTGTTGAAAGCAACACCGTTTAAAAAAACATCAATAAAGGTTAGTGGGGGGGAAATAAAACCTCAGATTACAAATCTGTTCCTCAAACAGTGAGAGTCAAAATCAGTGAGAAGAGGATCAATAAATGTTTGTTATTTTCTTATTTATTCATCCATATCGTTAAATTACACATAATAAGCCTTTAGACCATGGCGGACTCCGATCCAGATCCAGACCCATGTACACTGAAAAAAGAGAACATTGGTCTAACTTTAAAAAATTGATGTAATCGGTCACAAGTAATTTAATTAGGTTTATCCAAGTTAATCTTTTTAGTTTACTTTGAACAAACTTAATAAATGAACTTTGAAAGAACGTGATTTAATTACATGTGACCGATTACATCAATTTTTTTACATTAGACCCACATTTTCTTTTTTCAGTGTAGCCGGGCTTAGCTACTTTTTACTTCACCCGGAAAACCAAAAGGTTCTGCGTTGTGTCAATGATGAAGGACTCAGAAGTTCAGGTTCAGCCCAACTGGTGGCGTATTTATTCTGCACAGAATGGAATAAAACATGCAGCATCTGTGATAATCATCCAGCCGATCTCAGCTCATCTTCCTCCATAACAGCTCCGAGCAGACTGGGGAAGCCAATTTCATATTTAAATAACAAATTTAATTCTAATAAAAGAAATGTTCACATTTTGTATTTTACCAAAACAAAAGAAAAATAACATTCAAACACAGACCACCGGCTGACCTTTGATCAATAATTGAAATACATAACAATTTGGATATTGTAGAAATAAAATGTACAAAATTTACCCCAAAAAACAGGAAATTTATATAAAAACAAATGAACAACAACATACCTGCACAGAATGGAATAAAACATGCAGCATCTGTGATAATCATCCAGCCGATCTCAGCTCATCTGTCCATGACAAAAGTTCCACATAAAAATACTGTTACATGAGCGGGGAATTCCGAATCGGCTAGTTCACACGTGTGCTGCTACAGTAAGGTTTAAACCTCGACAAAAACAATTCCATTCTTCGTCAAACTATACAGTAACACAATAAAACATTTTAGCAATGTATTAAAGTGCCCATGACATGGTTTTCCATGTTTTCTGACTTATCTATCATGTTGCAACGTTGAGTTCTCACCTTAAACCTGCCAGAAAGAGCAAAAAACGGCGTCCATCTGTCTCCTAGTACAGCCAGTGAGAAGCTCTTCCAGATTTCAGACCCAGGTTTCAAACAGTTTTTTTCACTCCAGCCCGCTATGAGGTCATAGTGATCCGGACTTGCTTATATGGTAAATTCTCCTCCCACATGCACGTTCACGACAGCTGGAGCGAGGCAGTGCCGCCGCCATTGCCCATAGACCGTGTAGTGTTTAGTTTCAGTTTCGTTTCTCTTTCACGTGACAACACTGCCCCCTGCTGCAGCAGAAGTGTCAGGCTGCCAAATAAGGAGAAACCCAGCAGAACCGGAAGGCGGCGCTTTCTTCTGATCTCTGAGTTGCTCGTTAGGAAATAATTACAGTGTATTTTGAGTTATAATGGTGCAATGCTAATCTAGAGGCATCAAAGATTACACCTGTTTAATATAAAGTGATTTAAATATGGAGTCACAGGCACTTTAACTAAAAAACTGTACAACATTTCACCCTCTGTAACAACTTTCAGATGATAAATTAACAGGAGCTCCATGAAAAACTTACCTTCCTCCATAAGGAGCAGACTGGGGAGGAAGGAAGTGATGTCGCGGTATATGACCGCCAAAATAAAAGAAACCTTTTCAAAATAACTATAAATATATGTTTAAAACAATAAAAACAATCTTACAATGAAAATGAAACATGGGAACGTTAAAAAAATGATTTTTAAGTAAATTAAAAACAAGAAAACAAACAAATAAAGAAACTTTAGTGAGGGATTCTTGGTGGAATGCATTATATTTTTCTTCCATTCTACACCCAGATCATCTGGGTCTGGATCTGGGTCTGTCCAGACCGCGTGGGCAAAACCGGTCCCCGGTCAGGAGAAAGGTGCACTTTTGGAGACGCTCAAACACTACCGCGGGCCCGCGATAAGCTCGCGCACCTGTCACGCACCTGTCACGCACCCTTCCATTGAACTGGACCTGCTCGGACCTGGGTTCAGCTTGGAGGGTGCGGCCGGGCCCCGAACCAGTCTCGCGTCGCGGTCCTTGGTAGAGTTCAGGTAGAAAACCGGCCATGCTCTGTGTCAGCCAGGCATGGACAGACTATCTATGAGCGTTTCCTGTCTCTGTCCCGACACTTTGGTCTGACCGGTCCGTTACACTAGAAGATCAGCAGGCCCACTGACACTGTCTAAACCTTCTGACGGTCAGAGCGTCCTATCCCACTGATTATTTTCTACAAAGACTCCTCCTCACTTTGGCTGTAGGAGGAAAGGTATACCGTTATCTGGTCACCAGTCCGACCAGTGAGTAACACAGCTGTGTTCACATCTGTCGTCATAATAAAATGATGTCTTTCTGACAAGAGCTGGAGCTTAAAATTTGGCCAATAAAATATTTTAACACTAAAAACATGCACTCTGTCAATGACTTTATCCGGTTTTAACTTTGATTTCAGACTCACGTTAAATACTGATCTTTAAAACATTTTACTAACATGATGCAGAGCCCTGCATGCTGTAACATGGATAATAGAATTAACTAATTATTTGTAAAAACTATGAAACTATGAAAACAGGGTGAGCCTTAAACAGTTAAAGGGAGGCAAACCTCTGCTGAGGTCCTGACAGATCCATGTGATTTAGTGTTAAAATAGTTTAATTAGACATCATGTTTCTTATTGGTCATTTTATCAAACATCAAAGGTTGATTTACATCCTGAAACCTGGAGTTACACTTGATCAGAAACAGCTGAACTGATGTAATGTTTTTAATTTAACATTGTTAATAATAATAATAATAATAATAATAATGATGGAATGGATTTATAAAGCACCTTTCCGGACACCCAAAGCTCTTCACAGAAGATCCATTATTCATTCTCACTCTGGTGGAGGTAAACTACGACAGACGTCTGTAGTCACAGCTGCCCTGGGTCAGTCTGACAGAAGAGAGGCTGCCATTCTGACCATCAGCCCTTCTGACCACCACCAACATTCACACTGTTCTTCTAGTATTGTGACTAAACTTTAGTAACTTTTTCACTGGTATTTAAATGCTTTGGCTAATGCCTTTGTATTTTAACTGATGTTTTTGGACCGATGTGTCCGTTAATAAAGTTTAATAATAATTAGTTTCTTTACCTAAGTGTCATTCTGCTCATATTGAGAAACAAAGCTGTTAAAATGTTAAGCTGTTAAAGGTGTGGCTAAATAACGAGCTGCAGAAACAACAAGGGTTCTGATGGAGTTTGGTTTTCTAAATGTTTCATGAGTTCATCTGCTCTACAGGATGCTGTCATCCATATACTCTCTCGGGCCATAAAGCTTTTTCATCAAAGACACTGGAGGATAAACTGTGTGATATTCATGGCTCAAACTGTACGACTGCATCGCAGGGTTCAATCATTCACAGCTCACAAATCATGTTCTCACTCTACGATGCTTTGAAGAGACCTGATGGTCACACTGTGCTTATGAAAGACGTCGCTCTTGAACGAGCTGCAAAGATGAAGCAGAACCCAGAAGTGAGGAGACACTCGCTCCAGAAGAGAATGCTTGACCAAAATAAATGCGTATCCTTGGCAAGCCTTGCCATTCTGTGTGGAGAAATGTGTAAAAATAAATTTCTCAGTAGCCGGGGAATGGATAACTTTTGGGGCTCAGGTTGGTGAGACAGTCCATTCTAAAACTAGATATTTCATTTGTTTTTAGTGAAACCATCACATTGTTAGTTCCCTGGGCTACAATTCTTCTTTCAGCTTCTTCTGAGGTTTGATGGTAATTAGTAAGCAAACTGAGAAAGTGTATTAGTGCCTTACAAAGTTCATCATGTCTTCTTCTTAAAGTGCCTATGACTCCATATTTAAATCACTTTATATTAAACAGGTGTAATCTTTGATGCCTCTAGATTAGCGTTGCACCATTATAACTCAAAATACGCTGTAATTATTTCCTAACGAGCAACTCAGAGATCAGAAGAAAGCGCCGCCTTCCGGTTCTGCTGGGTTTCTCCTTATTTGGCAGCCTGGCACTTCTGCTGCAGCAGGGGGCAGTGCCGTCACGTGAAAAGAGAAACGAAACTGAAACTAAACACTACACGGTCTATGGGCAATGGCGGCGGCACTGCCTCGCTCCAGTTGTCGTGAACGTGCATGTGGGAGGAGAATTGACCATATAAGCAAGTCCGGATCACTATGACCTCATAGCGGGCTGGAGTGAAAAAAACTGT
The DNA here is from genome assembly GCA_006937965.1 of Callopanchax toddi. Classification (NCBI taxonomy): domain Eukaryota; kingdom Metazoa; phylum Chordata; class Actinopteri; order Cyprinodontiformes; family Nothobranchiidae; genus Callopanchax; species Callopanchax toddi. The sequence continues at coordinate 283,646 of SSNR01000394.1, forward strand.
TTGAAACCTGGGTCTGAAATCTGGAAGAGCTTCTCACTGGCTGTACTAGGAGACAGATGGACGCCGTGTTTTGTACTTTCTGGCAGGTTTAAGGTGAGAACTCAACGTTGCAACATGATAGATAAGTCAGAAAACATGGAAACCGATGTCATGGGACCTTTAAATTAGTTATTAAAGTTCTTTTAATTCAGACATGTAGCATTTGTGAGGTAAGTTTTGTTTACCTTTTTCTCGATATGTTTCGACCCACTGATGGTCTGATGAAGACCTGAGCAGTGGGTCGAAACATGTCGAGAAAAAGGTAAACACTACATGTCTGAATTAAAAGAACTTTAATAATTAATGTATTAGTGCCACCTACTGGACGAGAGTATGAACTATTTGTTTTTCAGCCAAGCTATTCTCACTTCATTATCAGCCTCCTAACAGTTAAATAGTCCTCAGTTCTTCAGTGGTTTGTTAGATCTTCCTGTATACCAGCTCTCCTTCATCTTATGCAGGCTGTTTCTAAGTTGAGGGTTTATATATTTATGTGTGAGGTCTTGTGTGAAATGTATTTGCTTTGAGGTTATTCCAAGACAAGGGTTATATGAAAACACTGAGTAAGTTGTCCCTAAATTAATGGAAAAGTTGTGTTTTCTGTTCCAGACAGAAACATACCTGAATGTCTGACTCTCAACTTGGTAGAAACTAAGTGAACTAAACCTGCTTGCTGGTAAATGTTAAATGAATGTTTCTGGCCTGGTTGGACAGGAGTCTGGCTCCATGGATCTATGCATGGAGGTGATTAAATCATTTGATTCTGGTGTGCCAAACCTACAAGATTCTACCCCTCAAGGACTGGAGTTAGCAACCCTAAAAAGATGTATTTAAAGTCTCTCTACCATGATGTCTTGCTGTTGTCTGTGTTAGAGTATTCCTGCACTGTGCAGCCTGGTGTGTTGATCATTCCATCCACATGCTGCCAGGAAACAAGTCAGACCGGTTGGAAAAGAACCGGACAAGTCAGGTCACAGCAGGAGAAGCGACTCACAGCAGAGACGTCTCGTCGTTTCTACATTTCAGACGGCATGGACAGTGAGTTTAACCTATTCCTTTAAATGTAATACAAACTTTGTTCAAATTACATTTTAAAATATTATATTTTGTAATATTAGAAAGTTGCATTGAATGTCAAGATTGACTTAATGGTTCTCATTTTATACTGATTAAACTAGGGGTGTCCCAAACAGGTTTTTTGCCCTCGAGTCAGTCATTTTGATTTTGAGGATCTGCAGATACCGAGTCCGATCCGATATTTCTACAATGTTGTTGTGATCAACTTTATAATGCCTCCAGACCACTGACATGATGTCATGCTGCACGTTGGTGTTTCTGTGTGAAGTCAAGAGGTCTAACTCTGTGCCACCACATAACTATAAACGTGTTAAAAAATAATGAGAATATACATATCCAGGGTGTCCTGGATATGTATAGGATTTTAATTGAACTTATTTAAATATTTACTAATTATTTATCAGTAACAGCAGTTTTAACATTTATTTATGAGGGATATTGATTTCATGGAGTATTTATTGTTTCCTAATAACAGTATTTATTTATTTGATTGTTTGTTTATTTAAATGGGACTAAAACGGCTTTCCATACCTCCTGTCCTTCACTCCACCTGCTGCCCTGAGCTGCTTCATCCTCTGTCCAACTTCTTAATGAGACAATTTGAAGAAATCTTGTCAGCTATGAAGTGTTTTGGAGCAACAATTAATCACGAAACTCCTCCTCAGAAAGCGCTCGTCTTATCGTAGCACCCAAAATTATTTTCTGATGAAGGGCGGAGGTTGTGTCGTGCCACAACACAGCAGAGAATCTCATCCTGGAGCAGAGTGGGAGGGGGTCGCGGCATAGAGGTGACGAGCTAAGCTAAGGAGTTAGACCCGCTCGGTAGCCGGTCTTACCACCTCATGCAGGACCGAGTTCAGAACAAGATGCTGCAGTCCGTTCAGGGGGAGGGGAGTCCCAGGTGTGACGGCTCTTATTTTAGCGTAGCGGGGCACATGCAGAAGAAACTCTAATATAGTAGCGAGTTCGGATCGGGAGGTAAAGTCAGATGCCGATCAAGTCTAAAATCACGTGATGAAGCCCGATTTCCGATCATGTGATTGGATCAGGAGATCCCTAGATTAAACACCTTCAGGAATCAATGTAAAAGTTTAACTTTGTCAAACAATGGCTCAACATGATTGATAAATGTATATATTTCTATTTTGTGGTTTAATTATTTTTATTCCATTTTGCTTGTTTTGATGTGAGAGTGATAAACTCTTCTGTTTTGATTGTTGGTTTGGATGTTTGGATGATTGGTTTTTGACCTCAGGCTTCTACAAAGTTATGTTTAAAACAAAATAGTTTTATTTGTTGTGATTCTTTTTGCCTACTTATCTGTAGCTTGTTAGTAAATCTGTCAACTTTTGATGCTACAAGTAGAACGGACAAAGCAGAGCATGCATCATATTAAGTTTGTTGTCCTTGTTCTCCTCTAGAACCAATCAGGATTGTTCTGCTGGGAAAGAGCGGAAATGGGAAGAGCAGCCTGGCTAACACCATTTTTGGAGAGACTGTGTTCAACGTTAATGTTTTTGATGACTCTAGAGGGTTTTCTCAGGTAAACACTAAACATATCAGAGGGAAAAGCATCGTACTGATCGACTCTCCTGGTCTGTTTGACCCTGGGAGGTCTGAGGCAGACTTAAAGCCTGAGCTGATGAGGTTCTTCACAGAGTGCGCTCCTGGACCTCACATCTTGTTGATTGTGCTCAAAGTGGAGAAATTCACTAAGCAGCAGCAAGCTGTCATCAGTGAAATATGTGAGGTCTTGTCAGGTGATGCTCTGAAGTATGCTGCAGTGGTCTTCACCCACGGCGACCAGCTCCCTGAGGAGATGAAGATAGAGGAGTTTGTTGATCAAAGCGAGGAGCTGAAGGACCTGGTGGAGAAGTGTGGTGGTCGCTGTCATGTCTTTGACTGTAAATACTGGAAGAACAAGCAGGAGGACGATTACAGGAGCAACCAGTTCCAGAGGGTGGAGCTGCTTAATACCATCGACAAGATCCTGATGGAAAACACTGGAGGACATTACACCAATACAGTACTCAATCAGGTGGAGAGAGAAATACAGGGAGAAGAAGAGTGCATTAAAGAGACATCACAAAACCTGTCAAAGGAGGAAATTAGAACGTTGGCTAAAAAAACCGTCTTACAAAAGCTGCTGAAGGGTTCAACAGCTTCATGGATTCAGATTGGCCTGGTGGTCACGGCTTTACTCGCAGTCATCTCAGCTCTGTGGATCAGTTCCACGGGATCACCTTCAGAACTAGAACCAACAGCTGGAGAAGAAACCTGGGAAGTCGAGGAAGAATCAACGACACCAGAGACTATATTTGATTTATTTGAACACATTTACAACCCTTTCAACCCATTTGACTGAACAGTGAAGTGTTAAGAAAAGATAAAACTCTCACTAGTTTGTGAAACTTAGAAAAATGTTGTGACCCTTTATGATTTCTAACATGCATGGATCTGCAGCCACCTTCTGGTCTATACTGGAGAAAGACTGTTTTATAATGGAAATGTTTTGTTTAGTTGTTGAATTTTTACCAGATATTGAAAATTTTGTGCAGATAAACACGTCAGTTGTGATCATATGTTTCACAGTGAATAAACCACACATTTTAAAGTACTCAAAGGGATACTCCACCGCCAAGTTATTTTTTTGTCTATTGCTATATTTCTCAGAGTTAGATAAGTGGGCAAAAAGTATCTGTAAACAGCCCAGCCGTTTTCCTGATCCAGCAGTACTCTTTTTGCTTTAGCTTAGCGTCAAACACTGTAAGTGAATGGTACCAGATAGCATTGCCAGAAAAAACGTCCTTAAAACTCACTAAATAGTGATAATAATTCGGCCTAGTGACCTCAGTAAACATATCGACTGCAAGGGAAAATAAAAAGTAACACTAAGGAATTACATGTACTGTTTTTAACTCGGGACTACTTTTATGACTAAGAGCAGCTGTAACCCTCCGCTGAACTGCGTAGCTCCGGTGAACAGCGCAAGGATATGATGCACAGTTTGCAAACAACGTGTGAATACGTGTTTACGGAAGTAGGTGTCTTTGGGGCCGTGTGTCATATCTGCGCCGTTCAGCGGAGGGTTACAGCTGCTCTTTTGTCATAAAAGTAGTCCTGGAGCACTTCCGTGTTCTCGTAATGCGTCAACATTTCACCACCAAATAAAACATTTTCCCGTCCATCCACCACAAGCACCTCGAGCTTCAGCCTCTGTAAAATCACGTTTTCTAAACCTCTCCGTTGTCATGATTTACTGTTAAAAGCCAGAAACCCACCGGTTTATGCATATGCAATTATTCATGAGGTACTTTGCATTGACCGTATATGGCAGAATGTGGGTGTGTAGGAGGAGGGTTCTGATCCAAAAACAGCTGAGCACAGTTCTAGGTATAACAGCGATTTATAAAGCAGAATTGCGTGGATCTGTGCGTCCGCAGGATTTTATAAATCGGAAATTGAATTTAAGTACCTGAAAATTTTCAGGTACAATGGCACTGGCTGCTGAGTTGGAACAGGAAGACCGCGCAGAGGAAGATGAAGCAGCAGGCACAAAGGTGTGTATGTACAGTATGTACCTCATTTTTGAGAGGACATACAAAGATGAAAATTATGATTTACCAAATATTTCCTTCCTGTATTAAAAATTTAATACAAACAGAAGCGACCCTGGCTTTCAGCCCAGGGGCGTCAGAAGCAATGTGGGGGTGACACTTTCCCACATAAATTTTTTTGGCATAGACACCATTTCCTGCATTCTGGTGCATTTAACAAGTTGTTAAATACAGTATCTAAAATATCCATTTTGTAGCAAAAACTGAACTCGATAACTGTTTCAGAAACAGATTCAACAGAAGTCTTCATTTTAAGCAGCTGTGTTCCTTTTAACATCAGTTGGATTATTAAAAAATTAGAGAAAAGACAAAAAAAATAAATAAATTTGAGAAGTATAAATGACCAGCAGTGGTTTCATGTCAGAACTAAAGATGTTATTACAGTGACAAACTCCATAGTAGTTTAAAGTCATGATAATGGGCTGTCTGGTCTCCAGTTCTAGAAGGAACTCATTAGACAACCAGCTGTTCAACCCTTAACTAATCAAAGCTCTACCAGTTCTCTGCTGATAACCAGGTAGAGTTCAGTCCTGTTAGTACTGGTTGGTTTAGAATGATGTGACTGACTGACTGCAGCATCTTCCACTGAAGAGACAGGAAAAGTTTTGGTTTGTAGTAAAGTGACTCAGTCTGGTTGTAGCTGAACTACTGAAGCAATGAACTGGTACTAATACTACAAAATGTACCCACTACTGAATAACTCATTCTACAGTTTATCTAACCTCTAGTCACATGTTGAATGTGTGTTTCTTTTATTCTTGTTGGGTGGCACTGGACTGAATCTGGATTTAACAAACCCTTTTAACATTTAATTAAAAACCTCACCTCTTTGTGAGGTGGACCCAAATGCAGGGTGAGAAACAGATGAGATGGAGGCAGACGTAAAACTAAAAAGGAAATTATTTTGAAAAAAGGCAAAGTCTAAAGGCCAGGATTCAAAATACTAAACAGGAGCAAACACTAACTTAGCAGGACTAAAGAGAAACAAAGCAGACGACCCAACAAGGAGTGACACTGAACAGGGACTTAAATACACAGACAAGTGATCAGGAAACACAAGAAACACCTGTGAGACTAAACGAGGAAGCACAGGACCAATCACAACCAAACACAGGAGGAGTGACCCAGGAGACACAGAGAACAAATTCAAACAGACCAAGACTTTAACCAAACTAAATACATGAACATTAACACAAGGGAACCCAGGGGCATGGACACATAAGGAGAAAACATGGTTAACACCAAACACAGAACTAAAACACAGAGAACTAGCTAAACACGAACAAAGGAGATGAAACTAAGAGCCTAACAGAACCAAAACATGAAGAAAGGAGTCATAAACCAAAATACAGGGAGGCTGGGGCATGACACTGGATATGTAAAAATCAGCTGTTCTAAGTCAAATGTAATATTCCAGACACCCATAATCCCATTCTACTATCCACAATGAACACTCCAGATAACGTCAATGTCATTCTTAGAACACAATGCCCATTGATAATCTGAAACAGCGACAAAATTATACTTGATAAAAGTCAATTTATTACTATAATTTGTCTAATGAAGATACAGAAGAGGAAATGATGATGATGTTAAGGATATTCCTTTATTCGTATTCTCAGTACAAAGACCATAACAGTTTTTGTTTTCCTGAGCATTTAGGTCCAGCTCCTTTCCAAAGCTTACCTATAAATAAAGGTTTTTTAAAAATTACCATTCTTAGAATTTTTTATTTTTATCAATAAACATAAACGTTTCTTAAAACCTTCATTTTTTACACAAAGAATTCAGAATTCAGTCACTTTTTGCAACAGGAAACAAGCAGTGAAACTTTACAATAGCAGATGACCTTAATCTTTTTAGTAGTGTTGGTTTTGTTTTTTGTATGTTTTAATATACTTTTTATTTTAAAAAAAAATCCTATTATCCCTTGCCTTAAACTATCTGTGGTCTAATTATGTCTTCTTTTTATTTATTTATAATTGTTTGACTGAAATCTACATGTTTTGTAAAGGTTTAGATGTGCTTTTTATTTGTTAACCTGTTTGTATGCTTTGTCGAAGTTAATAAAGTTTTTCAAAATGTAAAAAATGAGTACCGGTAATTAGCTCCCTCACCTGCACGTGCGGTGTTCGTAGACATGGCGGAGGAGCGGCAGCAGGAGCGTGGCGCTGACCTGGACCACGGTCAGTTGTGTTGTTCGGTGTGTTTGGACTTGTTGAAAGAACCCGTGACCGTCCCGTGTGGACACAGCTACTGCAGGAGCTGCATTGACGGCTGCTGGGAGAAGGAGGAGGAGGGCCAGAGCAGCTGTCCTCAGTGCAGGGAAGTCTTCCAGCCTCGACCTGCTCTGCGGAGGAACACCGTGCTGGCGGAGGTGAGTTACTCACACAAACTTTGCTCGTTTATTCTGGATTAAAACAGCGTGGAGGTGATCTGCTGAGCTACATTCAGAGCTCAGATAAGTAACAGAATGTTGCCAAATCTGGAGAGAAATCAGCAACTAGGACTATTAAAAGAAAGCCTAAAAGAAGCAACCTGGTTACCTGGCTGTAGCCCCACAATTAGGGATAAAAAAAAAGCCACTTAATTTATCAGTTTTTTATGTAAATTCAATTTAGGGAACACAAATTATGGTATGTTTCATATTGCCATTTTAAATGTACTTTATGCTTTTATTCTTGGAATTCAGCGTGGCCTTTAAAACCTGGCATCATTTTGAATGGAGGGCATCACGTGCCACCTTTCATACCAGAGTTTGAAACTAAGATCAGGCTGTGTAGTTTGTTTTGTTTTAATCAAAGTTTGAGCAGCAGAAGAAAAAAATGCATAATTTGATGTGAGTTAGCTCTCAGACTGTGGTGTGACTGAAACCAAACTGTAGCTTTATATATGTGAGATTGACCAAGTTACACACGGTCCTAAATAAGGGGGTGGGAGAGTTAGCTGTATACGGTTTTACCATATTACCGCCCAAGCCTAATTTACTGTGCTATAATTATATTTAGACTCATTTAGCTGCCCTATTGCATTCAATGTACTTTTAATTTTTCAATTTTCTTTATTTTCCATCTACAATTTGATCAGGTTGTAGAGATGCTGAAGGAGACGGGCACCAAGCAGACCCCTCCCCGTGCAGATCTCCTCGTTGCTGGCCTGTTGGATGTTGCCTGTGATTTCTGCTGCGATACCAAACGATACAAAGCCTCCAAATCTTGCTTGACGTGCCTGGCATCTTACTGTCCCGTTCACCTGGAGCCTCACTACAAAGTTCCTGTGTTGAAGATTCACCAGCTAGTCTCTGTTACAGTCCCACTGCAGCAAAAGATGTGTAAACCGCACAACAAGCTGGTGGAGATCTACTGTCAGAGAGACAACTGCTGCATCTGCTATCTGTGTGCCATAGATGACCACCGAGGCCACAGGACATCGTCGGCTGCATCAGAAAGAGCTAGAGAGCAGGTAGGAACAGAAACGCAGCAGAGCATAAGCAACATCAGTCAAATATCTGCATGTCAGCATTCGTTTGTTTGTTGCACCAAATCTTTTTTCCAGGAGCTGCTGATCTTAAACCAAACAGCCATCAAGAGCAGACTCCAGGAGAGAGAACATGAGCTGAAGGAGTTGGTCAAAGCTCAGAAGGATTTCAAGGTGTGGTAAAATAAAGGCAGTGTTTATGTGACTGATCTACAGCCTACATGATGGCCTACTTACTATGTGATGTGGTACCCTGCATGGTACTTGGTAGTCCACACGCTACCTTCCACTACTTTTTCCATTTAATTTTGAAAACCAGAAATTTAGTTTGAGCTTAATTTTTTTGCTCTCAAACCTTTTTTTTTTTCCGTTTGAACCATCCGTGTATTATTCGTTTACATTTTCAGTTGAAAACCAAAATGAAAAGTGAGTAAATCTTTTCTTTTTGAAATGGATACAAAACAACAAACTTCTTGTTTTTCATATTTTCAATTATACTCTCAGATCAAATTAATTCCCTAGAAATTATTCAATTTCACCTATTGGTCAAAAAACAGTTTTAAAAACTAATTATTATCTGCAAATAATATTCCATTGTTGTGCATCTGAGCCAGTCATCACCAAATGACACTCAGGTTCTGTTTGGAGTCAGATGCACAGCAGATCCAGAACCTGGACCGGGTCCAGCGACGGCACCCGGCAGGAAGCCGGTGCCAGGGAGAGATGCGCCTCTGGAGAGACACGTGTCTGCCTCTGAGAAGCTCCGCAACACGCTCGGCATCTGGAACCCCTCCTCCCCCAAAATGGACTGCATCTAGTCTGTGGTTCGGACTTGGTTCTGCTGGAAGGGGCCGCCGCCAAGCGAGTTGCGGACCTTACGGCAAAAACTTGGCAAAGTTTGGGCAGAACACCGGCTGGCGGCCAAGCTCCGCGTCAGCCAACTGGACTGGGTCTCTGGTGAACCGACAGTCCAGACTCTTAAAAAATAATATTTGGACCTGATTGCTCCATTAAGCCAGGGGATCAACGAGTCCACTGACACTGGGCTGGGCCAACATCATTTTGCTTTGATCCTCCGTTTTGCATTCAGCAAAAATAAATAAGTCAACGTAAAAAAAAAAAAACTCTCAGCATAACGGTTTGTTTTTGACGGTCTGAGCGGCCCAAGACCTGCCGCGCATCACGGTAGACGATGTCTACTGGATTTTTGAAAAACACACAGACGTCTGCAAGCAAGTGGGTGAAGGACTTTAAGCTGTATCTAACCAGCTTTATTCATGAATGTGATGGTAAGCTAACAGCGTTAGCTCGTAGCTTCCATCATCAAAAAACAGTGAGACAAATCTATATAGCCGTGATCGTGGGCTCCAGCTGCTTCCCAACTTTCAACTTTCTCTGGTCTAGCTGTACGTTATCAAACACCAAGTCTTCATTCACCAAAGAATAGTTGTTCCAGTGAAATAACACACGAACGGCGCCGCGCCTCCTCCATTAGCCTCCTCCACTCGGCTTTTTGACTACTGTGCTGCAGAAGTGTCGACTGCAGACACGGTGTGGTTAGAAATCACGTTTTCTCAAGTTCACAATCCTTCCTTTTTGTAGTTATTTATTCAGTGGAAATGTGTGGAAACGGACTGATGAATTATATTCAGCTGATGCGGTACACAACGGAACACAGCAGTGTTCAGCTGTCAAGGCTTCCCGTCCGCTGATACTTATATGATGGCTTCATTTCTTAGTGCTATAATATATATATCATACTATACTATACTATCACTCGTTTTGATTATAAACAATATCTTTAGCTGGAAATGCACTCTAACTCTGGAAATCTTCACATTTCAAACGGAACCAGAAATGATCCCACAAGTTAATTTTAAACCGAAAGTTCTACTAAGTACTCTGTGCATAAAGCCTATTAATTCCTAAAAGAACACACAGTTTCCACAAATGGAAGAGGACAGTTTATTACCTGATGACAATGCTTGAGTTTGCAGTGGATGATTAGTGTGTGGCTGCATGGTGGCGCAGCTGGTTAGCACTGTTGCCTCGCAGCAAGGAGGTCGTGGGTTCGCGTCCCGGCTCTGCGGCCTCTCTGCGTGGAGTTTGCATGTTCTCCCCGTGCGTGCGTGGGTTTCCTCCGGGTACTCCGGTTTCCTCCCACAGACCAAAGACATGACTGTCAGGCTAATTGGGCTGGTAAATTGTCCTTAGGTGTGAGTGGGTGTGTGGTTGTTTGTCTCGTTTGTCTCTGTGTGGCCCTGCGATGGACTGGCGACCCGTCCAGGGTGTCCCCCGCCTCTCGCCCCTTGACCGCTGGAGATAGGCACCAGCTGCCCCGCGACCCTCTGTGGAGGAATAAGCGGCTACAGAAAATGGATGGATGGATGGATGATTAGTGTGTGTTGACTGGATGATGAGAAACCACAAAAGCTTGCAGCACCACCTCATTCAGGGTTACTACAGGATTCTTCTAGTCAAATTCAAGTCTTTTAAAGACCTTTTTAAGACCATTTATATAAAAATTTAATACCCATTTCACAGACCTACCGACAAGGAAAAACAAAAATTCTTGAACATATGTTCATTTGTTTTTTTTTTTTTAAATGTGGAATGTGTAAAGTATGACAAGTTATTTCCCGCGGGTCCTTAAAAAGTCTTAAAAGCATTGAATTTATGATTTTGGAAATGATACCTTAAAAAGACTTGAAAAAGTCTTGAATTTTGATATCTGGGTCTTAAAATGTGTGGTGTATGTAGGGCTGGGTACTGAAACTTAGTACCGAAAAAAAAAAAAAAAAAAAATTTCGGTACCAAGTTTCGGTAGTTTCACAATAAAATGTCCCTATAAATGCGCTGCTCCTCCAGCCCCGCTCTGATCTGTGCGCGCACACAGGCTGAGTGACACAGCCCCTCTCTTCTCCTCTCAGCAGTTATGGCAACAATAGACCCTGTGCACGTTAGCAAATGCTACTTCCGGTTTCTAAGCCTTGACTTGCGCCTGCATTTCCGGTTGTCGCCACAGCGCTATCAATATGGATGGAGCCTGTAGTGACCTGTACTTCTCAAGATGCCTTGGAAATTTACCGACAATTTCAGTGGACGATGTTCATCGCATTGTAAATGAGTTTTCATCTGCTCCACAAAGTAAACGGGAAAAGGGGTTCAAATTTTATATTTCCCAGTATGTGCACAATTACGAAGGTGAGTACACGGCAATGTTATGCTAGTTAGCTAGCTAGCAAGCTCAAACCGAATTTGGGGCTTTTCAAACTTGTTTTGTTAAATCTCTTTCGGAGTTATTGTCGCAATATTGTTACATGCAACCACTAGTTTAATTACAACTTTAAAAAAGTTAATTTATCCAGGGAGAAAGAAAGTGATGCGCCATCAGCATGCAATAAAAGCCACTCCCGTTAGCCATGACAACCATAGACAACAAGAAGCCGCACACATAGCGAGATCCAATGCTGCATATCCGGGTAGGAAAGCTACGAGATGGGGTAGCAGGGGTGGTAAATAAATAAAAATGAACACCGCTTATTCAAACAGAGGTAGCCTGAATGTAAAATTATGGGGAAATAGCAGCAGACGCGGTGGATAAAAGACACTGCTAAGCCAGTAAGATGCATTAAAGTCTCCGGGATCGCGTGAGTTTCTGGAAAGATGAGAGAGTATCACCATCACAAACTTTGGGTCATAATGAAGATTTTTCCTCATTTTTCAATAATCATACTACAGCTACAACCTTTTGAACTATTGATAATAAAATTAAATATTTTATAGTAACAAAACACTGGCGCTTAAAGTAGTTTTCTTGTTTGTTATTTTGCTTTTCTTATGTAATCCAACATTGTCATAATAGCCAAAAGGCAAAACAAGTTTGTTAATCCCCAAATTATTTTTTTTACTAACAATCTATAAAATTAGTCAATAACCTTATTAATTGTTTTGCAGTGTCTGACAAAGATCAGTGTTCAGGAGAGGTGGTGGTCAGGGCAGAGTGCTTCAGGTCAATGAAGAGAACAGAGAAGCCTCACAAACTCAGAGTATGAAAAAGACAGAGCAGTTTTAAGTTATTGCCTGTGTGTGTTTTATTATGTTTTTTCACATGACAGCAGTCCCAGAGGTTGTACTATTTGTCATTTATTGTAGACCCTTTGAAGTATTCATAATGCTTAAAAAACACACAAGTAAAAAATATTTAAAATACAAAATGGTATCATAGATGACTAGCACCTCTTTAATTTGCCAATTACGCATTTGAAGTTGCATACTTGGTAATATGTTTATATGTGCTTCATTTTAAACTTAAAAATTATTTTAAGTTTGATTAAAAAAAATTCTATGTTACAGGTTGTCCTTAAAGAGGAAGGTCAAGTACAACTGGTGTACCGCAGTTGTACTTGTAAGGCAGGAAAAGCATTCTGCAACCATTGCGTTGCACTTCTTTTCCAGTCTGCCCATTACTCTGGACTAAAACTGTCTGTCGTCCCCCCGAGTTTGAGCTGCACAGAGGGAGAGCAGAAGTGGCATAAGCCTAGAGTTCTGGTCATTAATCCAAATTGATACTTTTACTAATACATGTACAATGAAATTTCACATTAGAGCATTTAATCCTTGTTTTACTGTCTGTAAATATGTCCATTGTACTATGACAGGGAGTGAAGCCAGGACCAGTTGAAAAGATGGCTGTTCTTTCTGCAAGACCCAAAAAACGCCAAACAACGGAGCGTGTGAGGTAACTTTCTAAATGGATTAACAAATGCAGATGCTAATCATTGTGTGGGGCAAAACGTCTCCATCCAAAGCTCATGGGTGATGAGCTGAAAGCAGTTTTAAACTCCTGCAAAATGGTGCTTTTAATGTCCATGTTCTTCTAAAATGATCTCACATATTGTGGTTGTTCAAACTAAAGTTCCCGACAGCTCCACTGTCTATTCCAGACACTGTTCCGTAATGTTAAATATTTCCACAGAAGTAAATAACAACAAATCAAAGGATTACCGTATTTGCTACATTTGTTTATGTCGACATCAGGAGTATAACTGCTACACGCTAGACAGGAGGAGAAACGAAACGATGAAACGAAAGGCAAAAACTGTGTTAAAATAAACTGCGTTAACAATGACAATTTTCAAAACATCTGTTCATCATGGTTCTTTATTTTTCTGGCCCACTAGTTTTTCACCTCCATCAACAGATGATTACGGACGAACATGCATATGAGTGGCTACTTCGTGTTTTATAAATCAGACTTTTGGCTGTTTGTATGAAAATTCTAGAAAATAGGAACCTTTCTGTGTTTGTGTGTGTATATATATACTGTAATTAGTGGATTACATCAATAATCATATTTTTTCTATGTCCAGGAGCAAACTCTACAAGGGTGTGCAAGGAGAGCTTCCTGATCTATCGGTGTTCAACCTGTGTGAGGTCTACAAGGATTTCCAACCAGACGATCTTCCTATGGTGTGCAGCATGGGAATCACCAAAGACATTCCTCAACTGAACTGTTTTTGGCAAAGTACAAATGGGTAGTGTGCTTTCGTATCAACAACCAGCCAAAGTTGATAGTAAACAGTTTCATCAAGCTCCACCACCTCCACTTTTGCCACTAGATGGCTACAGTCTGGGACCCTCAGAATGCATGTTTGTGTGCAGTAGGAAACAACAGCTTCACCTACAAAGTCTGAAAGTGACCTGGGAAATGTCTCGCCAGATAGAAGAAGGCACTCGGGAGCAGAGTCTATGTGGTGACTGGCATACCTTGCAACGACCCAGACTGACAGCATCTCGTTTTAGAGAAGTATGCCAGGTGGGTGAGGCTTTTAAGGAGGGGCTGGCAAAGCGGATTTTAAGCAGCACCCACCAAACCGCAGCAATGAAAAGGGGCTTGGAGATGGAGGCTGATGCCATTTGGGAGTACTGCCAGGTCAAACGCCTAAACCACTACAAATGCGGTTTTGTTGTGCACCCAGATGCACCATGGCTTGGTGCATCTCCTGATGGGAAGGTATTTGACCCTACAGAAGACCCGCAGTTTGGACTGGTTGAGATCAAGTGTCCAAATGTACATAGTTATGTGGACTGTCCTTATCTCAAGGCCATCAGTGGCACAGTACAGCTGAAACAAACATATGCCTATTACTGGCAGGTGCAGGGTCAACTGCTAATAACAGGAATGACTTGGTGTGACTTTGTGGTCTCAGCGCAGGATGACATGTTCATCCAGAGGATCTACAGAGATGTCGGTGTCACTAAAACAATCAAAGAAAAAGTAGATAGTTTTTTTTTTTATGTCTACATTGACAAATGTTTGTAATAGATTAGAAGAAGCACATGAAGTAAAAAAAAAAAATCACTGAATAAATTATTGTAGAATAAAGATTTAAAGTAAAAATCTGGTTCAAACCAACAAAAAAGCAAAGAAAAACACCAGACTTAACTATTTAATACAAAAATAGAGATTAATTTCCTATAAAATATTAGATGTTTTTTGAAAATACATTAGATCAAATCTAATTCGTTCTTCAGCTAAAAATGGTGGTCTTTTAAAATTGAATGTCCTCATTTAAGAGTATTGTTTGTAATGAAGAACTGCAGCACTTAAGATGCTGTAAATGAGACAAATTGTGTTATTTTTTTCTGTTATCATTGATTAAGGTTCAATAGTAATTGTTAAATTTAGGCAGTTAGTGTACTGTTAAATAAAATGAAAATGATGTGCATCCATGTTAATAAAGTTTGGTCTTTTTGAAAACATTCACTTTATTTAAAATTCATTTTCCAGTTTTACACCATTCAGTACTTCTAGTTTATACATTTATGATTATCAATATCAAAGAAAATATACACATTTAAAAAAAAATCCCTTTGAACTTAGAGATATGCATTAATATTACAAATTAATGGTGGTAGACTATACAAATTACTACTGTACTGAAGTAAAAGTACTACATAGGAGAAAATCATACAAATGACAGGAACCGCATCTGCAATTACATAAGCAAAATGCAACAGTTACACAATTACAAACCAAGCCAATGTAACAATGGTGAAATCAGCAGATATCGCCTTACATGAGGCTTTATAATGTAAGAAGAGTTGGTGGAGAAACTGATTTTAAAAAGTGAAACAAAAGTTAAAATAAACCAGTCTCCCCCTGTTGTTACAGAAAAACAATCTGTAACAGCCATCTGTAACATCAAATGTTTTTTTAAAAGCTTTGTACACATAAAACTTACAAACGTGCAGCTGGTTGCTTCACTGAATATTTTTTTCAGTGGACTTATTCTTCAGTTTTTATATCCATTTTTTAACTAGACGACCATACTGATAATTGGTGAGGAGACACGCCACTGTAAATATTTGATTTATGCTTCCTGAAATGGAAAGAGGGATGACCGTGTCAAAAATCTTGTTTTCTTTGACTCTTCTTATGAGCCTCTCCACATGGACTCTAAGGCGTGCAATAGATTGTGTCCTAAGAACATCAACCTCAGGCATCTGTGCTTGCTTGGACATGAAAGCCGGTCGGTGAACGTTCCCAGGAACCAGCTCATCGATGAGGAATCCTTTGTCCACCATGAGGTCCATCTCTGATGTCAGAAGGGGGATTATACCACTGTGACGGAATAGTTCTTTATCACTAATGGAGCCCTCAAACAGTGCAGATACAAAAGTAAGAGCACCATGAGGAGACATGCCAATGAGTGCTTTGAATGTGCAATGGGATTTGTAGTTGGAAAATACTTCACTCTGAAGTAAAAGAGATGAGGGTGTTTGGCACTTCATTTCTGTGCAATCAAGGATGACCTGGGTATTTTCATACACTCCATCAAAATCCTTTGGACGGTTTACCTTCACAGCATCAGAGGGCATCCAGATGGAGATAGACCCAAGGAGAGTGTAGAGAAAATTGGCCCATGTCACAATTATTCTACTGACAGTAGCTCGGTGGATGTTGAACCTGTGGCTGAGTTCTCGCTGTGTACACCCAGTTGCCAAGTAGTTCAGAAAAAGGAAGAGCTCATCAATTGGCAACAATTTCTGAAAGAAAGTATGCTTNAAAGCATGACAGTTGTTTCGTAGAAAGTTGATCAACGAGCACAAAAGTCTTTTCCTACTCCCTTCATCTGAGCCCCTGAAGACCCACCAACATCTCATGAATGAACGCGGAGAAGAGAGATGGGCGGAGCTTAAAGCTGCTCAACTGCCCTGCAAATTTGAAAGAACAGTTTTGCTTCAGGAGGTTGAATGAGGGGGTGCACTTTAAGCTGCACTTACAGTAAGTGCCAATTTGATCAATGCATAGATTTTACATGTTATTGAGATGTAAAATAAAAGATTCAGAGTAGATATAAAGTGCATGATATGGACCTTTAAGGGTTCGCTTCATATTGCCCATATTCACATCGACCTTAAGTCTGTCTTGCAGAAATTTGTGGGGAAAAAAAAACACATAATGGACATTTTTGTTAAGAAAATGAACATTGAGCTGAAAATACATTCTCAGGCTTTTTACTGCAATATTTTATCAACTCAATTATCCCTTAGCTGTCATCTCCAGAAATGTTGGTAATCAACATCATTGGTTTCCAGTAAAAAAAGAAAGAAGTTTACATGTGAAAATGGTCTATTGATTCCAGGGCCACCATGAGCAGTGACTGGGCCTTTTAGTGTATTTTCTTTACTCTGTGCTTGTATGTGATGGTTTTATTAGCTCTTATGTCTGATTTTTCTTTGTATTCCTTCCTGTATTTTATTACATCTTGTTCCTTCTCGTTCGTGTTTTACTACCACTGCCACGGACTGCCAGAGGACCTCAGGACCGCAGAGAACGTTCAGGTTTTTAAGAATAGACTCAAGACCCACCTTTTTAGATTAGCTTTTAACTGATTATTATTTATTTAGCTTTTTATTCACATTTTATTGGTCATTTTACTATTCATATAAGTTCTCGTTATTTTATATGCTACGCATTTTAATCCTCCAGTGTTTCCTCTGTGGAGCCCTCTGCCTTGGGGCCGGTGGTCGGCGGTGGCGGCTCGGGCGCTCCCCGGTAGGGCCCGGGCAGTGGCGGGGGTTCCCACCCTCCATTCCCAGGTGCCCTTGGTTGGTGTGTTGGCTGCTGACCTGGTTCTACAGCTGACGAGGCAGAGGGCCCACTTGATGGCGTGTTGCTCATTACTGGAGCCATCTGAGCTCAACATAGTGTTTAATGTGGTTT
>SSNR01000394.1:301097-315355 GCA_006937965.1 Callopanchax toddi
AATTTCTGAAAGAAAGTATGCTTAGTGAGTAGCAAGCAACACACCATAATTAATAGTGCATACATGTAATACTTACAGTAGGTCTCGTCAAAGGAGTCTCAGTGGAAGTGCTGGTGGTAAGATCCCTCTTAACAGTGGTAACCCTCACTATCCTAGTTGTTGCCTCTTCGATGAGTTTCCAAAACGCCATCAGATGTTCATAGGAAGAAAATCTACAGGAAATTTTCATAATAATATTTTCAGTTTACATATTAGTTAGAATGCAAAAACAATTATGAAATATTGAAAGCTACCCAGTCCAGCTGACACAGACAGACAGACAGACAGATAAACAGACAGATAAACAGACAGACATAGTTAAACAGACAGACAGATAGACAGACAGATAAACAGACAGACAAATAAACAGACAGACAGACAAATAAACAGATAGACAGACAGATAAACAGACAGACAGATAAACAGACAGACATAGTTAAACAGACAGATAAACAGACAGACAAATAAACAGACAGACAGATAAACAGACATAGTTAAACAGACAGATAAACAGACAGACAGACAAATAAACAGATAGACAGACAGATAAACAGACAGACAGATAAACAGACAGACATAGTTAAACAGACAGATAAATAAAGAAATAAACAGGCAGACAGATAAACAGACAGACATAGTTAAACAGACAGACAAATAAATAAATAGACAGACAGATAAACAGACAGATAGACAGACAGATTGACAGACAGACAGATAAACAGATAGATAAACAGACAGACAAATAAACTGACAGACAGACAGATAAATAAATAAACAGACAGACAGATAGACAGACAGATAAATAAATAAACAGACAGACAAATAAACAGACAGATAGATAGACAGACAGATAAACAGACAGACAGATAAATAAACAAACAGACAGACAGATAGACAGATAAACAGACAGACATAGTTAAACAGACAGATAAATAAACAGATGGACAGATAGATACTTAAAGACAGACAGATAGATAAACAGGCAGAAAAACATACAGACATATTGAAAAACGAGAATAATTATGGATAATCTTATTAATAAATGATCTTCTGTAGATCACTTATAGAAATAACTGGGTGGAATCTGGCTCACATCGCTGCATACAAGGGATGCGATCAGGTGAAGAAATAGTTACCTTGTGTAATATCGTATGTCCTCTGGTGAAGAAGAAAACCGCTCCAAGCAAAAAGTTTGTGTCAGATGCAGGGACTGTACTTGCTGCCGGAGCTCCTCGATTTCCTTGACCATGTTTTCATATTTGATTCGGTCAAGAACCATGAAAGAACTGGCTGCATAGTCGTGGTCTTCTGGTACAGGAGCAGGGACTTCATGTGGATGCTCCACATCAACAGCCAAGGGACTCCCTGACGCAGCGGGAATGTCCTCTTCCAGCAGCGCCGCGTCATTCTGGATCGGCCGGGGGCGACGTTCCCATACTCCGGTTCGCTTAGCTTCTTCATAGTTGTTCCACTGGAACAATGTGGGAACGGCGTTTGGCAAAAGGCTCCGCTTACCATTTGGCAAAGTTCTGATACGCAAACTCTCAAAGTGCCGACTACACACCCTGGTGTTTGGTGTGACTACTAACCCAACACGTCTTATCTTAGCGACCCATGCTTTGCGCAGATTAGCCTGTTTTGGAAAGCGATGGAAGCTCAACAAGCTGTTAAATCGATTGGAAGCAGTACACAAAGGTACACAACAGTGGCAACTACCCCCTCCACCGTCAGTACGTTGAAATTTTGTGGTAGTTTTGGCCGAGATCACTTTCTTTTTCGTGGAAGCCATTAGCTTGTGGGTTGTAGAACGCTAACCGGAAACTGCAGCGCCAACTTCCGGTAAAACCCCGGAAGTTAGCATTTTATCGTGCACAGGGTCTATTACAGAATGTAATATTTTGCATAAATCTGTGACATCTGAAGGACCACTGTCTACAGCCAAAAGAAGAAAGGCTTACTATGAGAAGAACTTTCCATTTGTCAAACCTGTAGAGTACCTCATAGAATCAGCACATCGTAGCATTATGTATGTACCCATTCTCACCAGTTTGCAGGAGTTACTGAAAAAAATCAGATCTACTTGAGAAAGTCAAAGACAAATCTGCACATATAGACGGTCAGTATTTGACACACAAAGATGGGTTTCACTATCAGAATAATGTACTTCTTTCAGATGAGGGCCTAAAACTATTATTAATTCTGTATGTTGATGATTTTGAAATAACAAACCCTCTTGGAACATCAAAAAAAATTCACAAAGTTTGTGCAGTTTATTGGACTTTAGCTAACCTGCCAGTGAAGTACCGTTCATCTTTGCACTCAATTCAGCTGGCTCTCCTGTGCAATTCAAATGATGTCCGGCAATTTGGGTATGAAAAAGTGTTTTCACCTCTGTTGCATGACCTTAAAACTCTTGAAACAGCAGGTGTCTACATTGAAACACTTGGTGACAGTCTCAAAGGCACAGTCTACTGTGTTGTGGCTGATAATCTGGCTGCCCATTCACTAGCTGGTTTCAATGAAAGTTTCAGGTCCACACATTTTTGCAGATACTGCCTTGCCACCCAAGCAGATTTGCAAACGACAGCAGTTGTTAGCGGTAGTTTTGAGATGAGAACAGAAGATCAGCATGACAACCTTGTGCATGAAATACAAAATGACAGCATGGAGCACTATGGTGTAAAACAAAGCTGTGTTCTCTCTGACCATCTCTCATATTTTCATCCTATCACAGGCTTTCCACCCGACATACTGCATGACCTGTTTGAGGGTGTGGTTCCTGTGGAGTTGTCACACTGTTTGAAAGGTATGATTGCTAAAAAGTATTTCTCTTTGGATGAACTAAATAGAGCAATCAAATCATTTCCCTTTCAACATGCTGATAAGCTTGATCGCCCTCACCCAGTTCCTCAAAATTTTGCTAGTCGTGGAACAATAGGGGGAAATGGGCATGAGAACCACACACTACTTCGACTGTTGCCAGTCCTTATAGGCACTAAAGTCCCAGAAGGGGACAAGTTTTGGGAAGTTCTAATGGATTTAAAAGACATAGTGGAACTTGCTGTGTCTCATAAATTCACAGATGACATCCTTCAGTACATGACCTGTAAGATATCAGATCACAGGCAACTGCTTCAAGATGCTCTACCCAGCTTACGCTTACGACCAAAGCATCACTACATAGAGCATTATCCTCATCTCATTAAATGTTTGGTCCTTTAGTGCATCTGTGGACAATGAGATTTGAGGGTAAACACAAGGTTTTCAAGAAAATCGTTCATGACACTCGCAATTACAAAAATGTGCTAAAGACTTTAGCCGAAAAACACCAAAATATGCTTGCATTTTATTTGTCATCTCCTAGATTTTTCAAGCCACTAGTACAGACTTCAAAGATGAGTTCTGTCTATGTTGAGACTTTGCCCGCTGATACTCATACATTGATCTCAAGCATCACTGAAAGCAGCAGTATCTATGGCACAAAACAGGTCACAGTTGAAGGAACAACATATGCGGTTGGCATGTTTGTTTGCACAGGAGAACATGCAGCACTGCCTGAGTTTAAAGAAATCAGAAACGTACTGCTGATCAAAAATGATATCTTCTTCCTCTTGAAAGGTTATGAGACCTGTTATGTTGAACATTTGCGATCATATGAGCTGAAAGATCAGAAAAACAAGAGCCACACTGTGAAAAATGTGTGTCATTTAATGGACCAGATGCCACTAATCGCATACAAGATTTCTGGCAGACTCATTCTAACTCTTAAACATTTTATTCTAGTGTGTGACTAAATGAGCTACACCAAGAAGGCATATTTGGTCTTTTTTTATTGATGACAAGAGGGCTAATAGAAACTAGTCTTTGATTACTGGTGAAAACAAGCTCTCAAAATGATTTTACTTTTCATTGTTTTTTTTTACTTTGCTTTTAAATTCATACCATGTGCCACTGAAAGATTTAAAAGTAATATTTTTGAATATTGTATTGTTCTGTTTTTCTTTTGTTACAGTTTGCCCTTGCATTGGAAATGGATGCAAATGATGCACTGAAATTGAGAGTCATCCTTGAAGAGGACAATGCAGAAAGGCTTATTTTGCCCTCTCGTCCTGAGACTGTACCTGCCCTCATATGTGAGGTGAAAAATAAGTTGAACTTGTTCTGTGACTTTCGCCTCCAGTTTCAGGACCCAGAGTTTGATAACGCCTTCTGCAACTTGGTGAACATTGAGGACCTACCATCAAGAGCAACTATTAAAATAGTTAAACTTGTAGAGTCTGACCAGAGTTCAACTAGCGCAGATGACACAGTGCTGCTTTCTGACAATACAGACTCACCAGAGCATCTTTGCCAATGGCCAGAAGCCTTTGTTGTTCCAGCATTCTCATATGAGGTGGAGTTTGCTTTAAGAGAGGGCATCTCAAAATGCAATGAAGAGGAAAGGATCCCACTGAAGTTAACCAGGGACCAAAAACACAATATATTAGAAACCATGGCTGCTGAAATGTACAAGCATAAAGCATATCCAAGTACCAAACAGATTGGACAAGCTGCCGAGGCTCTAGTGAGAAAGCACCCTTGTCTGAAGGAAAGCGGTTGCAAAACAGGGTATGATGGTTGGATGAATAGCCTGCGCTTTAAAATGGGTAACTACCGGACAAAACTGTCTAGGGCTGGCATTAAGGATGTAGCTATAAATGCTGGTAAACGCAGCAAGACCAACCCAGAAGGTTCAGCATCAAGAGCCAACATTAAGAGACCCAGAAGAGGGGAAGTCAACTTCCTTCCCAGTTATCCACAAGGTGAAACAAAGGAAAAGATGGAGTCCCTGAGGCTCGAGATGGTGGAGCAATTCAAGAAGGCGTCTAGTGAAAGAGATGTGGTTCACATCCATCAACTCATGCAACGCACCTTTGCACCGAGGTGTGAGGAGATTGTGAACTTACAACCTCCAGTGGAACAACTGAGAGAAAGATGGCCTGCACTCTTTAGTGAAGCCCAGGTAAGAGTAAACAAATTTTTATTTATGCAAATTATGTTCTGAAGAGAAGTTTGATTTCTTCAAATCTGGTGTCTAATAATATGTAAATGTTTTGTTGTTACCCATGCAGCTCTACACTGAGTTCCACAGGATCACAAATCAAAATCTGCAATATTCCTAATTCTTCACTGGACAAGTATTCACCTAAACTTCTAAAGCTGTACAAAAACAAGAGGACTGGAGTTTTCGGCGAGGCGATGGAAAAGCTGATTAAGACTTTTGAAGAACAGGTAAAAAGTGCTTCAAATGCCCTTAAAGGTATACTCCACCAGAAAGTGATTTTTTGTCTATTGTCATATTCCTCATAGTTAGATAAGTGGGCAAGAACAAATTGTAAACAGCCCAGCCATTTTCCTGATCCGGCAGTACTCCTTTAGATTTAGCTTAGAGTAAAACACTAAGTGAATGGTAACTACTAGTACTGCCGGATCAGGAAAACAGCTGGGCTGTTTACAAATTGCTTTTTCCCACTTATCTAACTATGAGGAATATGACAACAGACAAAAAAAGTCACTTTCTGGTGGAGTATCCCTTTAACAGATGCTGATTGAAAAACTTAATGATTCACTATTTATATTTATTCAACAGGACAAGAATGACATCACTGCTGTCAGAACAGCAGCCCTAGCTGGCCTGGTCCTCCACCTGAAGGAGGATTCCTCAGAAGTTTTTCAAACTTGCAAGGTAATTTGTGTGCAAAGTTGTGCTGGTTATTTTACCATTTAGAAAAGTATTATAATACTGAACATGTATTCATTTTCAGGAGGAGTCTGAGACAGCCGAAGGAGCAGTGGCGCTGGTGGCTGTAGTAAACGAAGAGGTACCTGATGGAGTTCCCTTCAAGACTCACCATGTGTCCATTGTGCTTGAGGACCAGGTAGTGATGTCTCACAGATCTTGGCCAGACTCAGTTGTGATTTTATTTGGTCTGATTTATGCTCTTCATATGAGCTACCCCAAGAAGCTCAGTGGCTTTTTTGAGTTCATCCAGGTTGTCCTTTTAAACCTGGATGATGGAAGAAAGCAACTTCAGCCTAAGCTGCAGGCTCTCAAAAATGAGCTTGATTAAAATGTTTCATTACATATACTCATGTTCTGAGTTTTGCTTGCACAAACACTGATATTTTCATAGGAAAATTGACTTTTCTGTTATATATGTTCAATTACTGGTTATGTAATAATGACTTGAAGGTTTTTCTAAAGCTGTATGCTTTAAGTGTTTTGTTTTTTTTTACCTCATGTGACTGGTATTTTGATACGGTCTGTTGATTGGAAATATAATTTGTTAGTTTTTATGCATTTTGAGTAATGAGGTTTTGATACCGTTTATGGAGACATTTTTAATGTGTGGTAATAAATACCATTGTTCATGATTTTTGTCTTGTATTGAGTTCTTACAATTTATATAATCTAAACTTGTGGTTTAAAATTTCCTAATTTGATTTGAGTTGGTATAAGTTATACAAAAGACATACATTTAAGTTAAAATAACTTCATTTAACTTTTACACTTACATCTTTTAAATAAGCTTTTACAATATGAGTTAGATGAGTTTGAGGGAATAAAATGGTTTAAGTTAAGCAAACATAGTTGAACTTATCCATTGAATTCATCTACACATGTTGACTTTACTATATATATTTAATTAAAGTTAACTCAAAGTAAGTAAGTTTTCTGAATGTTAACAATTTAAGTTAATAAACTTAAATGCCGCAAGGCAATCGGTTTCCTGATATCATTTGAGTTGAACTTACTTGGCAGGTTTTACAGTGTAGTATTTGGCTAAAAACTACTGACAAACATTAATGAAAAGAGTAATGAACACATTTCCCTTAATATCTATTAAACTATAAATACTGACAAATACATTTTAAGTTTAAACAATAATGAGGACATTTCAACCCATCACACACAGTGGTGACAAAGTGCTGCTAATCATTCAGAACAGAGGCAAACAGGGCTACAGTAAGCAACTTCAAGATAGCAGATGCTCTAATCAATTAGAAGTCAACAGTGTGGCAGAATTTTGGCTTTCCCTTGTTTCCCGTAAGACAATAAAAATTACAATTTGAAACGAGGACTAAAGGGCAGTTGTAAAGAAAAAAATATTATTTGCCCATAAAATAAATTAATTTTGTTGGGGGGGAAAAAATCGTAAAAAATCGAAAATCGGGAGCTTAAAATTGGGAATCGAATCGAATCGTGGCTTGAGTGAATCGTTACATCCCTAGTCAGAAACATAACTTAATATTCACAATTAGCTTTCTACTGACACCACAAACAAATAAATACATCTATAACTAACACAGTCAGATAAATTACAATTAACAAATGCTAACCAAGCAAGTCATGACAATCAGCTCAACTAATGAAGTGATTTAACAACAAAATAAAGTTAAATCCACTGATATGTCCATCAAAATAAGTTAAAATACAATTTTAGGCCATTCATACAAAACTCCCATAGAGTGCTGTGTGTTTTATGAAAAGTGTCATAAAACGCTTCAAAACAGGCTAAACTACACGAAACAACATTCATTCAACAGTATGCGTTTCCCTCTAACATTCGGCTTCAAAGACAAGTCACTATTTAAGGTATAAATCCACAAAACAGTAGGTCTCTGCCATTTGCTGATAGGCGTTTTCAATAGTAAAAATCTGCGAGGCACATTGGTAATAAAACAAAAGAAAAAACAAATGAAGTGACTCACCATGGAGTTGATTAAATCAGGACCCATGGAATAACACAGCTTTTTGTCACAAGCTGCCATGAAGGATTCTTTGAATAAATATCCATTTTGTTGCATCCATAGTAACACCATGAGGAAGAACTTCCGGGTCAACTTCCTGATCTGAGCTTAGACTCTGGTCACCTCAGACGCTAAATTCAGCGCCCCAGGGCTCTCCATTACTTTGCATTGAAGGGGGGTTTCAGTTCATGCTCCAGTTGTAGAAACCGGACAGAGAGCCGCACATTTGATGCGCGTGCCACCGTCTCCTCCTGAGCTGTAGTTCTTCATTAAATCCACGTTGTCAGTGTGATATCGTCCTCGTTATTACTCTAATGATCTGACTACAGCTGACTGCAGCGTGTTATTGCGCTCAGGCTGTAGAAATAGTTTAGCGGCGTAAATGGACCGGGGCATCGGGGTGACCCAATAAAATTTATATTTTTGTACCTCTGGTTTAATGCCACCTCTGTGGTTGAACCACGGGGAGAAGTTCAGCGTCGCAGATTATTATTTTTTTCCTGAACCAGTTCTTGGGCTGCATGAGTTCTAAGCTTCTGGAGCGGGTCTCTCGCGGCTCTCTGATGAAGCTGCGCTTCCGCTCATTTGATGTTTAAGATCTGTAATTTAGAGTTCCAATGGTCTAATGCATGAAGCACAGGAAGACATTTTTTCTTCAAACAGCTGGTCGCACTGGTGCGACCTATGACATTTTTTAGTCGCACCTTTTACTTTTAAAGATTAGGTCACATTTATGACCAAATTTTTTGCAGTCTAGAGCCCTGAGACAAATGACCAGTTATTGTTAAATATGAGCACAGTGTTTGTAATGCTGCCACAGCTCCAGTCCTACCTTTTATAGAAGAATGATCTTGAAATATCTTCAAGTAGGGATGTCCCATCAGAAACTGCAGCAAACCTCCTTCATCTAGAGAAAAAAGAGATCATTCATGTTTTATTTCAGCACAAAGTTTGTTAAAATTAGAGCAGTTTGTTCAACCCTTTGATGCACCAGAGCACACTTCTGTGTTTCTGAGTTGTAATGCATGAAGAAAATACCTGCTTTTTCCAATAGGGGGCAGTCACACTACCCTCTTTACACACCAGGGTATATGCAGGAATCTTGACGTTAAATTCAATACCTTTTCAAGACTTTTTCAAGAACGTCTCAATATTTTTTTAATACCTCACTGCCATTCTGGTTATGTGGCAGCGTTCACCGAGATTCTCTTCCGTCTTAACATTTTGGTGCGTTCGTAATACTCACCGGGAACACCAGAGCGTACATTGTGCTTTTGAACTTCTGCACCGCCCACCCTGGTGCTCTGAGAGAAGGATTACTAACGCACCCTTTGTTTCCCGTTCTTTTTTTAAATAAAAATGACTAAATTCACACACGTTTACAATGTTTTTGGGACTCAAACTGTTGGACATCAAATTCAGATTTTTTTCGTTCCAAAATGTAAGACTTAAAGCCGCATTCTGGAGGATTTCATCAAGAGAGCAGTTTTTGAATCTAGCGTCCAAAGGCTCCTCCTCAAAACATCTCGACACGTCCGGTCGTGTGTGCGCGCGTGCACACAGAGCATATACGTTGCGGACATGAACTGTACAGCTCAATGTGTAGTAGGGCTGTGCGATATGACGAAATATTTCATCTGGACGATAGAAAATGTCTACCGTCAGATCAAAAGCTCTATCGTTTAAGCCACGATAGAAGTTTGACAGGATAATGCACTTTACGGGATGTTCATGAACGCACCGCGCAGCAACGCATAAACAAACATGGAGGCAGACGGTAGTGGACGCGTTTTAGACCAGAGTCAACAGGATAACCAGCTAACTCAAACCGAGGAGCTTGTTCCTAAAAGAGGGACAACTTCTGTCTCATGGATGTGGTTTAAATATAAAAAGACCGACGTGGACCAGACAACAGCTGTTTGTAAAGTTCGCCGGCTCCCGGTCCCAACAACAGACTCCGACGCCACTAATATATTTTATCACCTGCACAAAAACCACGTCGAAGAATACAGAGACAGTCAAAGAGTAAAAGCTGCAAAAGCAGCGTTGAGTGTTGGAGTAAGAGCTCAGAATAAACTCCAGACGCTGCTACAGGTTTTTACCTGCAGCACGTCATGTAGCTCCTAGCTGCCAGCTGAGCGAGATGGAAGGAAGGAAGGAGGTTACTGCTGCTGTTACCATGCACATCTACAAAGATATGGCTCTAATCTACACGTGGAGAAACGTGAGTTTAGTGAGTTACACTCGAACCCAGATATGAAACACCCAGCTGAAAACACATCACTAAAGTCATGTTACTGATCTATATGATGCATGTCGGGCCACAGTGGAGGAGGAGATTCATAAGGAGGTGTTCTATCGTATGTTTATCGTTATCGGGATATAAAATGAGCTATATCGGGATATGGAATTTTGGCCATATCGCCCAGCCCTAATGTGTAGGGTTTAATCACTCACAGTTCACAACTCTTATTCCAACACTACGAGGGTCTGATGAGCCCTCTCTGTCCCTGCTGCTTCTGATATTAGCTCTGTTAGCAGCGAGCTGCTGCTGGACTCTGAAGCTGAACTTGACTCGGCCCTGGAGGAACTTTCTGACCAAAATAAACGCGTAATCCTGTCAAGCCTTGTCATTCTGTGAGGTGAAAGGTTTAAAAATAAAAATAAATCCGTCTTTAGCTGGAGAATGGGTAGGTTTTTAGTAGAAATGAGCTGTGAGGTTGAGACGCAAACAGAGAAACACACGGAGTGTCCTGTACGACAGCGCCCCCTACTGGTACAGGTTTGGTCGATGCGCGTGCATGTTGAGAGAATGCAGACATTTGAATTTCATTGGCTGAAAAATGTCAGCGGCAAGAAATAATGGAAAGAACAGCTGATCATAGAGAGGATGCGCGCGCACTGACGGAAACAACGGGAACTCACGGTAGCGTTTGAATGGTGAGTGGCAGCTGATTAACAAACAAATTCAAACATTTTGCTTAACTTTGTCACTCTTGTTTATTTGGCAACGCAATTAACTCGGTGAGATAAAGCCAGCATCAACTCACTCTGGAGGAGACTGAGGAAACTCTTGAGAGCCTCCAGGAATTTATTGATCAGGTGTTTGAAAGTTTTGTTATGGGGCCGAAGAAACCAGCCGAGGTGGACCAACCTGCCAAGAGGAGCCGACAGCCGGACTCTCCGGTGGGGGCGGAGGCCTCCGCCGATAAAGGAATTTATGAGGTTCTGGAAAATATAGAAAAGAAGCTTGCAGGAGTAGAGTCACGTCTACACCTACTGGACGATTTACATAGTGATTTCCAGAAACTCCGCGAGTCTCTGGAGTTCAGTCAGGGACAGGTAGAGTCTCTGGCGACAGAGAACGCGTCTCTTAGGGAGACCGTGACATTCCTCTCAACGGGAATGGATCGGCTCTCCCACGATAATAAAACCCTACAACAGGCAGTGTTAGACCTCCAGGCCCGGAGTATGAGGGATAATTTAGTGTTTGCTGGTTTACCTGAGCAGACAGGCGGAGCGCAGGAGGACTGTGAGCTGACGGTGAAGACCTTCCTCCAGACCCACATGAAGATCTCTGAGGAGACGGTTAAAAACATCACCTTCCACCGTGTGCACCGGATTGGAGCCAAGAGAGGGGACGGAAAAAGATCTCGTCCCATCGTGGCAAAATTCGAACACTTTAAAGAGAAAATCTTAGTGAAGTCTCACGGCAGGGAGCTGAAAGGTAAAGCTTTCAGTGTAAATGACCAGTTTCCGAAGGAAATATTAGATCGTCGCAGAGTCCTGTTTCCTCTACGCAAGAAGTTTATTCAGGAAGGTAAACGAGCTGTGATCTCTGTGGATAAACTGTATGTTAATAATCAGCTTTATAAGGAGAAAGGAGTGACCGACTGGCTCTTCTGAATCATCACCAGGTAAAATAAATGTTCCTTTATCTTCACTGGATTTCACCAGGTCACAATCAAACATTAGCTGCTAAATCCGTGTTTCCCTTTTGATGACGATGTTCACGTCTTTCACCTCACGCACGCACTATCACGCACTCACACACGCACCCACACTATCCCTTCTTTTTTCCCTTTTATTCTCATTTCTTTTTACCGTCTTTTTTCCCACTCTTTCCACCCTGTTATTTACTCTCTTTTTCTTTTGTCTCTCTCTGCTTCTGGACTTTCAAGCTGCACAGGGGAACTTTGATCTGCAGCATCAGACACAGCATGCACAAACATCTAGAACTCAGTGCATCCACACAGCGTTCATGCATATATATGTCTATGTATAGGTCACACACAGACAAACTTCACACTCACACATAGAAGCTATCAGACAACACCAGGCACTATGTATGACTTCACCTGGTTTCATTTTACTTTCTTGTCTCTTATTATTTCCTTTTTTACATTATTATCATTTTGTGGCTGGCCATGTGGTGGAACGTTGCTATTATTATTAGTAGTATTATTATTGTCCCTAATCTGTTTGAGGATGATATGCGTCATAATTTAGCTAAACACACAAATCTATGGGGTCACTAAGGTTTGTCTCATGGAATGTTCATGGAGCTGGCTCCAGAGAGAAGAGGTTAAAGATCTTTGACCAGCTTAAACGGCTGAAGGCAGATGTTGTCTTGCTTCAAGAAATTCATAAGAATGCTGCAGCTATAGAGGATCTTAGAAGGCCTGAATTTAACAGCGTGTTCTCTGCCTGCTATAACTCGAGGCAGAGAGGAGTAGCTATTTTAATACACAAAAATGTCAATTTTTCAATACTTGATACAGTTACAGATCCAGAAGGTAGATTTATAATAATAAAAGTAGCTATTCAGAATAAAAAGTTATGTATTGTCAGTATATATGGCCCAAATGTTGATGACCCCTCATTCTTTCATTCCCTTTTTGCTGCACTCTCTGATCACTCAGACTGCTCACTGGTTATTGGGGGAGACTTCAACTTTGGTCTGAATGAGGAAATAGACCGGCTCAGTTCAGCTGGGACTCAGCGCTGTTGGCAATCCACAAATACACTTAAACAGTATATGAGTGATTATGGACTTTGTGATGCATGGCGATCTCTTCACCCCAACCAGAAAGAATACACTTTTTTCTCACAAGTCCACCACTCTCACTCCCGTCTGGATTATTTTCTAGTCAGCAGCTCCTTGTTGACTGACATTTCAGACACTGAGATACACGCTAAGGCGGTCAGCGATCATGCTCCTGTCTCTTTAACTCTGGTAAATAATAAAACTGTTCCACCAAGTAGGAACTGGAGATTTAATACATCACTGCTTGAAGATGAAGATTTTATTAAATATTTTAAAGAAGAGTGGGCCTTATATTTAGAATATAACGACCTGCCTGGAACACCAGCATCGGTTCTCTGGGAAGCTGGGAAGGCTGTAATGAGAGGTAAAATGATGTCATTTTCAACACATAAGAAAAGAATAGAGAATAAACGAACTCAGGAATTAGAAGAAATCATTAAATCTTTAGAGACTTCCCAGGAAGAAGAAATACAGGGCAAAGTACGGAAAGCAAAGCTAGAACTAAATGAAATTATTAATAAAAAAACTAAATTTTTAGCACAAAGACTTTGAATAGAAAACTTTGAACATAGTAATAAATCAGGTAGATTTCTAGCCAACCAGTTGAAAAAAAAATAAAGAAAAAACAACTATATCTGCAGTTAAAGACGTGACTGGGAATACAGTTTATGAACCAGAAGGTATAAACAACACTTTCAGAGATTTTTATAAAACCTTATACTCTCCACAGGTTAACCCATCAGATAATGAGATTAATCAATTTCTAGACAGAATAACACTTCCTAAACTGCCAGATGATCAAGCGACGGCCCTGGACTCACCATTAACTCCAGCTGACCTCCAGGAGGCCCAATAAGAAGGCTCCAGGTCCAGATGGATTTCCAGCTGAATTCTATAAAGAATTCTGGGATACTCTAGCTCCAATCTTCTTCAGAATGATACAGGAAATAGAAGGAAATGGCAGACTACCACCAAATATGAACTCTGCCAACATTAGTCTCCTGTTAAAACCAGGTAAAGATCCTGTATTTCCTACCAGTTATCGTCCCATATCACTTATTAATGCTGATCTCAAAATCATCTGTAAAGCCCTCGCTAGAAGATTAGAGAAGGTGACTCCCCTCATTATACATCCTGATCAGATGGGCTTCATCAAAGGAAGACACTCGTCCACAAACTCACGTAGATTACTTAGTTTAATAGATTACTCTAACAGTAAAAACATTGAAACTAATATTTTATCTCTAGATGCAGAAAAAGCTTTTGATAGAGTAAACTGGAAATTTTTATTTGCAACCCTACATAAATTTGGTTTTGGGAATTCTTTTATAAACTGGTTAAAAATCCTATACAGTTCTCCAACAGCTCGTGTCAGGACAAA
>SSNR01000394.1:332909-357864 GCA_006937965.1 Callopanchax toddi
CAGTAGGTATGGTGTTCTTGGGATGCAACTCAGTATTCTTCTTCCTCCAAACATGACGAGTTGAGTTTAGACCAAAAAGTTCTACTTTGGTTTCATCTGACCACATGACATTCTCCCAATCCTCTGCTGTATCATCCATGTGCTCTCTGGCAAACTTCAGACGGGCCTGGACATGCACTGGCTTCAGCAGCGGAACACGTCTGGCACTGCAGGATTTGATTCCCTGCCGTTGTAGTGTGTTACTGATGGTGACCTTTGTTACTTTGGTCCCAGCTCTCTGCAGGTCATTCGCCAGGTCCCCCCGTGTGGTTCTGGGATTTTTGCTCACCGTTCTCATGATCATTTTGACCCCACGGGATGAGATCTTGCGTGGAGCCCCAGATCGAGGGAGATTATCAGTGGTCTTGTATGTCTTCCATTTTCTGATAATTGCTCCCACAGTTGATTTTTTCACACCAAGCTGCTTGCCTATTGTAGATTCACTCTTCCCAGTCTGGTGCAGGTCTACAATTCTTTTCCTGGTGTCCTTCGAAAGCTCTTTGGTCTTGGCCATAGTGGAGTTTGGAGTCTGACTGTTTGAGGCTGTGGACAGGTGTCTTTTATACAGATAATGAGTTCAAACAGGTGCCATTAATACAGGTAACGAGTGGAGGACAGAAAAGCTTCTTAAAGAAGACGTTACAGGTCTGTGAGAGCCAGAGATTTTCCTTGTTTGAAGTGACCAAATACTTATTTTCCACCCTAATTTACAAATAAATTCTTTAAAAATCCTACCATGTGAATTCATGGATTTTTTTTCACATTCTGTCTCTCACAGTTGAAGTGTGCCTATGATGAAAATTACTGACCTCTGCCATCACTTTGAGTGGGGGAACTTGCACAATCGGTGGCTGACCAAATACTTTTTTGCCCCACTGTATGTGTGTGTGTGTGTATACATACATACATACATACATATATATATATATATATATATATACATACATATATTAGGGGTGTGTATTGGCAAGAATCTGGTGATACGAGAAGTATCACGATACAGGTGCAACGATACAATATATTGCGCTATCACAATATTACAAGCAATACGATATATTGCGATATTTATTATTTTAACTGATGAAATACTGTTGCATCTGAACAGAAAAGTTTGACTCTTTTATTTTCATTTAGTATATTGCAATTGGTGTTTTTGTTTTCAAGAATGTCATAATTAAATTGGCTTACAGCTCATACGCACACGTCACTGGGTCTAATTTATGGTGGGAGCTGCAGGTAATGTATAAAGGTCTGCTAACACCAGTGTTGGGCCAGTTACTTCAAAACTGTAATGCATTATTTATTATGTTACTGTCATTTTACAGTAGTTTATTACATTACAATATTACTGTATTCTAAATGTAAGGCATTACACTACTATTGCATTACTTTAAGTTACTTTCACCTAAATAACTGTAAATATGGATTTGACCATCTAAATGTAGCTCATGACACTCAGTGAGCTCATTCCATATCCAGTGGAAGGTGATGTGATGGATACATCCAACTATCTGGATAGAAATCCATCCTCTCATCTGTTTATTAACCCATCCATTCATCTTTATATTGACCCATCCATCCATCCGTATATTATTCCATCATCTACAGAATATTGAAATTTATACACATTTTTTTTTTTTTTTTTACCCCGTGTCCTGTCCGGGGTAACTGCTTCGATTGCCTCTCCTCCTCCTGTCTCCTCCTCCTGCAGCTTCCTGTTACATCACGCGCTGCTCGGTGCACAAGAGAGTTATCTCTCCAATTTATGATTTGGAGCATCCCGTCAGCGAGTCTGTGACTATTAGGGATGGGACGATACACTTAAACTCACGATACGATGCACCTCGATATGTCAGAGTCACGATACGATATTTCACGATACGATATCAAGAAGAAGAAAAAATAAAAAATATTACTGTATAATACCAACTTGTTTATTTTTGTTTCAGTTGCACACGGGGAAACACAAGGCCTAACAGGCCAATCACAAACCAGAACACTCCCTTAGTGTTGCTCTAACCCTATAGGTTAAGTTATCTCAGGTTTGTTTCTGATCACGACTTCTAAACCTCCTGCTCTCAACCCAAGGTTTAAAACTGAAGGAGACTCTTTAATGGGAGACAATGAGTCTTCAACATAACTGGAAAATTCAGCTGTTTTCAATTCAAACTGAACATGATCATGTCCAGGATGACAGAGAGTCTACTCCAACATGCTGCAGCATTCTGTCAAAAGGGAATCTGAAACTTCAATCTGGCTGCTGTCAGTAACAATAAAACAGATTTAAAACATTAAAACTCTAAGCAGATTAAATAGTTCAGAAAAAGCAAAATAATAATATTAATCTCACAACTTTGTGTGTTGTCAGATTATTATTATTATTATTATTACTAATAATAGGTTCATTTATTGGTCAGCCATTTCAGGTCCTAGAGGGCTGAACCCAGCAGCTTCTCATCTGGAGGACTTTCATTATTTTACAGTTTATTTGTTCAGCGTTCTGACGTCTGGCTCATATAGATGAGTGAGTGTAGATGTGTCTGACTGGTGATTTCTGCAGTGAGACATGAAAACTCACCTCACTCCAACACCTTTAAATCCACCGTGTTGATGTATTTTAACGAGCTTCCTCCGGTATTTCCACGGTAGTTTTTGTTGCAGGACGCAAAGTTTGCATCACTCTGACGGAGTAAAAGTTCGGCAGATATACTTTCACTTTCATTTCCGGCGCTGCGCTCCGGGACAGCAGGGAGGAGAGGGAGAGACGCGACGCTGCACACAGAGGGTCTGCAGGCTGCATGATCAGCTGTGAAATACTTTGTTCAGTCTTGGCAGATTACGTTTTTTTTTTTCATGGACATCACCCGATTCTGTTCAGCAGCTGATGCTCGATGTCAACCCTAAATTGCCTGCATTACTACTACTCATTACTACTACTCACGCAGCAGCGCCATCTAGTGTTTATTTCGCGATTCATTTTTTTTCAACTCGATGCATTTCGTCACGTTTTATATCGCGAAATTTCGCCAAACGGTATTTCGTCCCATCCCTAGTGACTATCATGAAACTTCTTCTCAGTTCGAAAAAAATCAACTTCTTCTCAGTTCGCTTCAGTTTCCCGCCTTAGTTGCCGTGAGTGCTCTTCCTCTGGACCGACTCGAGCTCTAAAGCTTGAATTTCAGCCCGGACCGAACGGACTTGTTATTCTCAAATTGCATACAGGTTGGCAGGTCTGATAATGTATGACAGAAATACACTGCTAGCCAAATAAACGACAATCCACCAAACTGGAGTTAAAACAGGATTTTAAACGTGCATCAATTCAGCTGTAAGCAGCAGCACCTATAGGGTTTAGCGTTTAAGCATTAGCACCAGCAGCCACCAGAGTAAAACTCTAAACTAAATTCTCAGAGAATGACAATAAATGTGGCTGACGAATATTTAAACGTACTAACCCACAGATTATTATGGGTGTATTTTTACACATTTTCATCTCTTATTGCTTACTTTTATGTCTTTCATGTAACACTGAATGGGAGACGTGTCCGTCATCACAAAACAACGCACGGCCGGAAACTCGGACAAAATATTAGTTCCGACCCGCAGAACTTTTGTTCCGCCCATATGAATTATTAATAAAAAAATCTATTTTGTGCTTTTAAAATATCGATATAATATTGGGACATGAAATATCGCGATATATCACTAAATCGATTTTTCTTACACCCCTAATTACACACACATATATACATATATATATATATATATATATATATATATATATATATATATATATATATATATATATATATATATATATATATATATATATATTAGGGCTGCACGATTATGACCAAAATAATAATCACAATTATTTTGATCAATATTGTAATCTCGATTATTAATCACGATCATTCATCCTGTCTGGTAAAATGTGTTTTATTGCACCAGTTATAAACAATGTTGCAACATTTTTCTGTGAAAAATAAAACTTTAGAATAGATTATAAATAATGCAAAAAAACAACTAAAAAACTCAAATACTTTTATATTTATAAATAATGCAACCCCCCCAAATACTCAAATTGCTCACTGTATTGATAGGACACATATCTTTGGCCAAATAAAAAGATATTGCGTCTGTTATTTCTGCGTGTCTTTGTGAAAAAGATGGATACTAGTCTAGAATACTACACCGTCAGCACATATAGTCTGGTTTACCAGCTACCTCATCTCCAGATGCTGCAGCATTTTACATTTCAGACATGACTTGCTCTAATCAGTCCAACTTGCTGCCGCCGTAATGTGTGACGGGCTGCTACAGTGCTGAGTGGCTTGTGCTCGGTTTTTATTTTGGCAGCTTAAGGAAGCTTTAGCCATGCGTTCGCCCCCTGGTGGTTGGCAGACTATTGGTTGAGGCGGTGTGTGATGAAGAGGCAAGTAGAAGAGCTCGCAATTTGAATGGAAATATCGTTGACGATCAGGTTCATTTAATTGTGGCCACCAAAATCTTGATCACGATCAAAATTCGATTAGTTGTGCAGCCCTAATATATATATATATATATATATATACATATATATATATATATATATATATATATATATATATATATATATATATATATATATATACACACACACACACACACACACACACGAATACCAGTAATTAAATGAATATCAAAGATTAATAGAAGGTTAATAGTTACATAATTGACATGTTTTAACCTTGAATTTATTAAGTTTTTTTACCAGGTATCTATGTGTCTACCTTTACCTAATGGTTTAATCCCCCTCTGTGGCTATCGCTGAATGGTTTAATCCACATCTACTTACCACGTATGATCAGCTTGTCGTCTAGGGACAAACAGAGGAACCACTGTAGCAGCTTTGGGTCGTTCAGATCCAGAAAGCTGTGAAACGTCACCAAATCCAACACACTCCTGAAAAGCACAGAAACATAACTTGATCTCCTCTTTAAATAAATAGATAAATAAATAGATACATAGAAACTCCTGAAGTTTGCAGATGACACCACTGTCATTGGTTTAATCCAGGATGGACATACAGACAGGAGGTGGATCGACTGGTCCACTGGTGCAGTCAAAACCACCTGGAGCTAAACCCTCTGAAGACTGTGGAAATGACGGTGGACTTCAGGAGAACACCCCCTTCAGTCCCTCCCCTCACAATCCTAAACAACACCGTGTCTACTGTGGATCATTTCTGGTTCCTAGGAACCACCATTCCTCTGGATCTGAGATGATCTTCACACATAGACCTTAGGAAGGAGGCCCAGCAAAGACTGTACTTCTTACGACAGCTAAGGAAGTACATCCTCCCACAGGAGCTACTGGTCATCTTCTACACCGCCATCATCCAGACCGTCCTGTGCTCATCCATTTCTGTGTGGTTTGGCTCAACAACCACAAAACATGACAGGTCCAGACTGCAACGAATAATCAGGTCTACAGAGAGGATCATGAGGACTGACCTTCCCTCCATCCATGACTTGTACAGGTCTAGGGTCAGGAAAAAGGCAGCCAGCATCTCTGTAGACCCCACACACCCTGCATGCAAACTTTTCAAACTCTTACAATCAGGTCGGCGCTACAGAGCGCTTTTTACAAAAACTAGCCGCCACAGAGACAGTTTCTTCCCCCAGGCTGTCTCTCTGATGAACACCTCATAGAGTGTGTTACACAGTGAGAAATAAGCATACTTGCACTACCTCAACCTGTTTTTAGGTTTCCTTCTTTAATTGTTAAGTACATCTACTAAATTATATATATAAAGAAAAAAAACTGTACATAAATGTTCATATGGCTCCTATATTGTTCCCCAGTTCCCTAATGTCACTAGTTTTTTTTATAGTGTATTAATGTCTGTACAATGTTAGCGTATGAAACCAATGCCAAATTCCTTGATTGTGCAACAATCTTGGCCATTAAAGCCGATTCTGAGTCAGTCAGTCAGATAGACAGAAAAGACAGTGTGTGGTTCTTACTTGTAGAGAATTACCTTTCTGCTATCTGCTGAAGAAAAAACGAGTTAGTTATCGAGCTACATGCTAAAGGCTACAGCTATACGCTAGCGGCTACCGCCGCCAATACTCACCCATCCTGTTCTGTCGGACTTACTGACCAAATAAACGTTCGGTGTCGGTCCCGGGGCCGAAGTAGCAGACAAAAACCAGGAAACTAGGAACCGGAGACCCTCAGTACCCAGCAGCAAATGTAGGAGACCCGCAAAACGGCGCAATAAACCCTCTACTGCGGTAGTTCTAGTGGGTTGCCAGATCTTGCGAAAGTAATCAGGGGAATCCCGCCGTTTCTGCAAAATATCTAGATAACTAGTTGAGGTTTTCACTCTATGACTTTCACATCACAAAGCAATGAATTTAGAAATATATTTTCTGTTTTTGGTGTGTTTGAATCGAATTTCATTAGAATAGTTGGTAGTTGGAGGATGTCACATCCAACAACCTAAGAATAAACTCCATTTTCTACAGTTCATATATCACTTTTTCTAATAGACTATTTCCCCAATAAGTAAAACTATCAGACACCTTGGTAAAGATACAACTCCCAAGTAACTCTAATAACTGACCATGCACCTGTTTCATTAACAACACGGTCCACTAGATGGCGCCTAAACACTTCATTACTCAAAGACTTATATCACCAATCTCCAGGCAGATCTGCTAGTTATACAGGTTAAAACACATTCATTCCTCTGTCTGAGGAACTTCGAAGAGCTCTTTAATAATAAATAAATAATTGTAAAATCACCAGATCCTGATAAATTCCAGAGAGAAATTTATAAATATTTCGGGAATAAATCGTCACCATTATTCAATCAATTTGTTAGTGAAAAGACAGAAACGTTAAAAATTCCATTTCACGTGAACACAGCAGCTATGAATGTTGCCCAACACCACCCACCAGCTAGACCCATCACTAACCGATACAGATTATAAAAATGATTTCAGTCTTTAGTTACCAGAACTGAAACAGCTCTAATCCTATGAACTCAGACCACAAAGGATTCATAAGGAAAAAACTCTTCAGATAAACATGACGGCTGTTTATGTGACCTGTAGGATGTTTATGTGACCTGTAGGTTGTTTATGTGACCTGTAGGCTGCTTATGTGACCTGTAGGCTGTTTATGTGACCTGTAGGTTGTTTATGTGACCTGTAGGCTGTTTATATGACCTGTAGGCTGTTTAAATGACCTGTAGGCTGTTTATATGACCTTTAGGCTGTTTATATGACCTGTAGGCTTTTTATGAGACCTGTAGGATGTTTATGTGACCTGTAGGTTGGTTATGTGACCTGTAGGTTATTTATGTGACCTGTAGACTCTTTATGTGACCTGTAGACTGTTTATGTGACCTGTAGGTTGTTTATATGACCTGTGAACTGTTTATGTGACCTGTAGACTGTTTATGTGACCTGTAGGCTGCTTATATGACCTGTAAGATGTTTATGTGACCTGTATGCTGTTTATATGACCTGTAGGATGTTTATGTGACCTGTATGCTGCTTATATGACCTGTAGGCTGTTTATGTGACCTGTAGGCTCTTTATGTGACCTGTAGGATGTTTATGTGACCTGTAGGCTGTTTATGTGACCTGTAGGCTGTTTATGTGACCTGTAGGCTGTTTATGTGAACTGTAGGCGGTTTATGTGACCTGTAGGCTGCTTATATGACCTGTAGGCTGTTTATGTGACCTGTAGGCTGCTCATGTGACCTGTAGGCTGTTTATGTGACCTGTAGGCTGTTTATGTGACCTGTAGGATATTTATGTGACCTGATGGCTGCTTATGTGACCTGTAGGCTGTTTATGTGACCTGTAGGCTGTTTATGTGACCTGTAGGATGTTTATGTGACCTGTAGGCTGCTTAAATGACCTGTAGGCTGCTTATGTGACCTGTAGGCTGCTTATGTGACCTGTAGGCTGCTTATATGACCTGTAGGCTGCTTATGTGACCTGTAGGCTGCTTATGCGACCTGTAGGATATTTATGTGACCTGTAGGATGTTTATGTGACCTGTAGGATGTTTATTTGACCTGTAGACTGTTTATGTGACCTGTAGACTGTTTATGTGACCTGTAGACTCTTCATGTTACCTGTAGACTGTTTATGTGACCTGTAGGCATTTTATATGACCTGTAGGCTGTTTATGTGACCTGTAGGCATTTTATATTACCTGTAGGATGTTTATGTGACCTGTAGGCTGTTTATGTGACCTGTAGGGTGTTTATATGACCTGTAGACTCTTTATATGACCTGTAGGCTGCTTATGTGACCTGTAGGCTGTTTATGTGACCTGTAAGCTGTTTATGTTACCTGTAGGTTGTTTATGTGACCTGTAGGCTGTTTATGTGACTTGTAGGCTGTTTATGTGACCTGTAGACTCTTTATGTGACCTGTAGGCTGTTTATGTGACCTGTAGGCTGTTTATGTGACCTGTAGACTCTTTATGTGACCTGTAGGCTGTTTATGTGACATGTAGGCTGTTTATATGACCTGTGAGTTGTTTATGTGACCTGTAGACTCTTTATGTGACATGTAGACTGTTTATATGACTTGTAGGCAGTTTATGTGAACTGTAGGCTGTTTATATGACCTGTAGACTGTTTATGTGACCTGTAGGCTGTTTATGTGACCTGTAGATGCTTTATGTGACCTGTAGGCTGTTTATGTGACCTGTAGGCTGTTTATGTGACCTGTAGACTCTTTATGTGACCTGTAGGCTGTTTATGTGACCTGTAGGCTGTTTATATGACCTGTAAGTTGTTTATGTGACCTGTAGGTTGTTTATGTGACCTGTAGGCTGTTTATATGACTTGTAGGCTGTTTATGTGAACTGTAGGCTGTTTATGTGACCTGTAGACTGTTTATGTGACCTGTAAGGCTGTTTATATGACCTGTAGGTTGTTTATGTGACCTGTAGGCTGTTTATATGACCTGTAGGCTGTTTAAATGACCTGTAGGCTGTTTATATGACCTTTAGGCTGTTTATATGACCTGTAGGCTTTTTATGAGACCTGTAGACTGTTTATGTGACCTGTAGGTTGGTTATGTGACCTGTAGGTTATTTATGTGACCTGTAGACTCTTTATGTGACCTGTAGACTGTTTATGTGACCTGTAGGTTGTTTATATGACCTGTGAACTGTTTATGTGACCTGTAGACTGTTTATGTGACCTGTAGTCTCTTTATATGACATGTAGACTGTTTATGTGACCTGTAGACTCTTTATGTGACCTGTAGGCTGTTTTTGTGACCTGTAGACTCTTTATGTGACCTGTAGACTTCTTATGTGACCTGTTGACTGTTTACATGACCTGTAGACTGTTTATGTGACCTGTAGACTCTTTACGTGACCTGTTTATATGACCTGTAGACTGTTTATGTGACCTGTTGACTGTTTATATGACCTGTAGACTGTTTATGTGACCTGTAGGCTGTTTATATGACCTGTAGGATGTTTATATGACCTGTAGGCTGTTTATGTGACCTGTAGGTTGTTTATATGACCTGTAGACTCTTTATGAGACCTGTAGACTGTTTATGTGACCTGTAGGTTGGTTATGTGACCTGTAGGTTATTTTTGTGACCTGTAGACTCTTTATGTGACCTGTAGACTGTTTATGTGACCTGTAGACTCTTTATATGACATGTAGACTGTTTACGTGACCTGTAGACTCTTTATGAGACCTGTAGGCTGTTTTTGTGACCTGTAGACTCTTTATGTGACCTGTAGACTCTTTATGTGACCTGTAGGCTGTTTATGTGACTTGTAGACTCTTTATGTGACCTGTAGACTGTTTATGTGACCTGTAGACTGTTTATATGACCTGTACACTCTTTATGTGACCTGTTTATATGACCTGTAGACTGTTTATGTGACCTGTAGACTCTTTATGTGACATGTACACTCTTTATGTGACCTGTTTATATGACCTGTAGACTGTTTACGTGACCTGTAGAATATTTATGTGACCTGCAGACTCTTTATGTGACCTGTAGACTGTTTATGTGACCTGTAGACTGTTTACATGACCTGTAGACTGTTTATATGACCTGTAGACTGTTTATGTGACCTGTAGACTCTTTATGTGACCTGTAAAGTCTTTATGTGACCTGTAGACTGTTTACATGACCTGTAGATTGTTTATTTGACCTGTAAACTCTTTATGTGACCTGTAGACTGTTTACATGACCTGTAGACTTTTTATGTGACCTGTAGACTCTTTATGTGACCTGTAGACTCTTTATGTGACCTGTAAAGTCTTTATGTGACCTGTAGACTGTTTATGTGACCTGTAGACTGTTTACATGACCTGTAGACTGTTTATGTGACCCGTAGACTCTTTATGTGACCTGTAAACTCTTTATCTGACCTGTAGACTGTTTATGTGACCTGTAGACTGTTTACATGACCTGTAGATTGTTTATTTGACCTGTAAACTCTTTATGTGACCTGTAGACTGTTTACATGACCTGTAGACTTTTTATGTGACCTGTAGACTCTTTAGATGACCTGTAGACTGTTTATGTGACCTGTAAACTCTTAATGTGACCTGTAGACTGTTTACATGACCTGTAGACTGTTTATGTGACCCATAGACTCTTTATGTGACCTGTAGACTGTTTATATGACCTGTAGACAGTTTATGTGACCTGTAGACTCTTTATGTGACCTGTAAACTCTTTATGTGACTTAT
This sequence comes from Callopanchax toddi, assembly GCA_006937965.1. Lineage (NCBI taxonomy): Eukaryota > Metazoa > Chordata > Actinopteri > Cyprinodontiformes > Nothobranchiidae > Callopanchax > Callopanchax toddi. Next base: position 343,690 of record SSNR01000394.1, read on the forward strand.
AGACTGTTTATGTGACCTGTAGACTGTTTACTTTAGACTGTTTATGTGACCTGTAGACTGTTTACATGACCTGTAGACTGTTTATGTGACCTGTAGATGGTTTATGTGACCTGTAGACTCTTTATGTGACCTGTAAACTCTTTATGTGACCTGTAGACTATTTATGTGACCTGTAGACTGTTTACTGTAGACTGTTTATGTGACCTGTAGACTGTTTACATGACCTGTAGACTGTTTATATGACCTGTAGATGGTTTATGTGACCTGTAGACTCTTTATGTGACCTGTAAACTCTTTATGTGACCTGTAGACTATTTATGTGACCTGTAGACTGTTTACTCTAGACTGTTTATGTGACCTGTAGACTGTTTATGTGACCTGTAGACTGTTTACTGTAAACTCTTTATGTGACCTGTAGACTATTTATGTGACCTGTAGACTGCTTATGTGACCTGTAGACTGTTTATGTGACCTGTAGACTGTTTACTGTAAACTCTTTACATGACCTGTAGACTGTTTATATGACCTGTAGACGGTTTATGTGACCTGTAGACTCTTTATGTGACCTGTAAACTCTTTATGTGACTTGTAGACTATTTATGTGACCTGTAGACTGTCTATGTGACCTGTAGACTGTTTATGTGACCTGTAGACTGTTTACTGTAAACTCTTTATGTGACCTGTAGACTGTTTATGTGACCTGTAGACTGTTTATGTGACCTGTAGACTGTTTGCATGACCTGTAGACTTTTTATGTGACCTGTAGACTGTTTATGTGACCTGTAGGCTGTTTATATGACCTGTAGACTATTTATGTGACCTGTAGACTGTTTATGTGACCTGTAGACTGTTTATGTGACCTGTAGACTGTTTACTGTAAACTCTTCATGTGACCCGTAGACTGTTTATGTGACCTGTAGACTGTTTATGTGACCTGTAGACTGTTTACTGTAAACTCTTTACATGACCTGTAGACTGTTTATATGACCTGTAGACGGTTTATGTGACCTGTAGACTCTTTATGTGACCTGTAAACTCTTTATGTGACTTGTAGACTATTTATGTGACCTGTAGACTGTCTATGTGACCTGTAGACTGTTTATGTGACCTGTAGACTGTTTACTGTAAACTCTTTATGTGACCTGTAGACTGTTTATGTGACCTGTAGACTGTTTATGTGACCTGTAGACTGTTTGCATGACCTGTAGACTTTTTATGTGACCTGTAGACTGTTTATGTGACCTGTAGGCTGTTTATATGACCTGTAGACTATTTATGTGACCTGTAGACTGTTTATGTGACCTGTAGACTGTTTATGTGACCTGTAGACTGTTTACTGTAAACTCTTCATGTGACCCGTAGACTGTTTATGCGACCTGTAGACTGTTTATGTGACCTGTAGACTGTTTACTCTAGACTGTTTATGTGACCTGTAGACTGTTTATGTGACCTGTAGACTGTTTACTGTAAACTCTTTATGTGACCTGTAGACTGTTTATATGACCTGTAGACGGTTTATGTGACCTGTAGACTCCTTATGTGACCTGTAAACTCTTTATGTGACCTGTAGACTGTTTATGTGACCTGTAGACTGTTTACTTTAGACTGTTTATGTGACCTGTAGACTGTTTACATGACCTGTAGACTGTTTATGTGACCTGTAAGGCTGCAGGTTGTTTATATCCTTATATCCTGGGGGGGTCTGTGGAGGTTCGGATCCGGCACTGCGCGTTCAAGGTCGCGCGCGCTCGGTACTGAATCATCCAGGCTCGTGCGCTCCGTCAGTGCGCACGAGGTGCCCAAACGCGTCTTTGCGCATGGGGAGCTTTGCGGTCCGATCACACAGCCCGTGATCAGATGCTGATTTTAACTACACTTCCTGTTGTGGTGGCTCTGAAGGAGCTCTCATAAGTGTTCAGGCTATGAAGACTGGTTGACACGCACAAGCTGCGCCAGCAGGCAAACACAGAGCTATCCAAACCCATTCACCTCCCGGTGAGGAGTTGCACATCAGCGCCAGGTTCTCCCCTGAGTCTCTCAATAAAAAAAAAAATGATGTGCACCCCTCATTTCTCTCTCTTTTTCTCATGATCTCATAATAATGAATGTTAATATTATAACCGGTGTTCCGCTCTGCGCACGGCGCTGCACTGCAACCTCGTCACGCCCACCTGCTCTCTGCAGCTCTGAGCGCGCTGCGGTGAATCGGACACACTTCAGACCATCTCCCCAGAGGTGAGAGATTAGGGGGACAGCAAAGCAGAGGCAAGGTAAATCTCACCCATCCCCCCAGATAACCCTGCCTAGCACTAAAAAAAAAAGTTTTTAATTAAAATAATAATAATTTTTTTTATTTATTAATAAACAAATAAATCATCCACCCCCCCCCCCCCCCCCCCCCCCCCCCCCCGCTGTTACACCGCGCCCCCCTAGGGGGCACGCCCCCCAGTTTGGGAACCACTGGTTTACAACATCCTTTTTTAACATTATCAGAATCTAGTTTCTGTTCAAACAGGTGTTCAGAGATATCCAGAACTTTAAAATAAATTAATTTATAAGAAAATTGAATATTACATTTTAGTTGCACTTTTTAAAAGTACTATTATATTTTTTCCTCTGCAAGGAAACAGTTCATCACAAGTTAGATTTCATAAATATGACAACCTGAGTTAAAGGGTGAATCTTCAACACTTTACAACATCAGAAAGTCTTTTACTGCTAAATCAGACATCAAGAACATCCGTGTTCACTATGCATAAAGAATAAATACATTATTGCACTGTTTTCTGTGAGTTTGTTTTTTCCACATTATATTATTATTATTATTATTATTATTATTATTATTATTATATTTATAATGATGCCTTTTTTCCCCTCTGCATAAGAGTCATTTTAAAGAAACATGGCTGACCCTAAACATGAATAAAGGTCTGAGCAGTGCACTGGTCTCTGGGACTTTGTTTCTTACAGCATCGTTGTCCAAAGACTGGAGGATTTACTTCTCAAATGAGCCTGAATGCTGAAAGTTTCTTCTGGGTCAAACTGATCCTGAGTCTGTTTTTATGAATTTCACAGCAACAATGTTCTCAGCAACGCTCTGATGATAATCGAACCCTCTCCTTGTCATCAGTCAGGACTTATGTAGTATCCACTGAGTCAGGCTGCTGTCATCACTTTATCTGATAATCTGAATGCAACAGACCTCTAAACTGTAATGTTAAAACCAAATGATCATTTTAACAGGTTAAACTGGACAAATAAAACAGAAGAGCTTTAGGTAATAATGACTGATGGATAAGAGTCTGATTATTACGACCAACTGTTGATGTGTCTGATTTAGTGACTTATAAAAACTTAGATTTAAAAAAAGATCCATCATATAATTATTACTTAATTTAATCAGAAAATCATCTGAGGGAGGAAGAAAGGTCTGACACGCAGAAGAAAAACATCAAGATTTCAGCTGAAACACTGAGAAATAAAGTCAAAATAAATAAAACATTAATATTGGTTTCCAGACCCAGGAATCAAACCCGGATCACCGTGAAGACGGTGCCAAATCCTCCCCACTGGACCAGGGCTCTGCAGCCTTTAGCACCCAAAGAGCCATTTGGACCCGGTGTTCACACAAATAATAAGACTGGAAGCCGCAAATACTTTTTGTCTTCTAAAATGAATCTAACACTATATATATAGCTTTGTTTTACCTTAACACTTTGTATAAGCAACTATATTGTGTTTATGAAATCCATATAGTGCTACAGAGAAAATAACATTTTGTTTTTGTAATGAACACATTTTTAACATTTTTTATTTTTGAAAAAATAACTAAAAATGTTATGCACTGAGTTGAAGTTGAAGGACTCTTTCAAATGAAACCAAACTACTAAAACCAGTCAAATGTCAAGGTGATGCTGACTGGACCCCATCAGCTGGAGGCGGAGTCAGAGACTCACAGTCAGAAGGAGTTCTGTCCTCTGCTTTGATTTGATTAAGATCATCCCTCAGAGGGGTGGAGACAAACCTTCACTTTCACTGATTAAATAAAGATTAAGGCTAAAATGGATTCAAATTTCATTTAACAGACAAACATTTTCTGAAAACATTGGTCAGATTCTACAGCTACCTCCTCCAGATGAACACAGAACTGATCAGAGTTCAGCTGGTTTCATTTAGGAAAAACCAGATCTGCATCCTGACCCGTTCAGGTGTGTTTGTCTCTCAGTGGCAGAACGGTGATCTGAGCACAAAGCCCTCCAACTTGGCCTCTGATCTCCGATCATAACGCATCAGGAAGCCCTGGCCTCACTGCGTGCTTTTCACGTTCCTGTGACTGGATGCACGGAGGACTCGTCACTGTGGCCTGTTGTGCGCTGCGCCTCGTTCAGCTGTGTTTGATGCGGTGCACAGTTTCCACTGCCTCCATCAACATTCATCAATATCCATGAATCCTTTGAAACACAGAGATCGATGGATTGGCAGCTCCTGCCTCTTATTTATTTTAAACATTTCGATATTTGATTTTTCACGAGCCGGAATTTTTGGTTTCCTATACGCACAGTGCGTGATGATGCGAGTGTGCGGAGCTACTGTATTGTTTATTGACAATCTGAATGACATCATTCATGACCTCTGTGCATTCTGGAGGAAACGTTTGCGTGCACAATGCCACTGGGTGCACGATGCAGTGAAAAATCAGTGGCTGCACTATCATGAAGCTGTGACGCTTGAAGCTGGGAGTCAGAGTCAGTCACTCTACAGGGAGTGCAGAATTATTAGGCAAATGAGTATTTTGACCACATCATCCTCTTTATGCATGTTGTCTTACTCCAAGCTGTATAGGCTCAAAGCCTACTACCAATTAAGCATATCAGGTGATGTGCATCTCTGTAATGAGAAGGGGTGTGGTCTAATGACATCACCACCCTATATCAGGTGTGCATAATTATTAGGCAACTTCCTTTCCTTTGGCAAAATGGGTCAAAAGAAGGACTTGACAGGCTCAGAAAAGTCAAAACTAGTGAGATATCTTGCAGAGGGATGCAGTACACTTAAAATTGCAAAGCTTCTGAAGCGTGATCATCGAACAATCAAGCGTTTCATTCAAAATAGTCAACAGGGTCGCAAGAAGCGTGTGGAAAAACCAAGGCGCAAAATAACTGCCCCTGAACTGAGAAGAGTCCAGCGTGCAGCTGCCAAGATGCCACTTGCCACCAGTTTGGCCATATTTCAGAGCTGCAACATCACTGGAGTGCCCAAAAGCACAAGGTGTGCAATACTCAGAGACATGGCCAAGGTAAGAAAGGCTGAAAGACGACCACCACTGAACAAGACACACAAGCTGAAACGTCAGGACTGGACCAAGAAATATCTCCAGACTGAGTTTTCTAAGGTTTTATGGACTGATGAAATGAGAGTGAGTCTTGATGGGCCAGATGGATGGGCCCGTGGCTGATTGGTAAAGGGCAGAGAGCTCCAGTCCCACTCAGACGCCAGCAAGGTGGAGGTGGAGTACTCGTTTGGGCTGGTATCATCAAAGATGAGCTTGTGGGGCCTTTTCGGGTTGAGGATGGAGTCAAGCTCAACTCCCAGTCCTACTGCCAGTTTCTGGAAGACACCTTCTTCAAGCAGTGGTACAGGAAGAAGTCTGCATCCTTCAAGAAAAACATGATCTTCATGCAGGACAATGCTCCATCACACGCGTCCAAGTACTCCACAGCGTGCCTGGCGAGAAAGGGTATAAAAGAAGGAAAACTAATGACATGGCCTCCTTGTTCACCTGATCTGAACCCCATTGAGAACCTGTGGTCCATCATCAAATGTGAGATTTACAAAGAGGGAAACCAGTACACCTCTCTGAACAGTGTCTGGGAGGCTGTGGTTGCTGCTGCACGCAGTGTTGATGGTGAACAGATCAAAACACTGACAGAATCCATGGATGGCAGGCTTTTGAGTGTCCTTGCAAAGAAAGGTGGCTATATTGGTCACTGATTTGTTTTTGTTTTGTTTTTGAATGTCAGAAATGTATATTTCTGAATGTGGAGATGTTACATTGGTTTCACTGGTAAAAATAAATCATTGAAATGGGTATATATTTGTTTTTGTTAAGTTGTCTGATAATTATGCACACCTGATATAGGGTGGTGATGTCATTAGACCACACCCCTTCTCATTACAGAGATGCACATCACCTGATATGCTTAATTGGTAGTAGGCTTTGAGCCTATACAGCTTGGAGTAAGACAACATGCATAAAGAGGATGATGTGGTCAAAATACTCATTTGCCTAATAATTCTGCACTCCCTGTAATGCATGTGGCACCGCACCGGTAATGCACGGCTCCATTGACACGCACTGCATCACACACACAGCATCTCCGTGGCACACCAGTACGCACAGGTCCTTTGGTGCGCGCCTCAACACACACACACACAGACACACACACACACACACACACACAATCACAGTACATCTGATCCACGCACGCAACTCACACATGCCCTGTAGGGGTGCAACGGGTCACAATCGACAGCGACAGATTATAATCAAAATCATCATCAGTCACCCCCCCACCCCCGCAACGTGCGGACCAGAGACCAGGTCCAGGTCCAGGTTCTCCCTTAAGATCCTCTGATGAAAAATAGTGAGCTCCCTTGTTCCCAGATGATGGTTATTGGACAGCATTCTGTGTCCTGGTCAAATAAAAATAAGGTGCTGGAATGTGTAGCTTAATGAATGATAAACCCAGCTTTTATCAATGAAAAGAGCAAATAACTAGATGAAGGACAGACTAGAGTTAGACTGATTCAGAAGAGCTCCAGTGTTTGTTAGAACAAAAGGAGGTGTAGTCACTTTTTTATTTAGTATTTATTTTCAGATTGCTGATTTGCTTTCATGGCGTGATTGTTTCTGAGCTCTATATAAATAGTGAAAAGAATTAAAACTTTGATAATTAAATGTTCAAGTTAGAAAGAGTCAATCAAATGATTTCTATTTAATAATCAGTTGTATGTTCTATTTTTGAAGAATCACCACATTTGACTAAGGGGGAACTTGTGGTGTGAGAAAACGGCTCAGGGGGTACGCGAGTCAGAAAAGGTTGGGAAACACTGATGTAGAGCCTTATGGAGTGTGTGTGTGTGTGTGTGTGTGTGTGTGTGTGTGTGTGTGTGTGTGTGTGTGTGTGTGTGTGTGTGTTATAAAAAGCCTCAAGTTGTTCATGGTGTAATCAGAGTCAAAGTCAAACATTAGGTAATCAACCAGCTGTTCATTCACACCGATTTGCGCTGAGCACAAAAACGTGCATGACATCAGTCGAGGTATTATCAGGTAACTCAGTGACCCCCCCCCCCCCACCAAGGCTCAGGGTGGCGTGGTCCGTGATGGCAGAGGGCTTCCTGAACCCACAGTTGGTCATTGTTTGTCCTTATGAGGCATGCTGTGAATGGGAGAGGGGTTTTCACCCACTCCCACCCCAGCAACAGCAAACGGAGCAAATCGTGTCGTCAACAACTTTGAAACCTGATAGCATCATGTGACAGAGCATCCTTCAGATTAGGCCACATGTTTGGATGAATTTTAAATTTGCAGCCACTAAGCGGCTGTCATCAATCTGTAATTAAAACCTCTTTGCTGTCAACAGATCCATAAACGGGCCAGAACCAACAATGTCTCTCAATAACAGTGTGACTCACCGGTTCATCCTCTAATCATTTTGGAACAAAAGAACTCATTCTCTAACAACAACCAACTATTCTGTTTTAGCTGAACAACACATTTTTCCATCAGAGAAGCAGATTTTATTTATTTATTTATTTATATGAAGGATGATTATTGTGTTCGTGAACTTTTAGTGATAAAGAACTACATGAAAGCTGATACACTTGATATTGCCATAAAGGAACTTTAATATTATATATATATATATATATATATATATATATATATATATATATATATATATATATATATATATATAAAATCTGCAGCTTGCAGAGGGAGTTTCTCTCATGGAGGAAGATAAAAATGGATACTTTTCCAAAGAATCCTGCAGATAACCCTGATAACCATAATTCCATGTGTCCTGATTTAATGAGTGAGTTTATTTTTTGTTTTGTTAATTCGACCGGGTCCTGCAGATCCGGTAAAAAGTCTGGTACCGGGTCATTTTGGACCTGTTTGGATGTCCGACCCGGTACCGGACTGGGTCCCTGCTCAGACCAGGATGATTCAGACTGTGCCTGCATCGCTAACATTAGTTTATTTCAGTCATGACATGATGAGGCTAGATATTTGATGTCATCTGATCTCAGTTCAGCTGGTTTCCATCAACTCGCTGCTGGATCTAACCTGTGGACCTTCAGGATTTAAAATAAATGCATTTTCATGTTCAGGGTCCTTTTTTTATTCAACCTTTATTTTACCAGGTAAAATGTTTGAGAACATGTTCAAACATGACCTGGTGCTGCTGAGAACCAGTGTTTTATCAGCAGCGTTTGTGCTCTCAGTAGAAAGCTGTACAAACTTCATTGTGAATATTAAGTTGTGTTTTTGACCTTATTTAGGTCAGGTTGTTTTTTTCCTGAAACTTACTTCTGTCACGAAGCCCTGAACGGCAAGCGAGGAAAAACAATTTTTTAAAGGGTGGCCCATTTCTGGACAATTTTATTTTTTATCTTGACATTCTAACCTCTTTGGACCCTGAATAGCAAGCAAAAAACGAATTTTCTTTCAAATGTGACTAAGTTTTGTCAAAAAATGTTTTCCACTTGACTTTCTGACCTGTAGGTCAGAAATGAAAAGAAAACAAAAGAAAAATAAAAAATTTTGGAACCAATTTCACAACTGTTCAAATATATTTAAACAGTTGTAAAAATGAGGCCCCCATTTTTTTTTCTTTCCACTTCAGCAGCCCTGAGAGGCAAATGGAAAAATTATTTTACTCAGGCTCATTTTCTATTTTTCTTGTAATGCTTTTATAACTCCACCAGAGGGCAAGAATCCTGCCCCCCCCCCTACTCTTGGAGCCCTCAAAGGCAAAGAGAACATTTTTTTTAGATGCTAATGCTAATTTTGCTAATGCTAATACTTTTTTTCGTAGTCTTGGAGACCTGAAAGCCAAGAGAAAAAAAATATTTTGGAAGATGCTAAGTGTAAGCCAAATTTCCCCCCACCACATTTTGGAGCTCTGAAAGGCAAGAAAACAATATTTTGCAATATGCTAGTGCTAATGCCTTATTTTAATTTTTTTGCATACATTTGCCACCCTGAAAGGCAACAGTCAAAAGTTTTTTGTAGATGGTAATGCTAAAGCTAAAATGGTTTATCTGTGTAATACTTATTCCTGCCACCAGAGGGCAAAATGAACCTTTGGTTTTCCTTGACACAAACTATAGACAAGCACGGTGCTCTGAACTAAGCCAACCTCTTCCAGATGAGTTTAAATATATCCATCTACTTTATAAATAATGTACATTTGCACATTGGTTTGACAAGGGTACATGCAGGCAAGATGCTCACAACCTCTGAACTGAAGGCAGTATAACTTGAATATGAAGCAGCGATTGTTTTACAGTTCTCCTGCTGCTTTGTCCACTTTACTGCTGCTCTGCTCAGAACCTTCACTGTTAAAACTGATACGCAGGAAATTCAGAACGTCTCTGGGGTGAAGCAGATCTGAGCATGCTGTCCAAAGACGTGTGTGTGTGTGTGTGTGTGTGTGTGTGTGTGTGTTTGATGGCCTTAATGTCAGTGCATGAAGTCTAAACTGATACATACGAACTGGGAGGGGAAGTTTCTGTTTACTGGCGCTGTGCCGTTCTTCTCTCATGACAACAAATCTTAAACTGGAATAAACAGAAACAGATGAATAACAGAGCACCTGCATCCAGTCGCCGGTCCTCACAAACATTCCCACAATGCAGCCTCACAGCTCAGTAGCAACATGGCTTGTTTTCCTTCACTTTCAGTCAGAACCTGGACCCACAAGGAACCTTATGGACCAGAATATGGGTCCAAAAGGAACCTTTACATCAGAATCTGGACCTAGGCAAATCCTTTAGACAAAGACCTGGACCCACCATTAAAGTTTTGACCACAATCTTGATGCAAGAGGATCCTTCAGACCAGAAACTAAACCCACAAGGAACCTTTATACAGTACATATCAGAACCTGCCAGGAATCCTAAGACCAGACTCTGGATGCAGTAGGAACATTTAGACCAAAAATTGGACTCCGGAAACAACTTTAAATCATAATCTTGACCAAACCTAAACACCAGAACCTTGACCCACAAAAAAACTTTAGACCAGAAACTGGACTCACCAGGAAATGTTACACCCTGTAATCACCATAAATGACCAGATTCTGGGCACAATAGGACCCTTGGACCAAAATGTTGGACCCTGGAAAAAATTTTAGATCACAATATGGTCAAAGGTGGACCCTTAACACCAGAACCTAGATCCAGTGGGCATCTTTAGACCAGAATCTGGTCCCACCAGAAAACTCTACACAAGAACCTGTACCAACTAGAAACCTTCTGATCAGAATATGGGCCCACCAGTAAACTTTAGACCAAATTCTGGACCCACCAGGAACCTTTAAACCAGAATTTGAACCCAACAGAGACCATTGATTGATGCACTGTGAGCGGATTGAGAGGAGGGAAATAGTCGGTGAGGTGATCAGCTGAGTCCCGACATACGGTCACATTCACACATCGCTGTGCGCTCGTCTAACAGCACCTTTAGCTCTGTGAAACCCTGTAATCCATCAGAGTGGTTGTCAGCTCCATGACCGCTGCCCATAGCTGCCAATATTATGAGAAAAACCACAGGTCCAGAGGAAGTATGTCGGCCATTGGCACGCAACACAACGGTGCAATACTGCCACCTACCGCTTATATGATTACCGCCTACCTATATGATTTTATTTGTTTTTTCTGTTTTTTGTGAAGCACTTTGTGATTTTTTTCTGTGAAAGGTTTTCTCATTTCTGGGTTCAGCTTCAGAGCAGCTTGCAGTTCCAGACCAACGTATCACAAGCACAACAGGGACAGACAGCTCAGACCCTCGTACAGTGTGAGAACATGATTTGTGAACTGTGAATGATTGAACCCTGTAATGTAATTGTAGTTTGAGCAGGAGTTGCACAGTTTATGCCCAGCTCAGACTTAAGTCATGCGCTGTGTGCACGGGAGCGCACGCGCGTGTCGAGGTGTTTTGGGAGGAGCCATGTTGGATTCAGAAATTGCTCTCTTGCTGAAAAACTCCACATACGGCCTTTAAATAATACCTTAATTACAGACTGCTTTAATATTTGTCTATTAATCAGGGGTTAAAGTTCTCCATCATGGTGACAGATTTCAGTCATTTGGGAAAAAAATTTAGTTAAAGCTCTATCTCTCTCTTTCTTCTCGCTCTCTGTCTCTCCCTTGGGCTCGGAGTCTCCTTCTCTCTTTCTGTGTGTGTGTGTGTGTGTGTGTGGTGCACAAATGAAGATACGCAAGAATAGTTAAAGTCATGGGTGTAGATTTAGCGTGGAAGGAGGTGACGTATCGGGTACATATAGCGCTGCACCGACAGTAGGTGCAGAGCCAGTCCAGCGGACAGGGGCTGAGCAGCTGTGCGAGAACCTCAGGAGAAGGAGGCGTGTGTAAATCGACCGACGTGAGCCGCTCACACTGAAAGCACCTGCCCTGGGCCTGGAAGTGGACCTGGCTGGACTGATCATCGGGCATTTTAATCCCCAGTGGGCCTGTAACTTTGTGCTAGTCCGGACGGGACCGGTCGCGATCTGAGCTGCTTCCTGTTGCTACCGCCTTTACAAATAGCCTGCGCCCTCTGCTGTTGTGGTTGTGTAATGACCCCATACAACTAGACCTCCTTTATAAGAAGACCCTGCATTTTTACATTGTTTTCAATGAAAAAACCTCGTTGTCCTCTTATATTCGGGTCAATACGGCACTAATTTTGAACAAATACTTAAAAAAATATTTGTATTCGGGAACAAGAAAAACTTTATTTCAAACAGCTGCGTTTCCTCATGAGAACACAGTGCATCATGCACGGAGGAGTGAGTGGCGTTCAGGAGTCAGGATCCCCACTGTGCTGCTGCGTGTGGAGTCCACAGATGGACCTGTGTCCAGAGTAAGGAGGCATGCGGGTCTGGATCGACCAGCGGGAGTCCCTCGTGGCCTGTGCCGATACAGTGATGGCACCTGCTCTGGGTCTGGATGAGGACTGGCCATCGAGCATTTTACCGGTGATAGTCAGTCCCTCCAGGAAGTTGCGGGGATTTTTTGTGATTGTTGCGATCTAAAATGACTGATTTCGCGGCACATTTTTCTAAAAGTTGCGGTCAAAGTTGCAATTTTTTTCAATCATTTTTAAATTTTGTTTAAGGTTTTATTTAGTTTAAATGCACACACAGTTAACCTCTTTACACACACACACTGTACACGCTGTTTAATCATAAAATAAAGACTACAAGATGATGTAATCTCCATGACAGAACAGCTGACAGCCTGTCTCAGCGTCACTCAGACGTTACAGCGTGAGCGGCTTTACTTTCACTTTCAGATTCACCTCAAAGGTTCACTGGTTCAGCAGAACGAGTTTAGAAAAGACGAGCGGTTCCTCGTGCACACTGAAGACAAACGTCACGTGGTTAATCGCCTTTTAAAAAAATAAACAACGTTCAAAGGAATTCACGTTAACGCTGACGGTCCGATTTATTTAAAATATTTTTCACAGAATAGCAAATCCGCCGGCTCAGCACACAGTTTAGGACACATACAGTAAGTTCTTTTAAAATATATTTTCTCACATTGTGCAAATACGGACATTAAACAGAACTCACCTCGTCTCTTTTATCACTCCTATCAGACCCCAGACCCCGTCTGCTCCTCTTTTCAGCTAATCTCCTCCATGTTTTGCAGTCAAAAAGTTGTTGCCAATCTTTGATTTTCATGTATAATCCACCACAACGTGTTTGGTTCAGAACAGCTTTCCACCACTCTGGTGTAATACTTTAGGAAATTGATTTGCTCGTATTTTAGCCGTAATATCTGATGGAAACCAACCGGAGTTTAGCGGCTCTGAGCTCAAAAACCGGAAGTAAACACAGCTGGAGGCAACGGGATTGGTCAAAACTTATCCGAGTGGCTCTGATTGGTCAAAGAAGATGACGAAATCCAACAAAAACAAAGATGATTGGTCAAATTTGCGGAAAAGTTGCGATGATTGGTGAAAATTGCAAGGCCGCAACAAAGTTGCGGCAAATGGTTGAATTTGCGTTAATAGTTGCGATCGCAACATCGCAACTTCCTGGAGGGTCTAGTAACTTTGGGCCGGTCCCTGGTCCCACCAATATCAAGAGCAAATCTACGCCATTGCATCAGACTTCTTCATTTCATCAGGCGGTTCCTCTTATTAAGTACCGTATAAAGCAGGGGGACTCAATTACTAACCTTAAAGAGCCACATGAAAATCCACAAACGTGTCCGTGGTGCGTATAGCGCCATTGGAGGATGGGGTGGGGGTCGTGAACACTTCCTAGACCAGCCTGCTGCGCTGCGGGTTTATAAATGAAAGAATAGGAAACTAAAGGACAGATGCTGCTCCTCAGCCTGTAATGATGACCTGTGTATAGGAGGGGCAGGGCGAGACGTGCATTTCCTGCTTGAGGGTCAGAAACATGTGGCTTGCAGGCTGAATCCAGCCCGTGAGTACCTCTAAGGTATGTGTCCTAACTGTGTTCCCACATTTTTCTAGAAACCAGATCATACCAGCTTTCTTACCGTCTTTTCTCTGCCTCCTTTCCCTTTTCAAAGGTTGCCATAATATTCTATGTTGTGCTGTTTATTCTTGTGGAGAGTAGAATAGAAAAACCCTTCTTTGTCCCTCAGTGGGTAAATTCAGGTGCACCAGCAGCAAAGTGACAGCAAGTCAAGAACAAACAGATTCACACAAGGATTAAATATATGAAAATAGAAAATAAGAATGGAGACTGTAATATAAATATTGCAGCATCTATGATTATTTTAATGGATAATTAAAGAAGACTTGCACAATAACGTAAATTAGAAGTGTAACACAAAAAAACTGGCTTTGTACGCCTAGTTTGAATTTTACTTGAATACAAATACAAATACCCCCCCCCCCCCCCCCCC
>SSNR01000394.1:357874-382746 GCA_006937965.1 Callopanchax toddi
CCCCCCCCCCCCCCCCAACAAATACAGATACAAATACCGGCTGCCTGCACATCCCTAGCAGGAACCTTAGACCAAAATCTGGACCCTGGAAGCAACTTAGATCATAATATGGTCCCAGGTACACCCTTAACAGAACCTAGACCCAGACAGGAACCTTTAGCCCAGAATCTGGGTCCACCAGTGTTCTTTAGACCAGATTCTGGGCTCACCTGTATCCTGTAGACCAGAATCTGGACACACCAGTCTCCCCATCACCCTGCGGTTCTTCTCCTTTCCATCTGGACTCAGGTGTGGACCATCAGCTGTCTGCTCTTCCTGCAGACTTGTTGCCATCTGAGATGTCCAGGTTCTGTTTCTGTTTCCCTGTTTTCTTAGCAGTGGTGCTGAGTGTTTCCTCTGAATTCAGGTTCCAGGTCCGGTTCACCAATCAGACCGCGATGTTTGGCAGCTGCTGTTTCTTTACCTGTTTAAACGCAGGTTATTCTACACCAGCAGTCTGCAGCTAAGGGACCGTTTCTATCAGCACTCTGGCTCCTAGTGGGGAACATTTTTCTGTTGAACACTGGTCCAAATAAATCTCCTCAGATTACAGCCCACTTCCTTTTTCATGTAGCTCAGAATAAAGCTGAACATAGGTTCACAGGTACTGGATGTACCTGCGGTTTTAACCCTCAGGTGTCATTAGGGACCTCTTTGTTCATTTGACAAGGTTTTCTTCTTCACCTGTCAGTTATGTTGACTTTGTTAGTGCACAATTTATTGGAAGAAAACTTGCTAGATCAAGAACACGGAAAAATTTGAGGGTAGTCATTATCAAACTCCTGTCTCATTTGTTTAAAATTACAATGGTGTCATGGATTCATGCACAGTGATATCTGAAGTCCAAAACGTTGTTTTGCAGCAGCAGAAGAGCAGCGATGCCACCTGGTACCATTGTGCCTATGGGCCTCAGCATGGACATGTGCTAAGTGCTGGCCTCTGTCAGTGTGTGTGTGGTGAGACACAGCTCATCACTGACTCACTTCACTCTTTAAAGGTGTGAAACTCTTTGATAAAATCAAGTTATTCAATATTTTATTTATCATTTCAAAGACAAAAAACCCCCAAACCCAGTATTTTATTTGTATTTATATCGATGGTGTTTGAAACAGGTAACACATAAATATGGTTCTAATCTGGACTTGGATGTGATTTCTGAGCTCATTTCCACTTCTGTGGTTCTGAGTTGGCAGCAATAATGCAGGAAAGTCCAGGAAAACATCTGCTGCCTTCAAGACCACGTCTCTTCAAGGAACCGTCACTCTTTAATCATAAAAGCAAAACCAGATTCTTCACAGATCACTGAGAGAGGACAGGGTGTGGACTGCAGTCCTGATCCATACTCTAGAGACTTTTCAGAGATTAAAAAAAGTCTTCAGTTCTGTCATGGATCTGGTTGAAGTGTTCGCTGGAAGACTGAGACCAAATAAGATGAGACTGTCTTCATGGTTTGGTGTCTTCAAAGTCAGAACATGTTTCAGGCTGTAGAGAGAACTGAACATGGACCAGTGCACCAGTTCTACAGCCTTATGGACTTTCAAAGGGGTCAACTAGTTTTTTGGAACTGGAGATGGTTTCTAAACATTTTCACTGAGGCATTCTGTGGATGGTACCGCTTCAACCAAAACAAGAGCTAAGTCCACATCCTCAGCACCAAGTCCAACTTGTTCCCAGTGCAGGCCAGACTTACCACCAGGTGGTGGATTGTTGTTGTGATCTCAAGCTGTAGCCCTGGAGAGGAGAGGGTCTGTTTTGGGAACCTCAGTGGCTCATCTCTGGCATTTGTAGATGATGTTGTCTTCAAACCTTCAACCTTTTCCTTGGACTATGTTTATGTTTATTCATTTAGGAGATGCTTTTTTCCAAAGCGACTTACATACATTACACATCAGACATGTTGTGATCTGTGGGGGAAACCAGAGTACCTGGAGAAAAAAACCCTCACATACAGTACATGCGGAGAACATGAAACTACACACATGTAACGTTATGAAGTGTTACATATGAATAAAAAGGTCAATAAAATATTAAACTTATCCAACTTATGATAAAGCATAAATTAGATAATTAATATTATATTGCTTTCACAACAATAGGCTCTAACGGTAAACAGTGAGTCAATAACATCCTTCATCATGTTTATCAATGTTTAATTACACACATCTGCATCATCTATACTGTCTCCTCTCTGTATGATTATTTTTAGTAGAAATATAGCAATAAATATAATTTTATAAACTATATTCTCTGACTCAGATTATTAAACTCAAGTCTCATATTGATTTTGATGTTAATCATTCTTTAAGCTTCATCATTTAAGTCTTAAAACTATGACGAGTTGAAATGTATCATTTTTAGATCTTAAACTTAACGCTTCCACTTGATGAATTTCACAAGTGTTATTAACAGTAATGTTATATTGAGTTCTTATTAACAGTCATGTATATATCAATATCACTATATTAATAATCATTTATCCTTTATTGATCCCCTTGGGGAATTTCATCTCTGTATTTGACCCATCCTCACTGTTCGAGGAGCAGTAGGCTGCCAACTCAGGATGGCGCCCGGGAGGCGGTTGGAGGTTCAGTATCTTGCCGAAGGATACTTGAGCAAATGGCTGGACCGGGGTTTGAACCCACACACTCTGACATGGGAGGCGATCTCTCTTGCCACTGTGCCACAGTCACCTCATAATAACTATAATTCACTATAACTGTAATACTTACAGTTATAGTGAATTTAACTCATGATAAGTCAAAACCATTTCTTACAGGGTCCTCTCAGAAGGGGTTGAAGCTCTGGCTCTTGATAACGCCCCCTTCTCTTTCCCTGACATGTGATTAGCTGATATCCAGCCTTAAATATAACTCACCTGGAAGAAACCAGAAGTTCCTGCAATAATGCTAAAATGAACAACTGTCATACAGGCCAAGCCAGACCTGTACAGATAACCTTTTAGCTGCATTAGAACCAACCTTTTTGATAACCTAAGATCATCTGAGCTGAGTTTAAGGAACCTTTAATCTTTGAACCCCTAGAAGTGACCTCTTCCAATTCTGGGAACTCACTTACACCTCAGTGTCATTCGACTGGACTTCTCCTGGCCAGCGTGAATCTGCACAGGAATCCTCATCAAACCAGTACGCTTTGCCAGACTAAGTTCGATGGTTTGAACAAATTGAACTAATTTAACATCTAATTAAGAGCCAATAAATTCAGCCAGATTATTTTTATAATCCAGACTTCACTCTTTCTGAACACACACACACACACACACACACACACACACACACACACACACACACACACACACACACACACACACACACACACACACACACATACAGGGTTTGAAAGCGGGGGCGATCCAACAGAGCTAATTTTGCTAGCTGCTATGTTTGTCCTTCCACCGCTGCCCGTATAGCTGAAAGCTTTAATCAGTCGGTGTTCTCTGACTCCTGGAGGTAAGTTTGAGATATCTAGGGTGATAGAGGCATGTCCCGCCGCATACATCACCCTAGATTTCTTAAGTTTGCATCACGGAGTGGAACTCCGGAGCACCCGGAGGAGCATGTGCAGCAGAGCCGCCTTAGATGCACTGTAAGTGGACTGAGGTCCAGGAAACAGTCGGGGATTTGAGGCCTATCGTCCCGAGACTCATAAACATGGACAGATTGCTGTGTGGTCGCCTATAACAGCACCTTTAGCTCTGTGGAACCCTATAATCCATTAAAGAGGTTCTCAGCTCCATAAACGCTGCCAAGATAACACCAGTTTTATGAGAAAAACCACAAATTAGACGAATGAAGTCCGCCATTGACCAACAACACTACACAACGGTGCAATACTGCCACCTACTGGATATACATTTATTATTACTTTTTTAGCTTCCAGAACGGGCAGCAGTGTCAGTTGACGTCACATCCGTACCCTGAGCTGAATGGTGCCCTAGGCGAAAAATGATTTTGGCGCCCCTACTGCCCAGAACAGAAACAACGTAACTTTTGCAAATTCTAAGTAGAAAGCAATGTACTAAAGTTGGATAAACTTTAACTGATGACATTCATTCATATAATAAGTAGGGGGCACAACAGCTTGATAGCCCTTTAGTCTTAGCTAACTTGCTAAATGATGGTCCAGGAAAAATGTTCACAATTTCATGTATATTAATTAAATGCCTCTACTTTGGGCCCGTTTTTCCTCCTCATCATGCATTATCTACAGTGTTGGGCACGTTACTTGAAAACTGTAATGCATTATTTATTACTTGTTACTGTCATTTTAAAGTAATCCCTTACATTACAATATTACTGTTTTTTAAATGTAAGGCATTACACTACTTTTGCATTACTTTTAGTTACTCTCATCAAAATAACTGTAAATATGGATGTGACCATAAATATAGCTCAATCTACATCCAGTGGAAGGTGATGTGATGGATACATGGAGATATACAACTATCTGGATATTAACCCATCCATCCATCTATCTATCTATCTATCTATCTATCATTTGTCATCCATCTATCCATCCATCATTTGTCATCCATCCATCCATCCATCCATCCATCCATCCATCCATCCATCCATCCATCCATCCATCCATCATTATCCATCTATCATCCATACCTCTCCATATATCCCTACCTATCCATATATTATTCCATCATATCTACAGTATATACAGTATATTTAACTCTATAAACATATCTCTCTGCAGAAGCTCCTTATTCATTAGTTTGACTGACTCCTACCTCCACCTGTGTGCTTCTTCTCCACCTGTCTGCTCCTCCCTCCTGCAGCAGATGCTGCATGACGCGCGTTTCCTCTGCTCAGTGGGCGAGAGAGTGAACTCTCCAACTTCTGACGTGAATAACAGAGTGACTCTTTATCATGAAACTTCTCAGTTTGCTCGCTTCAGTTTACAGAGCGCTGCATGCGCTCATATGTCTTAAAGCAGCACTCTGGAGGATTTCATCAGGAGAGCAGTTTTTGAATCTAGCGTCCAAAGGCTCCTCCTCAAAACATCTCGACACGCGCGTCCGGTCGCGTGTGCGCGCGTGCACACCGTGCATATACGTTGCGGGCATGAACTGTACAGCTCAATGTGTAGGGTTTAATCACTCACAGTTCACAATCTTATTCCAACACTACGAGGGTCTGATGAGCCCTCTCTGTCCCTGCTGCTTCTGATATTAGCTCTGTTAGCAGAGAGCTGCTGCTGGACTCTGAAGCTGAACTTGACTCGGCC
Source organism: Callopanchax toddi (assembly GCA_006937965.1). Classification (NCBI taxonomy): domain Eukaryota; kingdom Metazoa; phylum Chordata; class Actinopteri; order Cyprinodontiformes; family Nothobranchiidae; genus Callopanchax; species Callopanchax toddi. The sequence goes on from SSNR01000394.1 coordinate 363,167, forward strand.
CTGGATGAACTTTCTGACCAAAATAAACGCATAATCCTTTCAAGCCTTGCCATTCTGTGAGGTGAAAGGTTTAAAAATAAAAATAAATCCATCTTTAGCTGGAGAATGGGTAGGTTTTTAGTAGAAATGAGCCGTGAGGCTGAGACGCAAACAGAGAAACACACGGAGCGTCCTGTACGACAGCGCCCCCTACTGGTACAGGTTTGGTCGATGCGCGTGCATGTTGAGAGAATGCAGACATTTGAATTTCATTGGCTAAAAAATGTCAGTGGCAAGAAATAATGGAAAGGGGTCTCTAGGAGGAAGGAGGGTCTTCATCAGAATGACAGATGTTGTGGAACTCAACCCATAGATCATAGTTTAGACCTGAAATATCATTTAGAACATTTAGAAAACTTTGATACAGAGAAAAATAATCCAGAGAGCCGCTTTAACGGGCCTTGGATACTGTGAGCGCGCACGACTCGGGCCGCGTTTTCCCTCTGGACCGAGTTCAGAACTGAACCACGCATGAGTTTCGGACCGGACAGAACCGGACTTGTTTCACTGGCTGCAGATTTACTCATCTCTGCTCTCTCTGACCACATTTTTCGCTGAGTGACGTTTCTCCTCTGAAGAACCCACCGCCTCAATCCGGGTTAAACGTGCACTGTAATGCGCACTGACGTTAAAATATTACAGCTTTTTTCTGTAATGCCTTACATTACTGTGTTACTGAAAAAAGCAATGCATTACAGTAATTATTAACCTTTGGAAGTCGTTACTCCCTGTCATGAATGGACCCCTGTTGTTCAGTTTAAATCAATTCATGAGTAAGGTTACGTTACGTCTCTTTACGACAGTAGAAGTGTGTTAGTGTTTAGTTTGCGGTTTTGAACGATATACGGCAGTTTGAGAGAGAACGTTATGGCTGGAGCTTGTACCTGTTTTGTGGACCGATAATAAAGCTGGAGCCGTCTGATCTGCCCCTGAACAGCCCAGGAGGGGAACTGTTGTGTCTTGGCTGTTTTGATGTCACACTCTGCCACAAAGAGAAAAACTATCATTCCAAAGTCTATGTTGTCAGAGGATCTAACGTCAACAATCTGCTCAGTAGGTCTCTGTCAGTAAGAATGAACTTGGTGAGGAGAGTAGATGAGCTGACACACAGCGCAGGAGCACACCAGCAAGCTTATGGAGAACATGGAACATTAAAGACTGACCCTGTCAGGATACAGTTAAAGGACGATGCTGTGCCATATGCTGTACACACTGCACGCCGTGTGCCCTTCCCTTTACTACAAAAGGTTAAAGAGGAGCTGGAAAGAATGGAGAGGAATGGAGTCATAGAAAAAGTTACACAACCTACAGAGTGGTGCGCCCCTATGGTACCAGTTCTAAAAAAAGAAAACTGGCAAAGCCCAGATTTGTGTTGACTTGACCAAGTTAAATAAGTCAGTGAAAAGTAGGCGCTACATATTACCCACTCCTGATGAGATAACCTCTAAACTAAGTGGAGCCACAGTGTTTTCCTCTCTCGACGCAGCCAGTGGATTTTGGCAAATCCCACTACATCCTGACAGCTGCAGATTAGCAACATTCATAACTCCATTTGGCAGGTACTGTTTTAAAAGGTTGCCATTCGGTATAACCAGCGCACCAGAGATTTTCCAGCGAAAAATGCTGGAGACACTGGAGGGACTCGAAGGTGTAGAAGCTTTTATGGATGACATCCTGGTCTATGGAGCAACAAAAGACCAACATGACAACCGGCTGGAAGGAGTGTTGCAGCGTATCAAACTTGCTGGCCTCAAGCTTAACAAGGAGAAGTGTGTTTTTGAACAGAGCCAGCTCTGCTTCCTGGGACATGTCATTGACCAACGAGGGGTCAGGCCAGACCCAGAGAAGGTGGAGGCTATCCATCTACTTTCACCACCTGAAAATGTACAAGAGCTAAAAAGAATCCTGGGCATGGTGAATTACTTGGGGAGGTTTATTCCCTCCCTTTCGACACTGGGGCAACCTTTGTATGAGCTGTTGAGGAGCAGAAATGTCTGGACCTGGGGCCCTGCACAACAGTCAGCCTTCGAGATCATCAAACAGAAGCTGACTACAGCCCCCGTCCTAGCCTTCTATGACATCACAAAGCCCACAGCTGTATCAGCAGATGCCAGTAGTTATGGACTGGGAGCAGTACTGCTCCAGCTTCATGGAGAAGGATGGAGGCCGGTTGCCTACTGCTCCAGGAGTCTCTCAGATGCTGAAAAACGTTACGCACAGATAGAAAAGGAATGTCTGGCTAGCGTTTGGGCTTGTGAGAAGTTTGACAAATACCTATGTGGCTTAGATCAATTCAGACTTGAAGCTGACCATAAGCCCTTGGTACCATTGGTGAATAACCAGAGCCTGGATAATGTGCACTTGAGATGTCAACGTCTCCTGATGCGACTTATCAGGTACAAACCAAATGCTGTTTATGTACCAGGCAAAACACTTGTCGTTGCTGATGCCTTGTCCCGAAGCCCGTTGTCACACACAGAAGAAAAGGCTGACACCTACACGGATACCGACAGTTATGTGGCTGCTGTAATTCAGAGCATCCCAGCATCACCATCAAGGATTGGAAACACTCAAGTTGGCTACAGCAGATGAAGCAGCTGATGAAGAACTGCAGACTGTCATCAAACACATAAGAAGTGGGTGGCCTGAATGCAGTGGAAAACTGCCACTGAATATAAGAGCATTCAAGAAAGTAAAAAATGAACTTTCAGAAGCTGATGGCTTGGTCATAAGAGGCTGCAGAATCGTCATCCCAAAGTCGCAGAGAGCTAACATTCTAAACAGAATACACGAAGGCCACCAGGGGCTCACCAGGCTTCTCAGCAGATCTCAACAACACTGTGATACAGTGCCACACCTGCCAGGAACAGAAACGAACCCAACAAAAAGAGCCGCTGATTTCCACCCCCTTACCTGATCGTCCGTGGAAAAGGATTGGAATCGATATTTGTGAACATGACAAGATCAACTATCTAGTCATATCAGATTACTACTCACGTTTTTAGGAAATGTTGCACCTTCCATCCATGACCAGCAGCCAGGTAATTCGAAGACTGAAAACAGTCTTTGCCAGGTTTGGAATTCCAGAGGAAGTGGTGAGTGACAATGGACCCCAGATTTCTAGTGCAGAGTTTCAACAACTGGCAGAAGAGTTGGACTTTAAGCACATTACCTCCAGTCCTCACCATCCACAAGGAAATGGGCATGCAGAGAGAGCAGTTCAGACTGCGAAGAGGATCCTCCAAAACAAAGACCCTCTACTAGCTCTCATGTGCTATAGGTCGACTCCATGCTCAACTACGGGAGTTAGTCCAGCTGAACTTCTCATGGGAAGAAAGATTAGAACCACATTACCAACACTGGAGAAGAACTTCCAACCCAAATGGCCAAATAGAAAGTCTGTGAAGCAGTTTGATGCTTGTGAAAAAGCTAAACAGGCCTTTTATTACAACCGCCGCCATGGAGCCAGACCGCTTCAACAGTTACTACCTGGTGACACAGTTTTCAGCAAATTGGATCAAGAAAAGACTTGGAAGACACCAGCAGTTGTCCTGAAGGAGTGTGTTGCCCCAAGATCTTTTCTCATTAACACACAGGAAGGTGCTGTGCTGCGGCGAAATCGTCGCCATCTCAGAGCCGAAGCAGCATTACCATCAACACAGCCTGTTTCTACGGGGACTGCTGAACTAGACTGTAGTGTTTCCACACATGGTAACACCCCAGAGTCCACGTCTGCAGGCTCGACCGAGGTTGTGACCCCTGCATTGAGCTCTTCAGGTTCATTGGGTCAGATCCGCACCAGATATGGACGTTTGTGCAAACCAGTTGACAGGCTAACCCTGTAGACTCTTTGTAGTTCTGTTGAAACGCTTACGTTCTTTGCACTACATCAATTTTGGTTGTAGGTTAAAATTTGTTAAACAAACAAACAAAAAAAATACAACAACCAAACTAAAAAAAAAAAAAAAAGCTAATATTTGAGTAATGTTTGTACGTTTCATGCTTGTTACTTGCTTTTGGGTGAGGGAAGGTGTTAATTCAGTATGTTTGATTGTAAGAAACATCTTATTTACAGGTTAGTAGTTAGATTTAGATGACCTGGTTGGTGTAGCGGATAAGAGGCACAATTGTTATCATTTATAGTTTTATGAATGATATAAAAAAAAGGGGAGATGTCATGAATGGACCCCTGTTGTTCAGTTTAAATCAATTTATGAGTAAGGTTACGTTACGTCTCTTTACGACAGTAGAAGTGTGTTAGTTTTCAGTTTGCGGTTTTGAACGATATACGGCAGTTTGAGAGAGAACGTTATGGCTGGAGCTTGTACCTGTTTTGTGGACCGATAATAAAGCTGAGTTCTAAAAGTCAAGACCGTGCTTGATCCTTTTACACTCCCAACACTGATTATCAATAAACAACTGGACGGAAGGATGCGCGCAGCGCGCCTCTCCCCCACCTTATCTGATCACAGCCGGCAGCAGCAGGTAGCCATGGGGCGCCACCGAACCGACTGTTCATGCAGCAAAAGTTGCGCTTTTTTAATTTATTTATTTAGTTTATGTATTTATTACTTACTTTGCTCTTTACATGAGATGAATGGTGTGTCCAGCAGTTTTTCAAAAAAAAAAAATTTTTTTTAAGGGACAACTTGGCGCCCCCTCCAGCAGAGGGTGCCCTAGGCAATTGCCTAATCAGCCTATGCCCCAAACCGGCCCTGCATCCATAGGACAGCGTGGGAAATTCGTTCCCGAATTGAAATGCCCTGTCACTGCCCAATCTGTAACGGAAGCACGATCGGTTCTGCGCATGTGCAAAATGAGTCTACATCCGCTGAAGCTTTTTACGGTAATTACGGGTCAGAGTATCTGTTAAGATGTTAACAGTAATAAGTGTTTATTAAAAAGTTTACAATAATGACAACGTTTCATACAATGTCGAAGAAAATAAAAAATAAAAAGGGAGTTATAGAGCAGGACCTCAGACGGCACTAGGATCAAACCGGCGACCCTTCAGTTGCCAGACTGGCTACTTTACCTACTGAGCTACATGCCACATAGGGATGTGAATCCCCACCACTAAGGCCAATTCGATTCGTATCTCGATACGCTCCCAGCGATTCGATACATTGACGATACGGTGAAGCCTCTGCCAATACGGTTCGATACGATTCATCCCTGCTGGCGATTCAATACCATTCACAATGCAATTTGAAACGATTCAACACATCACAGAATTTTCAAGTCCACATCAGTTTTTTAAAAATCATCATAATTACTTCTCTCTCTCTCTCTCTCTAAAAGATTTATTTGATACTTTATTGTTTTTGATAAATCAATAAATTCTACTTTTTTTTTTTTTTTTTAACCCCGTGTCCTGTCCGGCTGTGGAGCAAACAGAATAATGTCTGAGTGCCAAAAACAAGCCCAACAGTGTTGCTGTTTCAGGTGAGAGGTTACAGCCACTGCTATAAAACTCCTCCTGATTTTTGTTTAAATATAACCCCCAAAATCTTTATTAGAATGTTTTTATGGTTGATTGGACACGGAGCCTGAAAGTGAAGGGAAGGGTACAGAAAGAGGGATGGGGGAGAAAGTAAACAGAAAAAGAAGAGAACAAGAGACGTGAAGAATGCACTTCTAGACCTGTAAATAAAGCACAAACAAACAAAACAGGGAGAAAAGATACAACAGCAACAAACAGCATATGAATACACAACAGTTGTGACATTCTTCAAATGTATACGTATACACCAGTTCAAGAGAGTTCAGTGTCAACCACAGCCCCAGTCAATGTGTCTGAAAACACCTGAGTCCGTCTTTATGTGAGCACCTTGTGATCACCTGTGTGTATATATGCGCGCTTGTTTATGTAAGGTTTCTCTATTGAAACATTCAATAATAAGTTCGAGGAGCCACAGACCCGTCCCCAAGGCCCACGGAGGACGCGAAGGAGGTCCAGGCCCCAGACGTCCAGAGGCCACCCAGGGCACGGACACCCCAGGGAGACCGCCATCAATAAATTCTACTTAAAAAATGCACTTCATTATGGTTCAGACAAGAGGATTGTTTTATTCCTAATAAATATTAAATCATCAACAAAAATGTTACATTTGTTGTTCGTCTCAACTGTTGCTAAATTTCCAAGAGGATTTTCCCCAAGGGATCAATAAAGTAAATCTCTATACTTTTTAAAAACAATTAATTAATATAGCCAATTTAAAAGTTTAGGCCTCTTAAAAATAAATAATAAAAAATGTGAACCATTAACAAAGCCCTTTGCTCAGATCCTCCTTTAATTAATAGTGTTTTCTGTCTGTAATTTGACTAAACCACTTGTTAAACCTCCTCTAATCAACATTTCCAGCATTAACTCTGTGCAGTGTGTAAATAACTTCAACATAGTGTCTCTAACACTGACTAACAGATTCTAGTGGCTAACAGCAGAAACCATTCAGATTCTCTGATGTTGCTCATCTCCTCCTCACCTGTTCTTACCAGATTTTCTAAGTGCAGCTGCACCACCAGGCTTCTGTAGTTTTACTGATGGTGCGTTCAACAAAACGAGGACAAAACAGATAAACTGATCAACCGGTTGAACGCGGAGTCATTACTGTTAAATAGCGGGACAGTTCTCCCCCGCGCCCCTCTGGGGAACGAGTTACAAGGACAGCAGCTGAGCCACGAAACCTCCGTTAAACGTCACGTGAACGAGCGCTGACTCGGTGGCGGACACACAAACACACACATGCGCGCACAGCATTTGCAGCACCTGCAGCTCGCCCTGCTCAGTATAAAAGTAGCTCGTGAGAGGAAAAAGGCTGGACACCCTGAACTAATTGATGCAACCATCGTTTTCACCGATGGGAGACGAGAGAGAGAGATACGTTGCGCATTTAGCAGTCAGCTGTGGCCGATGCACGCTGAAGCTACCGGTGCAGTCGGATTTTACACGTCATTATCGGACCACCGGTTCAAATCGGTGAATCTCCACATCCCTAATGTAGTATGATGTATGGTTGAAGCCATTAAAACATCTCCTTTAGTCTCCAGTGAAATAAAAACATGTCTAAGTTTCAGATGTGATTTACTGGTCATACTGAGCTCCTGGACACATACAAACCTGACTGTCTTTAGGACCCAAACACCTTCAGAGGTCTGAGCTGTGAGGTTACCCTGCTAATCCAGTACTGATGAGAAAATATTCCCTGCCACATCAGATCTCATCACAGCTGCTAGTGTCTGGATTCAGCCTACAGCCAAGGTGGAGGTGGGAGATGATCAGGGTGGGTAGCAGCCCAAACCTCTGGAGCCAAATGTAACATAACCTGTAATAAAACTAGAAGTTTAGGATGATATCTTCATCTGTCTGATAGCAGATTACCAACCATTGCTACAGAACATGAAAGTGTTTTTATTATAAGATGGCAAAAAGCTGATTTTACAGTGATTTGTCAAAACAGTCCTGAGCTTCTACGGAGTATCTGCCGGCTTCCCCCCCAACATATGGGATTCCCATTTGGCTCCTCTCCACGTTTCTTTAATGCGATATTGTGATAGATGAGCTGAAGCCTTGTATTCCCCGTCACCACGTCTGGTGTGGACCCGACTGAGTAAGCCTAGGAGAGGCTGTCAGGTTCTGTCCAGGTGAGTTACGAGCGTTTCATTTGACACGGTTCACAGCGGAGATCGTTTAAAATGCCTGAAAGTGTAATCAGAACACAAACTCTGCTTATGTGGGTCTGAAGCTGCTCCTCCTGGAGCCTGTTGGTGGAGAAAGAGTTCTCACTGCTCCCTGCTGCTGGCTGTAAAATGACTCTGATGAAGGTCTGTGAGAGCATGTGTGTGTAAGTGTGTGAAGGAAAGGAAGGTGAGAAAAGGAAGGGGTCAGCTGAGGTCTTTCAGGTAATTGCACTTCATAAACTTTGACCTGCTAAGCCCTACTTAGTGTGATGCTGCTCGCTACCTCATATTTACCCTCCAGAGTTTTGACTCCACATACCAGGACGTGTTTGTGTGTGTGTGAGAACATATGTTAGCCTCACACATCCTGCTATTCTTTCTCACGTTCTCCTGCTGCTGCACTAGTTGTTATTCCATCTCTGTTTTATCAGATGTCTTGTTGCTTGTCCTGTTGTCCTCTGGTTCTCAGCACTCAGGCACTGGATGATGTAAATGAAGTCAACTGGTTTAAACCAGCGGTTCTAGTGAAGTCAACTGGTTTATTTTTTATTTTATTTTTTTAACCCCGTGTCCTGTCCGGCTGTGGAGCAAACAGAATAATGTCTGAGTGCCAAAAACAAGCCCAACAGTGTTGCTGTTTCAGGTGAGAGGTTACAGCCACTGCTATAAAACTCCTCCTGATTTTTGTTTAAATATAACCCCCAAAATCTTTATTAGAATGTTTTTATGGTTGATTGGACACGGAGCCTGAAAGTGAAGGGAAGGGTACAGAAAGAGGGATGGGGGAGAAAGTAAATAGAAAAAGAAGAGAGCAAGAGACACGAAGAATCCACTTCTAGACCTGTAAATAAAGCACAAACAAACAAAACAGGGAGAAAAGATACAACAGCAACAAACAGCATATGAATACACAACAGTTGTGACATTCTTCAAATGTATACGTATACACCAGTTCAAGAGAGTTCAGTGTCAACCACAGCCCCAGTCAATGTGTCTGAAAACACCTGAGTCCGTCTTTATGTGAGCACCTTGTGATCACCTGTGTGTATATGCGCGCTTGTGTATGTAAGGTTTCTCTATTGAAACATTCAATAATAAGTTCGAGGAGCCACAGACCCGCCCCCAAGGCCCATGGAGGACGCGGAGGAGGTCCAGGCCCCAGACGTCCAGAGGCCACCCAGGGCACCAACCCACCAGGGAGACCGCCATCAGGGCAGTCGCTAAACTCTCCCCCAGAGGGCGCAGAGGCTCACCCCACGTGGGCCCCCCGGCAGTGGCCGCACTAGAGCCCCCGGGGGTCGCCGCGAGGAGCTCACAGGCACCGCCCGCAGCCGACCATCCAGGGCAGATCCAGCTGGAACCAGAGACCCGAAAAAAAAAAAAATCAGTAAAGCAGTTCTTGACATCAATCACCTTGAGTGGAAGAGATGGTTTCAACAAAATTCTAAATGCATGGTAATGTTCGTCAAAACAAATGGTTTCTACACCTGAACCAAGAAGTATAACTTTCTCATCTTTCACCAAAACAGTTGTGACCTTACAGAATATTGGCATCTCATTATAAACTTCAACACATACTATTAAGCCAGGGCCATACTCTGTGCCATATTGCTTAAACCAACTTACTGATAGAACAGTATCAGATACTTCACTACCTAGTTTGGAAGCAATTTCAGTACCTTGCTTCAGGTCTCCAAGTTGAAACATTTTTCCTGGGCCAATAGTCAATCTGCACTGACCAAAGGTTTCCCAATGTAAAGCCATGTGTTTTTGGTGCTTTTTAGCCAATGTCTTAGTGATATTTTTTAAACTCTTAAGCTGAGTCTTGAAAAAATTATGCTTTGCTTCATAACGCATACACCACACATGCAGAATTGGGCCAATATTTCTTATACTCCGCGGATAATGCGTCATGAAATGATGCTTAGGCAAAAGATTTCTGTCAGGAAACAAACGCTTAAAAGTCTGATGGTGCTCAACAATAATGTGTTTCAAGAAGATAGTCATTCCCTCAATTATGACAGGTGAAAATACAATATTCACAATTTGCAGCAGCAAAATCAAAAGGAGCCACTCGTCATCTCTATGCACTTTATCTCCAAATATCAATGGCATGTTGCGAAGCAAACACCAAGACTGTATGACATTTAATCCTAAGTCATTACTTCCATCAAACAACTTTACTGCAGGTGGGCGATTTCTCCTTTCATTGTACCATAATCAAATGATTCTATTCGACTAGCCAGCTCTTTTGTTGTTAAAAAGTTCTCTTTTAAATATTCCAACACAAGTTTTACTTCCAACTGTGCAACTCCTTCTAAAATGTCATGCATGATATCAACAGAAAAATTATTAGCAGTGTGGAAATATAACAGAGAATTAATGAACTTGTACGTTTTACACCAAATACATGAGATAGTTGTGGATTTGTTTGTATAGTGTGGCAATGTTCAGTATGCATGTCTCTTGTTCGCAATATCACACTCTCTTCATCTTCGCTAAACACCGTTTGAAAGTCTGTCTCCTCTAGGACACAACAACGACAGCAGTAACAACAAGCACTGAATGACTCCACAAACCCGAGCAATCTATGTGTAAGCCAAGATTATCCCCAGTTATTTGCACAATACTACCATGAATTGGAACTTTGAATGTTGGAATTTTGATCCCATCAGTTTCAAGTACTTTCAGATCACTGATGATTGGTTCAAGTATATTGTCAAATCCATAGGTTTTAATGTCCTGAGTGTGAAAAAGTGCACATAAATGTATATTTACTACTGTAAAGATTAATTTAATTTTGGTGGAAAGTTTCTCAATGTGAAATATATTTCCCCCCCCCAGTTTATGAATACCTTTTTTGGATCCTAATAGATTAGCAGTCTCAAAGTCATCATAAAATAATTGAACTTGCAATGCATATTTCTCATTTGAAAAAAGGGGATGGTTCTTCATATAGAGACCATCTTTTAAATCTAAATATAAACCAACTTTGTGAGTAGAGCTACATGTAAACATACTACTTAGGTCTGTATTTGTAAGAATAGACATTAGTGTTTCTAGAATTGGAACATAAGTAAATTTGTCAGTAACAACAACCTGATCATAAGTTCCAGTACATCTGTTTCTTCTATTTTCTAACCGGACACCAAGAACTTTTTCAACAGGTTCAACTGTTTTCCACTTTTTTTTAAAAATAATTATTTTTATTAACATTTTTTTAACAAACTTGGACACACACACACACACACACACACACACACACACACACACACACACACACACACACACACACACACACACACACACACAAACAAAAAACAACAAAAAAACCTTGTCTACAGCTCCACTGATGACACCCATGACCATGACAATATACAGTAATTCTGGTTGAATGTCTTGCTACTTCAGGATATGCATTGCCAGATTGTTATCAGCAAGCAAATCAAGTGGATGAGTTCCCTGCCATTACTCATTTGTCTGAAACAGATCTAGCGGATAAGCAGAGAGCTGATCAATGTCTAAAACATGTCATTTTCCAAATCGAAACTGGAAATACACCACCCCCCAGTTTACGACATGAGCTCCCTGATCTTCCTCTTATGTTAAGAGAGTTGAACCGCCTCGAGCTAGTGAACAATGTCCTATACAGACGATGCCAAGAAGTTTCAAAGACCTTGTATCAACTTGTCCTCTCTACTGGACTCCGTGGCATAGCTCTAACTAGTCTTCACGACCACATGGGAGTGGACCGAACTCTAGATCTCACCCAAAGTAGGTTTTACTGGCCAAGAATGGCTATAGATGTGGAGAAGAAAGTAAAAAGTTGTGGCCGGTGTATCAGAAGGAAAACTCCCCCAGAAAAAGTGGCACCCCTAGTTAATATCACAGCCACAAGACCTCTTGAACTTCTCTGCATGGGTTTTCTCTCTCTCGAACCAGATAAGAGTGGTACCAAAGACATCCTTGTGATCACTGATCACTTCAATAAATTTGCTGTTGCCATTCCAACGCCCAATCAAAAAGCTCGCACAGTTGCAAAGTGCCTGTGGGGGAATTTTATGGTGCATTATGGAATGCCAGAGAAGTTGCACACAGACCAAGGGCCAGATTTTGAATCCCGCCTGATCAAAGAACTCTGTCAAGTGGCTGGCATTCACAAAGTAAGGACAGCTCCATACCACCCCAGAGGTTATCCTGTGGAACGGTTCAATTGTACCATACTTGATATGCTAGGTACCCTTCCAGGATAAGTCTCATTGGTGTGATTTTGTCAGACCCCTTGTTCATGCTTATAACTGCACGAAAAACGCAGTGACAGGATTTGCACCATATGAACTGATGTTTGGGTGCCAGCCGCGCCTACCAGTTGATCTAGTGTTTGGATTGCCACTAAAAGATGAAACATACACATCACATTCTGAGTATGTGCGAAATCTCAAATCACATCTGGAGGAAAGCTACAATTAGCCACAGATAATGCTAGATAACTCGCACAAAAGAACAAGACACACTTTGACAGGAGTGTTATTGCATCAGACTTGGAAGCTGGAGACAGGGTGTTAGTTCGCAATGTCCAGGTTAGAGGCAAGCATAAGATCTCTGACAAGTGGGAGTCTGTTATCCACATAGTCGTGAGCAGAGCAGGCACTCTCCCTGTCTATAAAGTCAGACCAGACACCAGTGATGGACCAATAAGGACACTGCATAGAGACTTGCTCCTCCCATGTGGGTTTTTGCCTATTGAAGAGACCAACAAGCTTGTTGAACAACCCACAAAGCGTAGAGTAGCCACTCGTGCACATCCTATTGAAGATGCTGACCTCCCTGAGGAGGGAGATGAGGATTATTTTCCCATTATCTAGTTCAGTGACACCTCAGACTCGCATGTCCTACCAAGCTGCAAGAGTCCAACGCATACCCCCAGTTTCCTTAATGAACAAGAGGAACAGCAAACTGTATCTCCAGATTACTGTTTTGCTGAGGGCCCAGAAAGAGCTCAGGACCAAAATGCTGAACTGACCAAACTATCAGATGTGTCTGTTGTTGTTCCACACAGTCCTTTGAAGTTTAATGAACTTACTATCCCTCATATACTTACCGAGAACTTACCTGTTGGAGAAGTCCCTCCATCTGACCAGGTCCATGAAACGAGCAACATTGAAAGTTGCCTTACTGATGCTAATCAGTTGGAGGAGGCCTGTCTAATGGAGAAAGATACCATCATGAACACTCTAACTGACCCCTACAATGACCAAATCCCAGTATCCTCTCCCATGAGAGAGGATGAAGAGGAAATGGACAAAACAACCACTGAGGATTCTGTGGATAATAAAGATCAGAGTATGGATGCCCTCAAATCCAGTGAAGCAAGTAAGATTCTGGATGTTACCGACGTCTCTGTCAGGAGATCGGACAGAGATCGTCAACCCCCTAAGAGACTTGATTACCCTGAACTTGGAAAACCCCTAGTCACAGTAGTAAAGTCATTTTTGCATGGGCTAATCACTGTGCTTTCTGATGCTTTAAGTAATGACCAGATGACCCCTGCACTCTTTCTGTCCTATCCCCCACAAGTACAGCGTGTCTGATCAGTTCCATGTACAGGGACGTACATGAGTTCAGGAGGGGAGGATGTAACCAAGTTAGAAAAACGTAACTAAAGATAGAAATAAATGATTAAACATTAATAAAACTGATAAAACCAGCTAGAAATAAAGAATCCCATCTTAATAAAGCAAAGACTTGAAAAGAAAAACAACATAATAACAGAAAAGAAAGGGAAAACTGATTAGTTTAGGAGTTTTTGCTGAAACATGGATTTACTACATTTCCCATAATTCATCAGGAGAAATTGACCAATCACAGGGACTTCCCATGATTCCTTAGGAGAAATCCGACCAATCACGGAGTTCTAATAACCCCACGTGATTGGAACCACATCACTCCAGCCATTTTGTTATCTAAAAGAAACGAGGCAAATGCATGATACCAGCTTGTTATGGAAACTTTACAATCTTTAACCATCCGTGGGGTAAGACACTGAAATCTCTAACCTTAGCAACATTAAATGATTGTTTAAAGTATCCGATATCTGACGGTGGTCATATCGTCATGTTTGTGCTTTTGTAGAGTCTGTATTGATGTGTGATGCATTCCAGGCCACACTGACTATGTGAAAGAAACCAGACAAATGTTTCAACCGTGAGTAAGCTCAATAAACGTAATCTCCATGGTGGAAACAACTGTCGAGTCTCTAAAGAGCTGAATACTTGAAAGTTAAAGCTTAGTAGAGCTGAAAAAGGGAGAAATTATTATCAACAGCTTCCATTACCCTGAAATGGTGCTAATGTTGCTAATTTGAAGTTAGCTATCCTATGATTGTGAATGTTGCTGTTTTTTGTAACATTTTGTGTTTCCTTTTTGATGTTTGCACAAACTGTGAGAAACAGATGAAGTAGTGTTTTGTATGCATTGTTTAAGTGATGTGAAGTCCATTTTTAGTGCTCTTTTGCTCTGTAACCGGTGCAGACAGGAGATGATAGCACATTAATGCTCAATAACTTTAAATTACTATGTATTCTGTTTAATGTTATTGTATAAAATGTCATGAATGTTAAATGTTGTTGTGATAAGTCACTATTGAATTTATTAGTGATAAGTTGAAGTGCCTTGTTACTCAGATGCACTGGAATAGCTGTTTAAGATTGCATTTATAGTTTCATATTATAAATAGAGAATATATATTTGTTGTACAACTAAATGAAACTTGAATAGAATAATATGGTTTGAACCAGATCATATGAAAGTGAATATTTGAACCAGTTGATATGGAGATGAGTATTACAGTATGTTGATTGGTGATGATATGAAACTATACGATTGTACTGAATGTGGATTTTTCTGACCGTCGTTAGGTCAGGTTTTCATTTCCAGGATACAGAACTGAGCGTCAACGAGACTGAGAGACGGAGTCATTCCAGTTGGATTCCATCGAAGGATCACCCCGAACCTTTGTGAGAGATTCCTAGCCCAAGCTAGGTGGCGAGCCAAGTGAGACCTGAATGGAAGTGGTAGGAAAAGAACTGATACATTAAGTTCACTCACACCAAGAGTGAATTAAAGGACCCCAACGATAAAGGACACTGATTTATTTTGGGTTATTTTATTTTGGGATTGCCGGCTTATTTGATTGTTATATTGTTTATTGTTTTTTCTTGTTGTTCAAATTGTTTTTTCTTGTTGTTACAATTAATAATAAGATAAACAAACTGCATAATTGTTGTCGTTGTCTTATTGATGTCCAACCCTCGCTCACCGAAACTAGAGTTATTCTGATTTCTGGTCCAGATTTGAGCACATTTCTCAGAACTATTGAGACTACTGACTGCCTGTCACTCACTTATTATATAATAATACGTTAAGGGTTACAGATTGCTGCACGGAGCTAGATGTGTATANCCACTCAACCAACTGAGCTACACGCCACCCATGGATGTCGCTTACTAGGACTGAGTTTAAAATATATGGCAAGCTGTTTGAGCATTTATTACATATCCTTGATATTAAGTGACAATTCGGTTAACTAATTGTTAAAGTTCTTTTAATTCAGACGTGTAGTGTTTGTGAGGTTTGTTTAACTCTTTCTCGACATGTTTCAACTCACTGCTCAGGTGGGTCGAAACATGTGTAACCAAGTTAGAAAAACGTAACTAAAGATAGAAATAAATGATTAAACATTAATAAAACTGATAAAACCAGCTAGAAATAAAGAATCCCATCTTAATAAAGCAAAGACTTGAAAAGAAAAACAACATAATAACAGAAAAGAAAGGGAAAACTGATTAGTTTAGGAGTTTTTGCTGAAACATGGATTTACTACATTTCCCATAATTCATCAGGAGAAATTGACCAATCACAGGGACTTCCCATGATTCCTTAGGAGAAATCCGACCAATCACGGAGTTCTAATAACCCCACGTGATTGGAACCACGTCACTCCAGCCATTTTGTTATCTAAAAGAAACGAGGCAAATGCATGATACCAGCTTGTTATGGAAACTTTACAATCTTTAACCATCCGTGGGGTAAGACACTGAAATCTCTAACCTTAGCAACATTAAATGATTGTTTAAAGTATCCGATATCTGACGGTGGTCATATCGTCATGTTTGTGCTTTTGTAGAGTCTGTATTGATGTGTGATGCATTCCAGGCCACACTGACTATGTGAAAGAAACCAGACAAATGTTTCAACCGTGAGTAAGCTCAATAAACGTAATCTCCATGGTGGAAACAACTGTCGAGTCTCTAAAGAGCTGAATACTTGAAAGTTAAAGCTTAGTAGAGCTGAAAAAGGGAGAAATTATTATCAACAGCTTCCATTACCCTGAAATGGTGCTAATGTTGCTAATTTGAAGTTAGCTATCCTATGATCGTGAATGTTGCTGTTTTTTGTAACATTTTGTGTTTCCTTTTTGATGTTTGCACAAACTGTGAGAAACAGATGAAGTAGTGTTTTGTATGCATTGTTTAAGTGATGTGAAGTCCATTTTTAGTGCTCTTTTGCTCTGTAACCGGTGCAGACAGGAGATGATAGCACATTAATGCTCAATAACTTTAAATTACTGTGTGTTCTGCTCAATGTTATTGTATAAAATGTCATGAATGTTAAATGTTGTTGTGATAAGTCACTATTGAATTTATTAGTGATAAGTTGAAGTGCCTTGTTACTCAGATGCACTGGAATAGCTGTTTAAGATTGCATTTATAGTTTCATATTATAAATAGAGAATATATATTTGTTGTACAACTAAATGAAACTTGAATAGAATAATATGGTTTGAACCAGATCATATGAAAGTGAATATTTGAACCAGTTGATATGAAGATGAGTATTACAGTATGTTGATTGGTGATGATATGAAACTATACGATTGTACTGAATGTGGATTTTTCTGACCGGTCGTTAGGTCAGGTTTTCATTTCCAGGATACAGAACTGAGCGTCAACGAGACTGAGAGACGGAGTCGTTCCAGTTGGATTCCATCGAAGTGTCATGAATCCTGCTCCTGCTCTCTGCCCCTCCCTCACCTGCTAATCAATCATCATTGTTTCCACCTGTCCCTCTGCCTATATTTACCACAGTCCTACAGCCACTCAGTGCGAGATCGTCTGTTGTCGTTTGCCACGCAGCTTTCAAGCCTTCATAGTCTGATTCCTGTTCTTGTTACTGACCATAGTTTTTCTGTCTCCTGACCACTGCCTCTAGCCTGCTCCCTGCCGGACCTCGTTTTGGATTTTCTGGTTTTTTGAACTTCCCTTCTGTTACTGGATAACCGTCTCTGCCTGCCCTCCCTGGAGTCTGCCTGCCTCGATTCTGAACTGGACCGTTCTGACTACCCTGCCTTTGGATTACGTACTCTGCCCTTACCTCCTGTGGTGAGACCCACTCCTTATCGTTCTACTCACCTCCTTGTCCCGTTTCTCTCCCCTCAGTCGGACTGATATCCAGTTGGAGCCCACTCCTCCTCGTTTACCCTCTGGACGAACTCTGATCTGGCTCACATCCGTTTTTCCACCTCCCCTTTCCCCTTTCTTCAATAAAAGACTCTTTTTTTTACATCCCTGCTGTCCGGGTCTCGTTCTGGGTCCGACTCGTGCCACAGTCATTACACGAAGGATCACCCCGAACCTTTGTGAGAGATTCCTAGCCCAAGCTAGGTGGCGAGCCAAGCGAGACCTGAATGGAAGTGGTAGGAAAAGAACTGATACATTAAGTTCACTCACACCAAGACTCAATTAAAGGACCCCACGATAAAGGACACTGATTTATTTTGTTTTTTTTTTATTTTGGGATTGCCGACTTATTTGATTGTTATATTGTTTATTGTTTTTTCTTGTTGTTCAAATTGTTTTTTATTGTTGTTACAATTAATAATAAGACAAACAAACTGCATAATTGTTGTCGTTGTCTTATTGATGTCCAACCCTCGCTCACCGAAACTAGAGTTATTCTGATTTCTGGTCCAGATTTGAGCACATTTCTCAGAACTATTGAGACTACTGACTGCCTGTCACTCACTTATTATATAATAATACGTTAAGGGTTACAGATTGCTGCACGGAGCTGTGTCGCAGGGTCCTGTTGGCCAGAGCGTTCTGTCATGTTTGGTTGGTTTTAAGACAGAACCTGGAACGAACACAACAGAGGAGCTAAAGGTAGGTAAAACATAATTTATTATTTGTTAGAATGGTTCAGTTGTGATGGTAGATCCGAGTGGTCCAGAATGATCTTGGTACTGGTTGCTCCACTGGGAGAGAGGAGAGGAGAGTAAGCCACAGGGATGATAATTGATATTTGTAGAAGATGATAACGAATGGGTCTTACTGTTAGAAGAGAGGATGAGCGCATGGAGGGGAATAGGTCAGTCCGAGGTCCAGGCAGAGGGAGAGAAGAGAGGCTGGTGAGGAGATGGAAGCTGGCTGAAAGGCAGACTGGCTGGCAGGGGAACAGGCAGACCAGGTAGATTGGTGGAGGCTCCGGAGGATGATGATGATGAGGTCGGCGCTGAGGAGGATTAACTAGAGGGAGAGGGAGAGGACGTAAGAATGAGTAAAGATCACAAAATAAAGAAGAGAGCCAATTGTTACCACGTAGGTAGTAGAACGCTCTGGCGCCGCCCTTTATGCTCCACCGCTGATAAGGCCTGATGGGACAATCTGCCTGCCACACCCTGCTAATTAGAAGGAAGACACATGCAGGCTTCCTGCAGGACCTCAGGACATGACACAAATAAAGTAATGCTCACATATAAAATAAAGCTACAATCCAGTTCAATCTTTATTACAAATTACAAATATCAAAAATAATGCCTTTATGATGGCAAGATGTTGTAATAGGAAGAAAGAATTACCTGTCCAAAAGATAAATAGCATCCATAGCATATGTATTTATTGTCCATGGAGGGTGGCAACCCCCGCCACTGCCCGGGCCCTACCGGGGAGCGCCCGAGCCGCCACCGCCGACCACCGGTCCCAAGGCAGAGGGCTCTACAGAGGAAACACTGGAGGATTAAAATGCGTAGCATATAAAATAACGAGAACTGATATGAATAGTAAAATGACCAATAATATGTGAATAAAAAACTAAATAAATAATAATCAGTTAAAAGCTAATCTAAAAAGGTGGGTCTTGAGTCTATTCTTAAAAACCTGAACGTTCTCTGCGGTCCTGAGGTCCTCTGGCAGTCCGTTCCAGAGGCGAGGGCCGTAATAACTAAAAGAAGCTTCGCCGTGGGTGTGTGTCCTGACTTTAGGGATGACTAGGAGACGGCTGCCAGAGGAGCGCAGTGACCGCGAGGGTTCATATGGAAAAAGCAGTTCAGAAAGATAAGAAGGGCCAAGATCATTAAGACACTTAAAAACCATTAACAGTATCTTAAAATCGATCCTAAAACATACGGGGAGCCAATGCAGTGATTTTAAAACCGGACTGATGTGCTCCCGCTTCCTGGTCTTTGTCAGGACACGGGCTGCTGAGTTTTGTAAAAGTTGTAGACCTGAAGTACTCTTCTTGGAAAGACCAGAAAGCAGGGCATTGCAGTAATCGATTCTACTGGTGATAAAAGCATCAGCGTCTCCGTATTGGCCCGAGAGAGAATGGGGCGGACTCTGGCGATGTTTTTGAGGTGATAAAAACCTATTTTGGTGACGTTTTTAATGTGAGGGATAAAAGTCAGCTCAGAGTCAAAGATCACGCCCAGATTCTTAAAGTGCCCATGACTTCGGTTTCCATGTTTTCTGACTTATCTATCATGTTGCAACGTTGAGTTCTCACCTTAAACCTGCCAGAAAGAGCAA